>JBBBDQ010000677.1:417500-497500 GCA_037127315.1 Ascarosepion bandense | reverse complement strand
CCTGGATTTCACGCTCTTGCGATCGTCAGACAATCTGATTAATTTTTTAAAAATTGGTTATATGTAGGGTTGCGTACATTCGTGTATTTTTGTGGAAGTGGGGGAAATCTGTCAGACGCAGAATTTGTGGAAGTGGGGAAAATCTAACGTCACTACAGACGCAGACATATATATATATATATATATATATATATATATATATATATATATATATATATATATATATTTGTACATCCATCAACGCAAGGACACACACACGCACACACGCGCGCGCGCTCACTGAGGCTTTCATAAACCTTCAAATGCGAATCGTGCGGGGTTCGGTATATTTATGTATCTATAAACACGAGATCAGAACTAATTTCCAAATGCAGACATGAAAATAAATACCTCTTATCACAATTTATAACAAACGGATAAAAAAAATCACACGTCTCTAACCAGCATTACAAATTAGAATTTCTACCATTTAAATACACGCAACCACAAAAAATAAAAAAAATAAGCCAATAACCGACTTTAAATAAAAAAAAATACAGCCTTAAATAACATAATAGCAGTTCTTACCTATCATAGATTCACACAGAAGCCATCAACAGTACATATGTACGTACGAGAAATCAACAACTGTCCGCGGGTCAACATCGCTACACCATTCGAATACACCAACCGAATGCGTATGTATGTGCGCAACAACACACATATACATATATATACCGAACCCCGCACGATTCGCATGTGTATGTTATAAACAATATAAGCGTGTGTGTTTGTGTGTATGTTCAGGTGAGTGTGTGTGTCAGTGCGCGTGTGCGTATTTGCAAATAGACTGCAAATTTTCATTGATACAAGTTTTTCTTTTAATTCCTAATATTTGATTCATTTTACTGTCCATTGTAGAAATATTTCAAAAATTATTCTAAATTGTTATGAGGGTTTTGCCTTTTCTATGCTTTTCTCAGTTGTTTTTAATTTTGTTTTGTCATCATTTTCTTACAATAAAAGTTTTTAATTTTTTTTATTTAAGGGTCTCTCTACTCAATGTTATTCAAGGATTTCTTCTGAAAGTCTCGTTAAATGTTACGTAAACTCAAATCATCTGAATTCTCATACAACTTTCTATCAGATGCCAGAAATATATATATACAAAATATAAAGAATTAAATAAAATATCTAAAAAGCTTGTCTTCATATGTGGCGTTGTTTACGTGTATGTGTGAATACATTTGCTGGTCTTTGTACGGATATGTCAAAAAAGAAAGAATTTCTCGACACACTCTCTTTCATTTAGATTTGTGAATATATAACGTACTAGATGCTAAGGATAAAATTATTTTTAGAATCACCATCTACATTTGCGTGAGTTTGTGTAAAACAAACTTTAGCATACGTTCAGTTGAATGCTTAATGAGATAACATATTGTTTATAATAAAAATAATTATATATATATATGTGTGTGTGTGTGTGCGTGCGTGTTTGTGTGTGTGTGTTTGTGTGCGTGCGTGCGCGCGCGCTGTAGATATTGAAGAATCCAAAGGCGTATCCTTTACATTAAATTGTAGGATGACTCTCTAGGATAGCTTCAAATATATATGTATATAAATACATATAGAGCAAACATATATAAAAATTAAGACAAACACGTTATTCCATGGTTAAGCGGTAGTATGTGCCTATTTTAGGCGAACCATCGTTAATTTCAGTGTTTATTCTATTGAAAATTTTACACGAATGAAATTCACATATAAAACCCCAAAAAACCCAAAAATAGAAATAAAAATAAAGATCACTCACTTAAAAGTGAATGTTTAGGAAAAAATGAGCCATTACATCAGTTAGGCGAACACACTCACATACATACATAATCATATAAACATACGCAACATATATATATATATATATATATATATATATATATATATATATATATATTTTAAAAAAGGATTAATTCAAAGATGTTGAATGGCCATTTCGATATGAAGATCCCCACGGGGGACGACACATCACCTCAGCAACAGAAAAAACCTTTCAGAAACTGGAGAAAAATTAGTCCACTTTTCCTTTTTAAATAGATTGCAAAGAAATTAAAAAATAAATAATAAAATAAAATAAAAATAAAGGGAAAGAAAAAGAAAAAGAAAACGAAAAAGAAAAAGAAAAAGATAGAATAAAATCAAATAAATAAGAAAAGAAAAAAATTGACATCGTCTGGGTTCGCAAAAAAAAGGGAGAATGTAACTAAAAATTAACAGACAGCCGTGTTAAATCGACGTAAGTTTAAGCAACACGGAAAAAAGGTGGTAAGAGAGATAAAAGAAGGAAGGGAGGGAAAAAGAAAGAAACTAAAGAAAAATTTTTTTTTAAATATTACAGACGCTGGACAAATTCAAAAACCTAATTTCCCCAAAACGTTGAAGTATTAGAAAAAGGCCTTTACTTAAAAAGGCATAATTATTAATAAAAGGGAATAAAAAGATATAGGATTTAAAATAAAATTATTTTTTAAAAAATTAGATCATTTGAAATTAAACTAAATAAAGACAACACTAGGTAAAAAAAAAAAAAAAAAAAAAAAAATGAATTACAATTATTATATATACATACCTATAGAAGTACACACATACATACATATATATACACACACAATTTAACGAATAAGAATACATATATACATACACATACACACACATACATTCAATTTATTACACACTTATATACATATACATGCGCATACACACATATATATGTGTGTACACACCTATATACAAAAAATTCATATACACATAATATATATGTGTGTACACATACATGCACACATATACACACACACACACACGCATATATATATATATATATATATATATATACATATATATATATATATTCCATATGCACTCACACACATACATATTAATGAATATTATGAAAAGGAGCATTTAAATAGCTAAAAAATTTTTTTCAAAATTACATATAGCCCACATACATAAATACATATATACATATATATACATATATATACAAATATGCACATCCACACACAAACATACACATATACATAAAAAAAAAAATTAAAATTAAAATTAAACATTTTTTTAAAAATATTAAAAAAATTATAGAAAAATTTAGAATTTAAAAATTAAAAATTAGAAGTTAAATTTTAAAATCCGCCCTATGGCGGCACATGTTTATAAATTCCCTCCTAAAGTTCAAAAGTAAGTCCTGATGAGGATACTTCAAAATCAGAATCTTCTCCAATAAACACAGACGACACCTATCACGAAAACTTTTAGGAGTACAAGCTGAGCCTATTAATTTCCAGCTATATATATATATATATATATATATATATATATATATATATATATATATGTTCATTCGTATGTTGTGTGCAATCTCAAGCAAGCTTCTCTCGAAATACGTCGAAGCAATATCAAAATAAACTTTATAATGTTATGTCAGGTATGATTACATTACGGATGCGCATAATTCTTTATATAAACACTAAAAAGCCTTTGCCTCTGTCCAGGCAGATATTTCATTTTCACTAAAGTTGATGCTATCGTTGAAACATTGAGTTATTATGTAAATCCTAATTGAAGAAAGTTATGATTAGATTTAAGACATAAAACTTCTTTGAAAAAATTGAGAGCAAATATTATTTATTTGAAACTAATTTGTTCAAGTTAGTCATAATATAAATGCACCCAACTTTTATTGTCTGTGAGGTTTTTGAATAAATCATTTCAAAAGTTATATTGCATACATGAAAATTCACTTCATGAATTTGCTAATTCAAAATAACAACCGATTATATATTGTTAATTGACTGTTCTGGATATTATTAGAACATTTTTCTGTTCTGGAAATCTCAACATTTTACACTTCCTTTCATTTTTGTCAGATTTTACAAATATATAAACACTTCTGAAAGCAAGCTAATGTTTACTGATCTTATTGAATAGTCCATTTAAGTTTCAAAAATTAAAAAGAATGTTGATCATTATAACGACTAAAATTAACATCTTTTCAAGAGCTACAGTGAACGATATAAGGCTAAATTGAAATTGTTCCAACGGCGATTGAAATGTATATACTCTCCCATGCATTTTGCATACATATGTATTTACATGTGAACACCACGGTGTGGTGTAATGGTTAGCAGGATTCTCTCGCTAGTTCAAATACAGCTAAAAAATGAATTCATTCATCACTGGGTGTCCTATACATTTGGCTTTGCGCCACATCTAAGCTACGCCTAGAAAATTATTCGGGGTATTCATCGTTGTGAAATGGTTAGCAATGTGAAATGTCTTGCTACTTTTATTAAATTGAGAATTGAGTTCAATCCGTGTGACCCAGATTCCGGCCTTGTGCCACATCTAAGCTACGCCGAGAAATTTACTATATATACGTTTGCGGTGCACGCGCGTGCCTAAATCTTGCTTTGTGAAGATATGTGTCCCTAATACATTAAATGTCTTGATTGTATGACTTTCAAAGACGGTTATAGAACTAGTCTCAGTTTTGTATTAAAAACATTATAGGGTGATTTCATATTTAACCTTTTCAAGTCTAAGATATGTGTAATATATATTTTCCATGTTATGATTTATAAATTTTATGAACTATGAAATTATGAGTTAAAATCTAACTTTAGATATGAAATTTTTGAAATTTTTGAAAATTAAAAATAATCATCAATTGATATTTTTACACTGTTCAGACCCTTGTCTTCATCTTTATTGCCATATTCATATTCACTGCGTTTCGGTCGTTGTAAGTAACGGCATTTTTCAGCTGATTAGAATTTCTAACATAACACTTTATTTCACTCACTTTGTATATTGCTCTCTTTCCATGAGCCATCCTATTTCCGGGTGTCTTAGTTATCTTAACTCCCTAACACATGATAGGCTCATGGAAGGAGATCAATATGCCACAGTGATCGAAGTAAGGCTTCGGTTCGAAATTCCAATCACCTGAAGAAGGCCGGATCGTGCAATGACTGAAACATAGAGAATATGAATGTGGCAATGAAGATGAACAAAAGAGTCCGTATAAAGGTAAATACTTTCTCATTTCATAAGCATATGCAGATATTCATGAATGTATTAGTGAATTATCTTTGCAAAAAAAGTACATTATTCCTTGCATTGTGCAATGTAAAATGAGAAAATATTTGAGTAAGTCTCAGAAAGGATAGCAGCCATTTCTAGGAAATTCGTTCATACATCCAAATAGTTCTGTTTATCTCTGTAAATTTGATACGTAGGGAGATGATCCTAGCAATGAAATTGTTTGTTTGTTTTGAGAAATAAATAAACGAGTTGGGAAGGTGTTACAAGCAACAAAGTTGTGTCCTGGGTTTTATTATTAAAAAATGAAACGTAAAAATATTTTCTTTGCAGCTTATTCTACTTTTTATTATCAGCTTACATTAAAGTAGAGTTTTATAGAAACCATCGTGAAGAAATAAATAATGCCAACCAGAATAAAACAAGAAAATATAAACGTGAGTTGATAGGTTTTTGAGAAACATTAAGATGAAATGAAATAATATATATATATATATATATATATATATATATAGATAGATAGATAGATAGATAGATAGATAGATAGATAGATAGATAGATCTGAGCAGGCTGAAAACGCGTGAATGGGCATAAAAAATAAATAAATATTTTAAAAAACGACAAAGTTAATTAAAGAGTTTTAGAGACATTCTTCTAAAATGATATCTTGAAAACGTCTTGACTCGAAAGTAAAAAAATAAAACTGAAGAAATAGCGAAAAATCACATTTATTCTTATGGAAGGTCGTATTATTTGGCCCAAATCTTTCAGCACGGCTCGTAGCGGAATAAAATTATATAAATATATAAACCTATGAATGAAATACAAAAAATAAATTAGATATACAATTTCAAGAATTATTTTCAAAATATAAGCACAAATTGATGCCGGAAAAAAGTAAAAGGATCAATGAAAATTTGAAAGAGAAAAATAAAAATATGAAATAAAATAAAAATATCTCTGTATATTAGCAAAAAACTGGAATCTTCTAGAAAAATCTATGTGTGTAGGGACATAAAAAAATCTGCAATCTACGGCTGAATAAAAGAATCCAAAGTAATAAATTATCTTTGCGATAAGAGCTTCATAAAAAATAGCATGATTAGAAAATAAATAAAAGTAATAAAATGTATTTTAAAACAAATCACACGGGTTTATGTAGAGTAAAAAGTGTCATGTTGTGATACGGTGTCTGTAATCCGAAAATAATTTGAGTTGATCTTTTTACATAAAGAAAAGTAAATGGAAATTCAAGATCAAAATATAATAAGATGGTGGAAAATCATAGAAATATATGTTAAAAGCTTACAAATAATATACTTGTATTTTATTAGTTATATTAATATTTTAACACGTAAACTGAGTAATTTATTTTACGTCATTTTTATTACTACATTGTTCATACCAATAATTTTAGTGGCTTCTTCATGTCATTTTTAAACGATATTAATACGTTTATGTTGATCCAATATTAATTTTGGATAATTTCAAGTCATTATGTAAACAATAGACAGAAATGTATTCTGAATTAGTCCAAGCAAATCTATTGTGCGAACCATAAATATGCTTTCTTTTTTAGATCATTTTTTATGTCACCTACAAAAAATACTCACCTATTTCATCCACTATATCTGACTGTGTTGAGGTTTCACATTCTGTTATTAGAGATATTTCTACGAAAACTCCACTCACATAATATTCCCTAAAACTTATGTAGCAAATTCCCATCGCGTAACGAATGAGGAAATATGTTCATTGTTTCAGAGGGTATTGATATTAATATAACGAAAAAACATGACTTCAAAAATATATTCGTAAATGCCTTTTTACTGACAGACGTAACGAATAAATTGCAGCTGATGTTAAAAATCTCAGAAATTAAAGAAATCACAGATATGCTTAAACTGCAACAGGGCAAAATCGGGCTAAAATCTATTTTTAAAGACGCGTATACAGACAAATTTTAGAGCGAATATTAGAATTCAATCATGCACGCAAACTGGAATACATTAAGGGCTACGCAAGCAACAGCAGCACAATTAATGATTCATACTAAAGAAAGACAAAGAATAAAATGTGGCTATTATTTCGCAACCTCGTTCAGCAGGTAACAGCAGGAAACTGCGTAGGGTATAGGAAAATAATTAAAAAATTGATGATGTATAAATAAAAAATGTGTGTAAAATTTTATGCAAATTAATAGAGCAGATGACCCAGAACACATAGAAACATCGTTGAGAACTTTGCTGCATTTACAAAAATAAATAATTAAGAGACAAAAATCGATGGACGGGAAAACGAGATGACGGTTATATTTCTTGGTACAGTTTGTTGTGAAGCGGTGAAGAAAATTTCTACTATTTGTTAGCTGAGAGAATTAGAAGTAACCTTTGAAGAAATTGTGAAATTAAAAAAAGAACATGAGACAAAAAACAAACAAACAAACAAACAAACAAAATTTTGGTAATCGTTGAAATAACCAAGTTTTAAATATAAGACAAATACTATATGATGCTATTATACAATACGGACAATGATTCTAGGAACAAGCCAAATATTGTCAATCTAAAAATATTGGGAGCTCAATAAATAACTATAGAAAATGAATTGATCTTTCTTAGTTTAATTGAAGGCTTGTAAGACAAAAACCATAAACAAAAATACTAGAATATCTACAGAGTAGCAGACTAAGTTTGGAAAGGAGTGTCGTGTTTTTGCAACATTTAAGGTTGAGAAGAGAATTTAAATAACAAAAAAAAGAATTTGAGACATACAGGACGAGTATTAACAAACGTATGCAAATAAATAAAAGCAAACAGAAAACAGTAAAACGGTTTAAACCCCCTTCTAAGAAGAAGCTGAAATATTTACAATGAATACATAAAAAATTGGTAGAGAAAAATAAGGATAAATGGCCAATTATTTGCATGTTGATACTGTTTGAAAATAGTTGATACCAAAAACGTCTGGATAATATTAGGACGATCTAAATCCAAAAGAAAGGAAACGTTGAATTAAAACAATTTGATGGAATTACCATAAAAACAAAGGCTAATTTTCAACACAGTTTTGAAACTGACAAGCGTTTTGATAAAAATTCCATTACAGATGTAGCATGCAATAAGGATCTTCGATTATTACGAACTGATGTATTGAAAGTAGATATATTGAGACTAATCTATTCCATGAAACCAGAAAGCAAATGACATAAGATTATGGAAAATAATTCAACTAACGGAAAAGAATCACTCAATGTCTATATAGTCAAAAATTTCAAAATAATGTCCTACGTTTGGTAGTAGTCAAATTAAACAAAATGATACAAAAAAGGCATACTAGAAAGAATAATTAAAGGTGGTAGAATTTAAACTTCATCGATAGTAACAATAAAGAAACTAGAAACTAGACGTAGATCGAAGGATTTGTGGTGATTACTAGATAGGAGTAAATCATAGGATATGATTAGACTAGTTTCTTTGACAAATACTGAAACTGCGAGCCAAAAATTAGAAAAAATAGAGCATTTTGCAAAAAAATGATCTCAACTCATCAAACACTGAAATTGACGAAACATTCAAGTAAATAACGACGTTAACCATTCCAATTGGTTTATTAGGATAGGCTTTTCTACCTATTCGGATAAAGACTGTCAGCCATATTTTCAAAACGCAATCGAAAGAGTATTATTACGAGATACTAGATTAGCAACTAGATCCCACCCTTTTACAGTGAAACCGATAAAATGCAGCCGTAACTTCTACTCCAACAGTTTCTTTCCTCGCACTTCCCGACTGTGGAATTCTCTTCCAAACGATTGCTTCCCCGACGGCTACAATCTCCAGGAGTTTAAATGTAAGGTCAATACACACCTCCTAACACACTAACCTGCTCCCATTCTATCAAGCACTCTTCCCATCTGCCCGACCCTCATCCTCGCTATCCTTACTCATCTGTCACCTTTCTCCTGACATTCCTTATGTCTATCCACTCCTTCTCTTTACCTTCCCCTATGTAGCCCCATGCGCAATAGTGGCAGTGGAATGCCTTGCTTGGGGTGAGATGATTAAAAAAAAAATTATTAGTAAGTATTAAAAAGATATAATATCCCATGATATTATAGGTGTAGCAACAAGTACTATCGAATAATCAAAATATAAAACAAACCAAATTTTACTGAGATGAAAAAAACTGGCTTGACCACAAAGTTGTATGTCATTTTCACTGTATAAAGTTATAATATTGAAAGTATCAAATAAAAAATGAAGTCATATGACCCGATGATAGACTAACAAAGAAAATAACAGAAATAGCTGTTCTAACAATGAAAAAATAATTTTTGTAGTAAATATATACCAAGATACAGCAACATAATAAAGTAAAAGATAACAATGAATTTGACTATACACAAATCAAAATATTGTTTTTGATACACTAGAAATACTTTCAGGAACAATGATAAAAGTTTTCGATTCACAAAGAAATAACTTTAAAGTTTTTGATTACAAAAGAAATAACGTTAAACACTGACGCAAGTTGAATGGCGATTGCTCCTATTTTATCAGAACACCCAGTCAATTACATTTCAAGAATGTTAAATTTAGCAGAATCTACCTACGCGAATATTGAAAAAGAAGATCTAGCAATTGTATAGAGTTTAGAAACGTAGGTTTTTAAATTTGGAAGACCAAACCATCACAATTAATATATAACCTGAGAAAAGAACTACCTAAATTCACAATTCAGGATTTTATAATGGGCAGCAAAACATTCGGTTTGACATCGTGTATGTAAAATGGGAACACTACTTCTCATGAATTAGATAATTACAGTTCAAGAATGAAACAGAAAATAACCAAGAAAATACTGAAGATAAAATAATACACTGGGTGGAAAGGGACGCCTTCTTCTAAATAGATTGAAAATAGCAACAAAGTAAGGCATAATATTAAATACATTATTTGGGAGAATAAAAATTATATGGAGTAATTTATCGGTAGCAGGGCGACCATAAATACAAAATACCCACAGAGAATGTCATAATATGTAATGCAAATGTAATAGCAACAGATAGTGAAAAGAAATATACTAAAAGAAGTATATGATAATTTACATAGTGACATAGCTACAATGTACAAAGTGTACATCACTGTTGTTCATAACAAAGAAGACTAAAGTTACAAGTGTGGTGGCTAGGACATTCAAATTGTGTAGATGAATACGTTATAGATGCCTAAAATACGCGGAAATAAAACAAAATTTCACTCAAGACAGAGCCATTGGTTACGGTTAACATGGATCACGCACATATCAGAGACTGAGAATTATTCTTAGTATTCATGGACTCATATTCAGGAGGGCCAAAAGTTTTAGAGTAAAAGACAAAAAGTAACCAGAATAAAAAAAATACTAAACGCTATATTCTCAAGGATTGAAGTACTCCAAAAAAAGTTACAGACAATGCACCCGAATTTTACGATAAGAAATTAAGTGCATGAAAACAAATAATATGCATCTCATACAAGACACCCACCATATCACACCCAAAATAATGACATTGCGAAAAAATGGAACAAACAGTAAAAATGGGATTGAAATCGTTTTCACCATTTCAGGAAAACATATAATCATATGAACCAAAAATAAACTTCATTTACTGATCAATTTCACATGCGAAAAAGACAACTGAGCGCTTCTACATTAATGGGAAGACAAATAAGAGTCCCCATAACTATGTTTTTGCAACGAAAGAAAAGGTAAGAATAAAGAGGCGAATCCATATGAATCAAATTTCCTGATACAAAAAAAGTTACAACGCAGCTATATTTGAGGAAATTGTACAACATATAATGACACATGCAGATCTGTTCAGAAACAGAAAGGAGATAGACGATGTGGAAATGGAAGGGCAGGAACAAGAAAAGGCAATGAGTTACAAAAGTAGAAGAGATCAGGATGTGGATGAAAGAGAATTAAAGGCTGAAGAATATGAAGGAAATTAAATGACATAGAGATCGTTAAAAAAGCGAAAGAGAAACCAAAAAAGAGAAAGCAAAAAAGACAAAATAAAGAACAGTACAATCCAAAAATAATCAGGAATAGTAAAAGAAAGCACAAGTATGTACGACCTTTCCGTTTCAGGGAGGTGAAGTATCGTATGTAAAATAATAAGCAATTATAAATAGAGAATAACTGGGGAGGTAAGAATCAGAAAACCATGTTGTCACTGAGAGATGTGCTACCACTGCCAGTACGCCAAAAAATGCGACATATAACAAATATGCATGTCAAGAAAAATTATTTTCTGTATAAATAACGCACAGAGATCCTAATATAGACAAGCGTCAAATAATGAAGAGAAAGTTGTTTTCCAGCATGATGCATTAAATCTAACGTATAATATTACAAAAAAAGTTAGTACAACTTTTTAAATAAAAATTCAGGGAAACCAGACGTTTATTTTTAACAAGTGTATATCAGCTCCGAATGAGAAATTCCAGTCAAATTCGGTTTATTCACTTGCCCACAAACATCTTTTGGAAAAGTATTAATCAAATTCCTCTCACTCTAATTGTGGGCTGAATAACAAAACAGAACGTGTTCCGTAGCCTTCGTTGGCAACCGATTTACTGCGAAAAAAACTTCTGCATCGTCAGTTATGTCACGAAAAAGAAATTAACTCCTCGTATCACGCATAGCAATTAACTGACTGACTGTATTTTGTAAAGTATACCCAGACGCTAGTCATTTGTAACTATCTATGTATTTATGTAAAAATCATTGAAGCGTGAAATGAAAAATTTCAGTGGCATTAGCACATAATTTCACGACAAAATCTTTGATAGCTTCACACGTATTATTCAGAAATTAAATAAATATATTTATTATTATCATTGGAATATTGGTATTTCTCGTTGATTTTGATGCAATGATGCCAAGAATTGTGAAAGGCATGTTTCTTCTTTCTATTTCCTTCAACCTTGCCCACAAAATAAGATAGGATATAAAACATTTATCAATACTTGATCCACGGGAAAGAAAAAAGAATGTGTGTTACTGAATGCATTTAAAACGACAAACATCATGTTTCCCGCCCAGCTTGAATTTAGGAATGGTTTTAGAACATGAGATGTTATGTACTCATTTTATCATTACATAACAGGCTAAGGTAGTAAGTGAAGAACATCTGCTACACCAACTATGGTTAATCGTATATAGTTTTACGAAACCTATCCCTCTTTAGTTTGAATAAAATATTTTATTTCTAGACTTGTTGTCACTTCAACACAAGATGATCCCTTTACTCTGATATGTATCGCATAGTTAGAAGAAAACAAATAAATGCATTTCCAAGGGCGTCAACGTGATTGAGCAAAAAAGAAAACAGAAACTGATTTAAACATTTCACGGCGAACTCAGTTTCTAGGTTGATATCACTGAAAAAATAAAAGTAGTTTACAGATTTTTTTCTATTTATTCTTGCATGTTGTATATTATGTAGCCTTTCAAGATAATTTCTCTCATATAGATCATATTATCCGATATACTAAGAAGAAATGTTCCAAATTTTATAAAGATTAGTGTCACCATTTTATATTTATATGTATATGTTGTATTATATTTAGTCTCGATGGATAATATCTAATTCCCAAGCGTATTCTGAGTCCAGCGATGGGGCAACGTTTCAGTTACTGCATTATTCATTTAGATCCTTTGCAAGCACATTTAACGGACATTCATTGAGTTGTAATGATACAGCGAGAATAATTAGATGTATTTTATAGCATATGAAGTGAACAATTCAAATGGTTAAGGAAAGCTAAATATCTTAAAGAATATGAAAAATATTGATAGTGATACGTGAAATATTACAAGTATCTCAGGATATCAGATATACGTGAAAAACCCTTTCGATTGAAATGTTGCGATTAAGAAAAATATCAATAATAGTTTTAATCAGAAGTGTTATTTTTCCATATTCTCAGTAAAACATTTCTTTTTTTAGAAGGAATGTTCCATTGCTGAGTTATTAAATCATGCATCATCATCTAAACTTATTTATGAATGGAACTTTGTCTCTCTCTGTGTATCTGTGTGTTTGTGTCCGTTAATTATAGACTCCGAAACGGCTGAACCGATTTTCTTGAAAATTTACAGTGTTGTATTTTAGGCGTCTGCGAGTGTTCTTAGCTAAGTTTTGTTTCGAGGTACCCCCGATAAAAATCGAACACCGAAAAAATCTGGTTATAGAGGGAGTGGTCTGGTTTTAATCAAATTTGATACACTCATAGAAAAAGATATAAGGAACGATATTCAGAAGTTTCAAGGTTGCAGTTCTTACAATAGTGCAGAAAATCCATAATATATATATATATATATATATATATATATATATATATATATATATATATATTATAAATTATGTTTTAGAACATGTACATAATTTCTTCTATATATGTCCTCTTCTCTAAAATCATTTGGTTGTTTCAGAGTTTAGACTCAAACACTTGATCGGGAGAAGTAAGAGGTTGGAATCATTCTCTGTATATATTTGGTTCGTTGTTGTCGTGGGGGTTGGTTGGGATTATTGGTAATTAAGTGAATGTGTCTCTTGTTTTGACCGTTAGACTTTTGAAGAACCTGGTGTGTAAGTGTGAAATTGTTGATTAATGGTATTATCTGTTGGAATGTACGTTTTATCGGTCGGGTATATCTTTTGGTTAGAATTTCTAAGAGTGCAGCGTGTTAGTGGTCAGTTTTATGGTTGGCTATCGTTTAATTGATTGATATCTGTTGTTGGTGGACCTAATCCATGTATTTACTTTGATCCTGTGGCTAGGTTTTCACTTTGGGGTTTCTTAGATAGACGTGATAGGGGTGGGGTGTTTTTCTTTCCAATTTTGATTTTTTCGGTATGGAATATTTTTTATTTTACAGGGTTTTTTTTAAATATATTTTTTTTATTTTATACTCAAGTTATTTCAAGAAAACTAAACTTGTATTTTTTAGGAGGTAACGCTAAAATATTAAAAATACACAGCAAAAATAAATCCAACACTAATACAAGTCCGTCCCATGATAACAACCTCTGTAACTGTAGAAACCCCAACCAATGCCACATAGCCAATAAATGTTTGACGAACTCTCTGATATATATGTGTTCAATTTTATCCTTAGAAAATCCTAAAGATGAAAAAATGTATATTGGGAATACCAGGAACTTATTTAAAAAGCGCTTTTACACGTTTATCTGTCTGTATGTCCTTTATACATATCACCAATTTTTATCCGATTCTCACCAAACTTCACATAAATTTTCATTAGGCTGAGTCTGAGCTCCAGGAGCATGGATTAGTTTTAAAGCTTTCATTACACCCAAGCAACGCCGGACTATACTGCTAGTCATAAATATATCGAATTCTTAAATCGGCTAGGCAATCTGAAGACAAAATATACAATTTTCTTTTTCATGATTCTTTCAATGAGTACAGCGGCGCTTATCTCCGCTACAAACACCTCCGCGAAATCATATGGTTTGTTAGCGCTCCGTTCACGAGGCCCTCAGTTTTTGAAAAGAGATTTATTTCTCAGAGTTCGGTTGAGACGCAAGGTTATATCACACATTATGTCCTGCTATTTACCCATAGCTTGGAGAAGCAAAAGTGTATTCATATCATCTATATAAGCCCAACATATCATTTTCATAGCCTTGCTATGGAGAATCACACTAACCTTACACACACATATATATCCTATTCGCGCCAATAAACGATTGATTGCGAAGAAACATTAGGAACAAGCTGCAATAAAATTGGATGAAATTACACTTAATGACAAAAGATTATATTTTCAAAAATGTGGCTCAGTATTGCACTGCTGAATTTTCAGAATAAGATCAATGAAATGATACAAGTCTTGTGCTTATATCAGTCATATGAGTTTATTAAGAAGCCGACGCTGTAAATGAACCGGCGGACCTGAAGGATACTACCACCATCTTTACATTTGTTGTTTTCATTTTGTTTTTACTTTTTTCAATGCAATCTTATCAATTTTTTATACAACCGTATATAGTCAATCGATCTAGTCAGCATGTGCGTAGTCAGCAACTGAATCCTTTGCAAAATTTTTGAATAAAGCCATTCTTGGAATTTCGAAAGAAAGCTGCCATCGTAAGAACTGCAGAAAACTTTAAAATGCAAACACAAGAGCAACAACTCGCCCCCCACAACCAAAAACATAAATAAAGCGACTCCAACGCGAATGGTTCCAAAATGGAGGATCGATTTACTATAATTTTTTAATGAGAAACTGAGCCCAACCCCAATTCTGTTTAAATATTGAACTTTTTCCAATGTTTGCTTTTTTTTTTGATAATAGGAAACTGTGTATTAATCGATAAGACTGCACTGAAAAATTAAAAGAAAAATGGAAAACAACAAATTTAAGTGGTGGTATTCTCCTTCAGATCCGCCAATGGACACTTTTGTAATATTTGTACTGTTAGTAAATGAACATTGAGGTCTACATATTTTTCATTACTGCGTTAATTTGTAACGGGTGGAATCACCGGAAGCATGAATTGAAATTAAAATAGTTTTTTTGAAAATGAACTTATAACGAGGAGATGAGGAGATGAGGAGATCAGCAAATGAAGGTGATCAAGAAAGTTGGTAGCTGATAAATATGTAACAAATACAAGAACATTTTGAAATTTAATTTATTTCCGAAAATAAATTTGAGAACCTAAAGCAGTAATATTTTAATTACTTTCGGGATACGTTTACTTAAGAACTAATTACAGTATTCGAGAAAGAAGAAAAAAATCAATAAATATAGAAGTGCACAGTGTTTTCAAATTAGATTATATTAAGGAAACACGATAAAATAAAACAAAACAAAAAAACAAGGAAATAATTAAAAATATTGAAATATCATATGGATAAAGGAAAAAAATGTCCAGAATGTTAGTTGCTTCATATCTCTGTGGAATACATGTTAACACCAATAAAATAATAATAAAAAGGAATGCGTTAAATAAACGTTTCATATCACTTATCTTACTACTTATTCAATTATCTTTCTATATTATTACAGCCTTTCTCACTAATTTGTGTTCACCTAGGAAATAACGATATTTTATTTGTTATGGTGCCCTCTGGCGAGGAAGGGACTCATCCTCTTGATATATATAAATTGCTGTGAGACATTTAGAGAGCAGTGTTACGGGCAGTCAAATACAGTAATTAACGAGAGTAGATTACGATAGCTACTAGTCTGGCATAGTAATAATACCTTCGGATATATTATATATTATTAACACTTATTTGATTATCTTGTTTCTTGTTATATTAATACGCTATTTGGAACTTATATTTTTGTTCCATATCTTACACAAGGCGGTCACTACAATTTTGCGGCGGCATTTCGCCACAACTTCACAACAAATTGGCGTCGAAGATCCACAACATTATTTATCTTCCAAAAGAAAAAAAATGATTTGCTGTTTGCTTTTTTATGGTTAACTCTATTTCGGGGTTCATTTCTGAAACATTATACAAGTCATGTTATTTAACCCAAAGTGGGGGAGAAGTATTCATATTTCTCCCAACTTTTACGGCTTATCCACACTTTGTGGGTTATTGTTGAAATATTGATCAAGTCCTGCTATTTAACCCATAGTGATAGAAATAGAAATAGATAGATTTAAACATTTCCCAATAAAATTGTCGAGGAAATTAATGTAATCAACATGACAGAAATTCTAACTCAGTTTTCGGATTTACCATTTGCAGAAATCAAGAAACTAAGCAAATGTCTAAAAATCCGACAAACTATTATCGTGTTACATAAAATATGTTGAAATGAAATCGGTTTCCTTAAAATGTTACACTACAAATGTATTAAAGTAAGTATTCGAATATCTTTCTTTCAATACCAGTAAAAGAATGCATTTTAAAAATGTATTATAAGTGACAAAAGCCTTTAGATAAGAAATGTTCCTAAACTAAAATTTGAACGTAAAAGTAAATGCTAAAATGATGTGGCTCATACATGTAACATATCTGTCCATTTATCACACAAATACAAAGGTATAGTAAAAATGCAAAATATTATATCAAGCGCGCATTGCATCGCCAAGCATTGCTCTGGTGCTTTTCATAGAAAGTGGTATTTATTTTATTGAATACAGCTCTGAATAGATCTGCTAAAACGATGCCCAAACAAATTTGATTTGATTTTTTTTCTTAGCCGCTTAACAACAGCAACAACAGAAACCAGTTTTATGATTTAACCTATAGCTGTCCGGGTGGGGTTATCGGAGGTTCCATACATTTTCTAAGCGTAATTCTTTGTATGTCTATGCAAAGAACTGATTATATTTTCATTTAAGAGAATCTATCCGTTACACTCCCAGTACAACTTATCTCCCTCCTCACCCTCTACACACACACGCGCGCACACACACACACACACGCGCGCGCGCGCACACACACACACATATATATATATATATGTTAAACAGTTATTTGTTGGATTAAGATAATACCAATAAAATTATTCTTCTGATATGGGTGATGTCTTTTCAAGACGTAGGCGACCAAGGCCTTCACCGTCTCTCTATCAATGTTGACTCCTGTGACGCCAACCAAACTCAGCATTGCAATCTACTTGCTCAGGCTCGTCAAATATGTTACACATTGCTTTCCTCTATCTTGATTTCTCTTTATCTGACTAGTGAGTATCAAATTCTCCAAAGCCTTTATTTCTCTTCGTTTCCATCCATTGCAAAACCCCACCATTACTCACATGCTTGGCTCATGATACTCGCAATATTCTTCTGTAGGACAAGATTGCTTCAACTCTCTCCCTCATGTTTGACGAGATTGTCCACCATTAATGGCCATATTGAAGAACAGGCATCACATAGCAATCCAGGAATCTTGTTGCTCTGGATTCCGGATGAGGAACCGCACAAAATAATAAACAGATTGAACGTAATATACAAACTGCAACGCGTTGTTAGTCAATTTAAGAATACTATTAGTAGAAATAAATATATACAATATATATAAGGTAATTTGTCTTGCGTTAAATGATATTTTATTTCAGGCGATGTGTTTATTTGTAGAATAACAGCTTCAAGGGTTTTGAATCTATTCTTTCAAACTAACATTCATTTATTTGAGACCGGAACAGTACAGCCTTAAGCAAGGGAACCAGAGTACAACAGCGTAATAATGAGCTTGCGTAAATTAGTGTTGATTTTGAACCAATAATAATGGAATAAGCATTGAGTGAAACTAAAAAGAGCAGAAAATGTGAAATTCTATAAACGCTAACGTTCGGAAAGATATACCACATAAAATACACTCCTGATCAAAATTTTAAGACCATTTAAAAATCTTTAAAAATAATTTTTTATTACGGATAGATTTTAAACTCCTACCACTTAAGATTACCAATACTACAATTTAAAAGGGTATGGAAACAAAAAGCTACATTCCAAACATTTTATTTAGAAATTAACATTTTTATAAAATGAGGCGATTTACACATGATCAAAATTATGGGACCAGGGGTATAAATTTTTAGATATATGATAATTCCAATATTTTTAGTTCAGTTAGAAATTAGCAATCTCTGCGAAAAGGTGTTACCATGCCTAAAGCAAGCAAACTTACCAAAGTCGAGTGTTCTCGAATTCCAGAATTCCATAAGCAAGGTTTGTCACAGCTGGCGATCATAGCTAAGGTAAATCGCAGTAAAACTGTGATTTGCAACTTTCTAAAGAACAGTGAGAATTATGGAAAAGCAAAATACTCTGGTAAGCTTCAAAAAATTTCTCCTGCATTGAGTAGGAGAATAAGATGGGTTGTTATGAAAGACGGGGACAAATTAAGGCAGTCACCGATGCTGATTGCAGTCCCGTAACCATCAGACGACACTTAAGACAAAAGGGCATGGTAAATAAAAAGCATAAACAAATTCCTCGGCTGCTTCCACGGCACAAGTTGGGCCACTTACAGCTTGGTCGTGAATACCAAACATGGGACGTTGAGAAGTGGAAGCAAGTCCTGTTTTCTGATGAGAAAAAATTCAATCTCGATGGTCCTGATGGCTTCCAACGATATTGGTATAACAAAAACATGCCTCCTGAAATTTTCTCCGCACGTCATAGTGGTGGAGGGTCCCTAATGGTACGGGTTGCGTTTTCTTACAGAGGGACGATGGAGCTCCAGATGACGTAGGGTCGTCAGAGAGCGGCTGGTTGTGTTACATGATACAAAAATCATCTTTGATGACGGAGGGCCATCGTTTGTGTGGGGATGGATGGTTATTCCAACAGGATAATGCTGCAATCCGGAAGACGGACCTTGAACTTTCTACATGAAAATGGGCCCATCTCTTGGGACATCAAGCACACGAGAAAAAAAAATTAACCTCCCGGAGTTCTTCTCCTCAGTCATATTTATGTTTCCTCAACTCTCGTGGTAGCCGTGAATTTGCGGCACTTCGGCTTCATAAAAGCAATATGGCTTCCCAACGAGATTCTTTTGCGCGTGCCGATGTCCATGAGGTAAGTTTTTTTTTCTCTCTCACTCCAAACTACAAAATATCAATCTGGAAAAATAAATCATTTTAATCACATCTGTATCCGATAGTACACTGGCTTGCAAAAGTTTGGATCAGTGACGGAAAATACGTATACCACTAAATTTTATGTAGGTATTCATAATTATAAAATAAAATTCGTAGGTACTGTTTAAGTGAAAATTACACAGTTAAAGCTAAAACCTATCCATGCATATGTATTGGAACAAGTCAAGTTCTTACAAAATAAAGTGATGATAATATACACATTACTAAGAAATTTTCGCTCTTATTAATATATTGTAAGATTCCTTGGAAAGTCATTATATTAATATTCGTTTTCATTTGAACTAACATCAATGCTCTAATTTTTGCTAGATGAAGAATTTAAGGTGAAATGAGGGATAACTCAACGAAAAATAGCCAGTCGCCTAGAAATTTCTAAGAATAATGTTGAAGTATCTCAAAAGGCTTTTACTAGTACAGGGAATATTGTAATGCAAAGAAACACAGAATAACTGAGCGTGAGACAAAAAAGCTGGACAGGGACTGTGAGAATATTGTCAGTTAGCTCACACTATTCTGCAGGGAGAGCATCAAAATAAAACTAAAATCAGATTATGTTGTAAATTAAATCATACAACCTTATATATTTTTATTCCCTGGTGTGTATATATTTTAGTTACGTATTTTTAAGGTTGCTTATGATAAAAGAAATAAATTTTGTATTGTCCTGATGACGGGAGAACGAAGCAATAGAAATGATTTTTGTCAAGATTTCCGTTTTTAGGCAACAAAAATTTATGTTGCAGGCTGGGGGAATTTTATCAATTTTCAAAAATATATTTTAAACATTGTTTTAATATTAGTTGTTTATTTTGTTTATGATATTTATTGTTAATATTATTAATTCTTTTATTAATACTAATAATGTCACTAGACAATGGAATCTTATTTCTTAAACAAAAGAGCATTTAATGCAGAATCAATAGAGATTATTTGAAAGAAAATATATTATTTGAAAAGTTGTATATCTATGCAAACTAAATCATTGAACAGAAATAGGTGGAAAAAAGGTTGATCTGGAAGATTAATTCAATAATATCGAGCATGATATTGCGGAAATTTTGGAAATGTAATGTACAGTGATAAATGCAATATAGTGATATGTTCTAATGCAAGAAAATAAGCAAAAGGAACAGTGTCAAAAAGAAACAATGCCAGGTACACGCCAAATATGGAATATCTTTTGGAAACGTACAACAAAACCGCTGCTAGAAGAAAACTTGTTAATGAAACTAAATACCGAAAATTATATTAGCTTAATACGATCTAATTATATATCATACTAAGAAGAGAGATAATTTTGACACCATTACAGTGCCTTATCTCACATGAGTAAAAGTTTCTTGTGGATGAAGATGTTCAAACTTTTTTAAGAATTACCAGCATAAAATAATGTGTTCGATATAATTCAATCATTGTAGTAAAAATTGAATAAACAAGTGCTTCAACGAAAATCACGCAGTCTGCATAAACTTTGAGATTACTCTCAAGAATAATTCTTAAAAATTCCCATGAAAATATAGAGAGCATATTCTAGCCAATGCCAAATTGACTTGAGGCAAATAATCAAATTAAATTTAGAAATACTTTGGCGTTTGTACATTTTGCAATAACAATGCAGTTTTGTAAACTAAGAGTCCTTGTTGATTTGTTGGTTGAGTATTACTCGTGCACATATTCTTGTATTTAAATAATTCTGATCATGACAAGGCATTAAAAATAATACAGTAGCATGTATACGTTTACTTAATATAATAAAGCTACTTGGAAAAGACCACTGCTAATCACTTGTGATTTGTGGGTAATATTCTCAAAACATATTTGATTTACTAATGTGGTCAAAAAATGTTGCTCCCAAATGTAGATAGGACAAGGAGGATATGTTATGGTTTTCATTACGACGACTCTTTGTATAATGAGATGAAAATAAAGTTCTTAAATTAGAGATACTTCGAATCGGAGTGGTTATTATACACTAATCTACGCTGCGCAAATAACTCAGCTTCAACGCATAATTCAAGATATTAATTTCATTCTTAACACACTATTTATCCCGATTTTCACTTAATTCAAATAACAATGTTACAAGAGTATATATAATTAAAGCAATATATGATTCTTTTTATGCATTTACTAGCAGTATAGCCAGGCGTTGCTCGGGTTTAAAGCAAGCATTAAAAATAATCCATAGTCCTGGAGCTCAGACTATTTGGACGTTGGCACGAAAGTCTAAAAAGCAATAGTTGTTTCCAGTTAAAGCGAAACCGTATACTGAAAGAAAAATTAATGAATGTAAGTCAAATTTTGATTTTCTGGTATCGATATCCAATTTTCTGCACTATTGTAAAAACTGCAACCTTGAAATTTCTGAATATCGTTGCTTATGTCTTTGTCTATGAGTGTATCAAATTTGATTAAAATCGGACCACTCCTTCTATAACCCAATTTTTTCGATTATCGATATTTATCGGGGGTACCTCGACACAATACCCAGCTGAGAACACTCGCAGACGCTTATAGTACAACTGTGTAAATTTTCAAGAAAATCGGTTCTGCCGTTTTGGAATCTGTAGGTAACGGACACACACACACACACACACACACACACACACACACACACACACATAAAGTTCCATTTATAAATAAGTTTAGATTTGAGTACTGTGGAATTTTGAGTACTGTAGAATCTTGAATGCATTAATTCTAATATTTCTTATAATTAACTACATTGTTTCCTTTTTGGTAAACTGTCATCTGACTGATCAAAGAGGACTTTACAAATGAAACTAACAGCGACGTATTAAAAAAGAACTGAGAAAAATTGGCAACACTGTGTTATCAAGTCAGTCTTTCAGTTAAGTGCCATACGTGATACACGCTATAGGCGATCATGTCTCGAAAGAGACATGACTGATTGGAAAGAAGATTATCACATAGTAAGTTGCCATTCTTTTCTGCCGTCAACTGATTAACAGCCAATGCTATACAACCCAATCTGTCCTATTATTTAACCCATAACGGCAGGGAAGAGCGGGATTAATACTTTTCATAAGGGTATTTGTGCGTAAGCGGATGCAAGGGATTAAACTGGAATACGAACTCGGCTCCCAGATTTGTCGTTCCGAGTATATAACCACTGCACCACAACGGACAACCGTGTTGTCAACTACCAGAAGTAAAAGTTTTAGAAATCGAAAGATGTTTTTGTTTACGTGTTTGTTACATTAGGGGAAATGTGGCCAGCTGAAATTAGAAGAAAAACCGAAGAGAGTTTAAGGGACTAAGCGTTCTGTATTTTCTACTGCAGAGAAAAACATTAATCATGTTCAATCGAAGATCGATGACAAGGTTTTTATTATAAAGCAAGTAACCGAGGCTGTAATAATAGTTCATGAGAGATATGAGAACAGAGAGGAAGAGAACCTGTGCAGTGGAATCATCCCTCAACCAAAGCAAAAAGGCCAATTTATTTTTTGTTTAATTGTTTTATTTTATTTTATTTTATTTTATATTTTTATCTGCTGTGGAGTTGTTGACCTCCGTTTGTTTGTTGGGATTAAAAAGTCATTGGTCTTATTTTATTTTTTATCTGCAGTGGAGATGTTCACCATCCGTTTGTTTTTTGGGATTAAAAAGGCATTGTGTTTATTTTTTTTATCTGCAGTGGAATCGTCGATCTTCATTTGTTCGTTGGGATTGAAAAAGCCTTGTTGTTAATCATTTTTTTTTATCTGCAGTGGTGTTGTTGACCTCCGTTTGTTTGTTGGGATTATAAGGTCATTGTGTTTATTTATTTGTACAACTTAACGCTGTCAATAGTGTACGGTACTAACATTCTAAGAATGTTATGAAAGGCTACACAACGAGTTAAATTGACTGGAAAAATGTGTGCTTCATCAGGAAAATTCTCCAGCAAACCTTAATTGTACAGACTGTCATGGGTGACTGGGTTTGAGCAGGTTGATCGCTTTCCATACTGTCCTGATTTGTCTCTATCTGACAAACATTTCTCAAACTAACCGCTACGTTATGATTATGGACAAATGATCACAGGCCAGATGCTTGATTATGAACGGTGATATTGTAGATTATTCCTTCAATTATTTCAATAATCTCTACATAAAACGCCCAAGCAGTAGACCGAATGTGGCAAATGCCCAATACATGGACAAATGGTGGATTTATGGGGAATGAAAAATAGAAACTCGTAAGAAAACGTTCTTAACACAATAATTTGAAGCAAGTTTACTAGCACGTAGTAACTAGCATTATATATTAGACTAAGAAAAGTTTTAAGTTTGAGAAAGTAAACTACAAACAACTTAGAAATTATGCATTTTCAAAATACGAGGGTCATTCAATAAATAAGGTTAATTTTTTGGTAAAAGTACTTCTAACACAGATAGAAGTTTACTTTTTTTCCTTTACTTCTTTTTCCAAGGGAATTAAATTTTTTTGCAGATTGAAAAAAAAAAACTTTGAAAAATTTGCAGATTAACAAAGATGGACAACCAAAAGAAGGCTCAAGAATTGAACAGAGGTCAGTTATCAGAGGTCAGTTATCAGAGGTCAGTTATCAATTTTCTTGATTACTGAAGTGTGCAAACCTGTTGAAATTCATAAGAGAATGTCAACTGTGTATGTTGCCACGTGTTTCAGACAAAAAATGTACAAGTGGGCTAAATTGTTTAAAAAAAAGGATGCAGCAGTGTTCAGGGTAAAGACAGGCGTAGGAGGCCTAGAGAATTATGGTCTTCTGAGGTGATCGAATCAGTCACTGCCCTCATTCAGTCTGACAGAAGGGTGACAGTGAATGACATTGCAAGGACTTTGAGCCTATCTGTTGAACAATCCAGAGGTCATCAGTCACATGCATCAAGACAACGCAAGGCCTATTACAACAGCCGAAACTGTGCAGACCATCAACAAGCTGGGCT
Organism: Ascarosepion bandense; assembly: GCA_037127315.1. NCBI lineage: Eukaryota > Metazoa > Mollusca > Cephalopoda > Sepiida > Sepiidae > Ascarosepion > Ascarosepion bandense. The sequence goes on along the minus strand of JBBBDQ010000677.1, from coordinate 472,829 downwards.
GGGAAGTACACCCTCATATACGGAAGCTTGTGCACAGATGAGAAAAGTGTGTGACACTGCTGGGAGACTACGTTGAAAGAAAGTAAGTCTCTATTTGTATTAGAAGTCCATATACCGAAAGATTCACCCTATTTATTAAATAACCTTCGAAAACAAAAACAAATTGTATTTGGAACAAGGCTGGAATAGGTCGCCCATTTGCTTCGAATGTTTCTCTTCGGATTTAAGCATATATAATTCAAACGTAAAAATGATTGAAATAAAACTAGGACTGCTGAATATTACTCGTTACTATTCACTTCTCAAATTCTTACTAAATGATTCGTTATGAAAATATACATTTGGAATATTAACTTAAACGATCCGAGAACATTTCATGACACTCTTGAAGCAAACATATTGTAGTTTCCATTCTGTTTATCTTCGAACAAAGCTTATTCATGAGTCAGTCAGTTAAAGTGCCATACGTGATACACGCTTGGGCGATCATGTCTCGAAAGAGACATGACTGACTGGGCAGAAGATTATCCCGCAGTAGGTTGCCATTACTTTCTGCAGAAGACTGGTTGCCGACCAAGGCTATAGAAACCAATCTGTCCTGCTATTTAACCCATAACTGGAAGGAAGAGACGGATTAATACCTTTCCCAAGGGTATTTGCGCGTAAGTGAATACAATGGATTCAACTGGAATTCGAACTCGGCTACCCGGTTTCTTGTTCCGAGCCGATATCCACTGTACCACAACGCACATCCTATTCATGAGAATTTAAATTATTCCTTGTGTACTAATGTAAGACTGTTGGATTTGTTATGTTTATTATTATTAGGATATATTAAGTCTTATTCATTATTAAACAGCCCTCTTCACTAAAACTATCAAAGAGAAATCATAAATTTAAAGATAGATTTTCGAGTTGTCTCGTATATAGATATTTTTTCACAATCATCCCTCCACCACAAATCAAAATTATTTTAAACAGTTTGACAATAGGGCCTGCAATGAGGATCAAACTCACCACTCAGTCGAGATGTCCAAACGCTTTGATGATATGAAGTGAATAAAAAATTCACACTGCTTTACTCACTGCTTTATAAATCAATTTACACATTAGATATTTTATTTTATTAAATTTGATTTCTGTAAAAAGCGCATGAGATAGTGTGGTAATAGCGTGATAAGTTAGCAGCAGAATTCATGGAGATATATGGAAACGATAACTGCTAACCCTAGGAATGTGCATATAAAGACTGTAGTGAACGGTGAAGCTTCCTGCTATGATTTGGTTCCACATGGCAGCGATTGATGAGAAGAAGCTGCTCTAGTAGAAATTACATCTCACCAATTTGTTACGGAGGGAGTAAGAGAAGCTTAATACAGAGTATAAAGCATAGTAGATATTACATGTGAAGAATGGATGAGACTACTTAGTTAAAATTATTAGATGATGAGAAATAATTGATCACAGGTAGACGAGTTTGACCTTTTCGTGACTTGGACATATAGGAAATATCAAGAAGTCTTAAATAATTGGGGAAGCCGTAAATTTTCCCAGCAACTATAGCGGCGGATTTTATGGACATAGGTGAACAAAGAAGTGAACAATGCTTATAAATACAATATTAATATAAGTACAAGCTGATATTTTTACAAATATTAATATTCGCCTCTTCAGTTCGGAATATTTGCTTTTCATGAGAATCAATACTTGCAATTCTAGTTTAAAGCCTATGCAGAACTAATGATGATTGGCCTCAGTAATTACTTAGATCAGTTGGGAAAATATAATCTTATTCTATATAGTATGTTATATTTTCTTATGTTTGATGGAGTATTGACATTCAAAATATAAAAATAATCTAATATTTTTTCCGTATGTTGATTCAAAATATGCGCCAAGTGTCTTGTTCTATATATAACTTACTTATGTCACATAAAAGTAGTCAGTCATTTACTTTCATGTTCAGAATGAAGATAAAAATATGAATAATAAATGAATAATAAAATGCAACAGAAATAAAATCAAATCTAGGCACATGTACACAACGCAATTTAAAGTTACTGCAACTGAATGACTAACAAAGTGTAGGGAGCGGAACTTCAGAAACCAAAATGGCTGCCACGGACTTTGATCTTCCAAGAGTCAAGGACTACAGAATTTCCAATTAACGTTCAAAACCAGCTTGATTTAGGGGAGTGTACAGTGCTCAAGAAGATTTCAATATAGAACTTACTTGCTCTAGATATCTAAGTAGGTTTAAATCAAGACATGAGCATGAGTGTACATAAGTGAGGCTGTACGTGTGTAATATTAATACTTTTATTTTAAGTGGTTGTAATAAAATATAGTTGACTGCAACAAAAGAGCTGTTTTGTTTCGGTACTACTTTTTAGTACCTTATCAAGTTGTAAAATAATTCTCTGCTAGGAATCGTTATATATAGATATATTTAACATTTTGGAGCAATACAGTTGTTACCATATCCAGTCAATTACGTGTGGGTAGTAGAATTCAAATGGTTGGACTAGGGTACCCAAAATAGGTAAGTCAAAGATGGGTAGAGGTATCAATTTTGAGGTTGTTGTTGTGTAGAGAGTTATGAAACAATGTGTATGAAAATTTATTATATCATGCCATCAAATGTGTCGAATATGTTTGTCGAACGGTTACGTAGGTATTAATTAATTTGATCAATTAAAAGGATGGATTTGTTATAGAAAAAAATTGTATTGAAATATGATTCACGTCAAATAAAAGAAAAGGATATAGCAAGTAATATATCAGGTAATTAAAAAAATAATGATGAGCCAATAGGAGAATCAATATATTAATTCAAGAGGTATGCTTTTAACTGCGAAATTAGTTAAATTAGAAAATATATTAACTATGCTTCAGAGTATATATAAGACGGTGATGGCAAATGGAAGTTACTTTGTTACGTATGTTTCACAGTTTTAATTTAAGGAATTTAAGAATTAGAAATATTTCATGTAAAAACAGAAAACATAATTCATGGAATAATTTACAAGTAACAGTTTATTTTTAATATTTTAAAAATCCTCTTATATTAAAGTTATTAGAATAAGGAAATTTATACATATCCGATTGAAAAGTCAAAATCTTATGATTTCTATTAAAACGAATGTAAAATGTTGAGTTTCGAGATGTAACACTTGATCTTGTCAAAAACAATTACTCACCCTACTTAAAAACTAATGAGGAACTAATGTTGTGATATAATTTGATGTATTAATGTGAAAGCGTGAGGAACTCATTTTCGGATCTAAATCGACGTGTTGATTAATATTGTGACTTAATCAAATTGTACTTTGTCATAACCAACCTAAGATGAGTATTATTATTATTATTATTATTATTATTATTATTATTATTATTGACATACTGAAAAATTGTGTTAGACCTAAATGCAGATTCGGTGTTAAATATCTAGAAACAATTAACTTTCACGGTATTGACACAGACTGAATATAAAACCTGGCAAGAGAGACTGGGCCAATAACTACACTGGAAAATATACTCATTTTATGTGAAAAAAAAACTGAAAGAAATTTCTCTAAGCATCTCTCAGGTTTGCTTACAGAGCTAGGACCAGTAACAATTTAATGAGACATCACAATACACATAGAACAATGAATTTTAATAGCCAATTTTAATCACGATGATCAATGTTGGCAAAAGTATGCCTAACTTTAGACATGATAGTCCCTGCAGAATCGAATGCAACGTTGAAGATCTTCTAAAGACTTTCAGAATATAAATTCCTTCAAATCAAAATCTGAAAGGTGTGGCACACGCGGACATCCACAAATTTAGTTGTAGTAAGAACACTCTGATTGAATGGAACTGATTCAGTAAATTGAAAGACCTAATTCTTGGTTGTTCAAGCTTGAAATAAACAAAAGTACTTTACTTACTGGATATCGGCTTGGAACGAGAAATCGGGGAGCCGAGTTCGAATTCCAGTTGAATTCATTGCATTCTCTTACGCGCAAATACCCTTGGAAAAGGTATTAATCCATCTCTTCCTTCCAGTTATGGGCTAAATAACAGGACAGATTGGGTTTTATAGTCTTGGCTGGCAACCCGTCTACCGCAGAAAGCAATGGCAACCTACTGCGGGATAATGTTCTGCCCAGTCAGTCATGTCTCGAAAGACACATGATCGCCCAAGCGTGTTTCACGTATGGCACTTAACTGACTGACTTTACTCACAAATAGAGCACACATATTACAAAGGGCTTTATTTGTGTAAAATGTGTCTGATCATAGGTAAATTTATCTTAGAAAATTCTCGGCGGAAAATATCACGATGCTTTTTCCGAAGCTAGTTGCCCGTTTGACCGTGAACTCAAATAATAATAATAATAATAATAATAAATCGTTGGTCACATGCTCGGGCAGTGGTATCTTCAGCATTCTTTTATAAAACAACGTTTATGATCATTTCTTTCTTCATCATCCGTGAGGAGATTGTCTTCACTGCCTTATAGGTAAACAGATATTAAGTCGTTAAAGCCGTTTTTCTATTTATCTATTTTAGAATATGATGAATTTTATTTTTTTACATTTTGTCGCTTTCTAAGAAATCTGTATAATCATAAAAAATATTTATCATGCCTAAGCTATTGGCAGTACACAATGGTGGCGAAATCAAAAGCATAATAAATCAATAATTTGCTATTGTAATATCTGGCTTACAATGAAACATATAATACTTGTATATAATTATCTGACACACAGTTCGAATACTTGTTCGTTTCACTCTTTATGCTATTCTCTCTTTTTCTCTCCAATAATACACACGCATATATATAAATGTGTGTGTGTTTGTGTGTGTACGCGCGCCTGTGTGTGTATGTGCGTGTATGAAAATTCAGATATAACCCAAGATATAGATAAAAATGACAGTATGAATAAAGACAAGCAGTAGACGTTTTATTGACGTTATTTTTTGGTATGGATTTGTTGGCTTCGCCTTGATGAGTTCCGTCGGATGACTAAAGATATGTAGAGAGTAGAGGAGTTTGAAGAAATAAGTTAGGAACAATAACAGACAAGTTAAAAGAGAAATGCCTCAAAGACATGCATAAATATAAAGAATATGTATCACACAAGAAGAAAATGTTCATAACAAAGAAAAATTACATGCTCATCAATAGAATTCATGAAATCCAAAGACCGGCTATTGATTAATATCCGTGTCCTGTCTTTAGAAATGTAACTAGCTTAGAGTAGGATCGACTATATCTGCGGTCTCTTTCATGATAACAACCGATAATGCACAGAAAGGATAGATTTATTAAAATCTGAAGTAGAATCAGTACTGGAAAAATTGAACTTCAACATAAAAAAGGACCAGAAGTAATATTACTATTGATGCGGACAATCTGAAATTATTTTGAGGAGAGGAAAATCTCCGAACAACAAACGGCAACTCAAGGTGTTAATCGTGCCAAGGAGTTAATTGCTGCTGCGTTATGAGGTCACAAACGATCTCCTACAGGCTTCGGGGCCCTGTTTGTAAAAGACCGTTACCCAAAATGCCAGTCAACTTTGGGTAGACTTTTGGACCCGTGCGTCACTCGTGGGAAAAATATGAGAATTACAAATAGAAATAAAAAGCCCACTATGGCTCTTCCAGTGGATAAACTGGGAGCCCGTCCTTCAGAAGGGAAACTACTTTAGGTCGAAATATCTACCATAGGAACAAACTCCTGCACAAATTATGAATATTTAGGATAATCCTGATGATGGCCCTGAAAAATCTCCAGCAAGATTTACAACCGTATATTTAAAGAAAAAAAAATTGTCTCGTGAGGATTACAAATTCCTTATGACTGAATTTCATGAAGCTTTACTCAAACCTCAAAAAACATCACTCGCCATACATATGACATTTGGCGAGAAAATGTTGTACAGACAAATAGAAAGTACATTGACGAAAATAAATTCGCCAATGTACAAAAATACATCATGCGAATTAACCAACTGCCATGAAATTAATGAGATAAAATGAATTGCAACCAGAATCAACAAAATATGAAATGGAACCAGAAACAGAAATAAAAAGTATTAACATCAAACAGGCCACAGATCGTAATGTAGAAACCGTGATACACACAAATCACTGTGAAGATAATGCTGTAAGTTTAAAAGTGCTAGAAAGATGTGATCTGAGTCAGTTACAAGTCGGCAATAAAACGAGTTCAAAACACATTGAAAAAAATTATTTTACGGAAAACAAGAACATTATATAAGAATCCAAGGAAAAAATAAAAAATCATATAAGTCAGATACAATATATTGCAATGGAGGAAAGAGAACAACTCCCAAAATTACAACCAACAAAGCATAACGTCGAAACATTTAAGCTCTACAATGCAGCACTCAAATTAATTTTGGATGAAGAAAACAATCATATAAATCTTAATGAAGCAATATATGCATCAGCAATAGCAGCAAAAAAAAAAAAATTAAAATCAAATTAAAAACAAAGCAGTCTAGCAGACATGAAGATTCACCTTGGAAAAGAAAAATAGAAAAATAAATCGGAAGTGAATTATCAGTACTCGATGAACTGACAGGAGAAATAAACGTACGAACTAGAAAAGGCAGAAGAGTCGAGAGAAAATACAAAATTAGAAATGAAAATGAAATGCTATCAAATACGGAAAAACTAAAGCAAACAATACAACTGAAGGCTCAAAGAATAAGACACTATAAGAAAAGATCAAAATTCTACAGACAAAACAAGATTTTTCAAATCAACGCAAAGACATTTTACAGTGAAATAGGTAAAAAAGAATTGAAGTGACAGTCCGAACAAAAATGGACGTAGTTAGACAGTTCTGGGAAAAAAGATGGGCTTCCACTAAAGAACACAAAAATGCAGCAGACTGGATTGCGCAACAGATAGAACGACTGAAAAATAAACCAGAACAGACATGAGTTGGAATCACAGAAGAGGATGTTAAATTTGCACTGAAAAAAGCACACAATTGAAAAGTTTCAGAAATAGATAAAATTCCTGACTTTTGACTATATTATTTAAATACAGCACATAAAAACTAGCCAAAGGACTTCAAGAAATTGTCAACGATCCCACTAAGATTCCTGTATTTCTTCTACCCAAGAATAGTGACACAAATAACTTGAAAAACTACAGACCAGTTACATGCCTTCCGACAACATACAAATTATTAACACCTATTTTAACAAAAGAGATATATTTCTTGGAAAGAAATGACAAGCTACCGCCTGAACAAAAAGGGTGCAAACCTAGCTGATACGAATGTAACAACCAATTACATATTAACAGGATTATCTTGGAGAACTGCTACAATTCAAAGAAAAATCTTAGTACTGCATTAGTAAGGCATTCGATAGTGTACCACATTCTTGGATCTTAAAGACTTTAAATATATACAAGGTATCACCTGTCATCATCAATTTCATCTAACAGTGTAAGTCTATATAGAAAACAACCTTTTACCTCAATCATATAAATGGAACCTACACGTGACATAAACTTCAAAAGAGTTATATATCGAGGTGACTGTTTGTCTCCCTTACTTTTTTGCACATAATTAATAGCACTAACCATCAACGTAACAAGACAGAATGTGCTTATAAAACAGCTCAAAAGTAAATAAGACATTTATTTTATATGGATAACTTAAATTTGTATGCTAAGAATGATAATGAGCTGGGTGGTCTTCTGTAAACTGTAAAATGCTTCACTGAAGACATTAGAATGGAATTCAATTTGAATAAAAGTGCTAAATACCGTTTTGCGTGAATCGCTACAACAAACATCCTCAATTAACTTAGACCCTGCTGTAACAATAAAATATTTAGAACCAGAAGAATCTTATAAAGACCTAGGTATAAATGAGAGTGAAAAAATTCACCATAAAATATTAAAGGAATAGTGCGTAAAAAGTATTTACTTTAAAAAGCTAGGACTGATATTAAAAACTGAATTTAATTCTCAGAAAAAATTATGACCATTAATAGCCTTGACATCCCAGTGGTCCTAGATAATTTCAACTCTTGAACTGTACTCTAAAAGATATCAGCCGAATGGATTCTAAAACAAGAAAGTTTCTTTCTAAGTATAAGATGCATCATCTAAAGACTGATGTAGACCGTCTATACATCTCTTGTAAATAAGTTAGAAAATGTCTTATTCAGCTAGAATTGTCATGCAAGACAAAAACTATAAAGTTACTAATATACATGGAAACAACAAAGGACTAGATGATACAATTAGTCAAACACCATGAAAACAAAAAGAAAAATATTCAATAATAAAAGAAGTAAATAAAAACAAGTTTTACATTTAGTAGATTCTGTAGAAAAGCAAAGCAGAAGCCAAGAAACAACTATTGCGGCTAAAATAATGAAAGTAAATCCAAGGGTAAAGCTCTTGAACATATGAAACGACGCTGGCAAGAAAAAACCCTGCACAGTCAATATCCTGAACGTGTCAATAAATCCATTGAAGGCTTTATACTTGCAGGGGAAGACCAAAATCTTTTTATTAGGAACTTTCAAGCAATAGAGATAATAAGTTGGATCCAAAATGCATGTTCTGTGATAAATATCAAGATGTAATAGACTATCTAATCTCATGATGTTCTGTATTTGCCCCAAATGAATATAAAAATTGTCACTATAGAGTGGGGCAATATTTACATTGGTCAATGTGCGAACACTATGAAAAATGTGCAAACAATCACTGGTATGAACCTCACCCAGCACCGGTTACAGAAATAGAAAATGTCACCATTCTATGGTATTACATTATTTATGCAGACAGAAAAATGGAAACAAATAGGATGGACAATATTGTTAAAAACAAAAACAAAAACGTCCAGCGGATTGTAACATAGCCACCAAGAAATTGGAAAAACTGTCAAAATATAAAAACCTGGAAATTGAAAAAGAAAAAATGTGGAAATGAGTATCAGGTATAATACCAGTGTTTGTGGGCGCACTTGGATTGATAAAAAATAAAAAATAGAAAACACATTGAAAGAATTACTGCAAACTTCACTTTAAGAGATATACAAAAAATTGTCTTGTTAAGTACATCCCAAATACTCAGGAGAATTTTGTCTATGTAACACTAGGGAGTTTGGGGAGATATGAAAAAACATGAAACGGAGCCATAACACCTGCATTACATCTTCCTGCAGACTTGGTAGGAAACACGACCATAGCAGAAATAAATTTATAATGAAAAATGTCATAATAATATTAGAACAACATTTCCATAATTTGATATGATAGACTTCCATTTCTGTATCTCTAGAGATTTCCTAGTAAACTGTATTAATTTCGTTGAAGATTATGTAGAGCTCACAGACGAAGGGTCTAAAATTGTTCTAAAAGCTGGAAAATTATTTCTAACTCTTAACAAGTCCTCCAGTATTAAGTATTTTAATTGTAATTTTGATATTCTGTTGAGGGGTATATAATTCATATTATATTCAAGTAGGTGATTATACATATATATATATAAGGGCCAATATATATATATACCTAAAGTCCAATTTACTCTGACGAGCCGAAGGGTGAAACCTAGGTAGGTTTGTTGGCTCTCACTTAGATTTCTCTGTCTTTGTTGCTCTACTTCGTATTGAGCGCTTTAGTGTTAGGGTTTTCGTCTTGTTTTTTTTCTCTTTCCTACGAGTATTTGACATTTGTTCATGTACTTCGTTTGTTTCCTTTTTTACTTCCCCTCCTTTTCCCTCCGAGTTCGTTCTCGGTGGGTTTTTCAAGACGAACTTAATTATAGTATAACAATTACTAATATTAGCATTATTATTTTTGTTATTATTACTATTTCATATTTATTATCGTTATATATATATATATATATATATATATATAGAGAGAGAGAGAGAGAGAGAGAGAGAGAAATAAAGGTTATTTCAAAGACAGAATTTGATATAGACTGAAAATTGATAGAATCTGTGAAGTTATTTTTAATTTGTAAATTTATTGTTTTTATGATTATTATTATTTCTTTATTTTTGTATAATACATTGTGTATCCATAACATTATTGGTGGCGGCACACTTGTTTGGAATGCAAAGTTAACTCTCTTCAGGCGAATAAATATATTATAATAAAAAATTTACACTATATATTTGTATATATAGATAGGTGGTCTGTTAGAATGTCAGAAAGTCATATGCGTGGCTTTTCGTTTATTTATTTTCTTAAACAGGGGCTCGTTAATTCTCTTTATTTTGGGAATTATTCACTTTTCATTGAGCAGAAATAGTTGTCTAACCCTCACTAGGGACCCAGAATTAACGCTGAGAAAAATTGGTCCAATATTGTTTTTTTTTAATGATTTCTATTTAAAGCTGGTTTCAAGCACACAGCAGTGTATGGTGGTTATTTAAAAACACAGAAAAAGAAGCTAAAACAACTCGTCTCTATAACTATAAAATTCAAAGATAGTTGTTTGAATACATTTTAACTGCAATTCTCGATTTTATTTATTTATTATCCTTTAAAATTCTAAAGTCTGTTTCCTGTTTGGAATAAGCTTTTAGGCATTTTACCTAACTTTCTCTCTCTCTCTCTCTCTCTCTCTCTCTCTCTCTCTCTCTCTCTCTCTCTCTCTCTCTCTCTCTCTCTCTCTCTCTCCCTTTCTCGCTCTCTCTCTTTCTCTCTCTCTCTCTCTCTTATTCTACTCGATATAATATCTATGGTCAAGGAAACTTAATTAATACCAACTGAAAAACAGTGGAATCAAATTCATTATATTAATTCATCTCAGAAGTATAGGCAAATACAAAATTCACCATGAGGAATTTTAAGTTTTGAATCAAATCAGTTAATATATTGATGACAGCTAATTTCGGCTCCAGAGAAACACATTGACTATATATTTTAACAGTTAATGTTTAAAACTTATCATTATCATTACCTAGTCATTCCTCTCTAACCGCACAATGAAGGTGGTATTAAACGGACATGCCTCCCAGAACTAGCATACAAATGCAGGTGTCGTCCAAGGCTCCATCTTAGGTCTTACACTCTTCCTGATATGCATTAATGATCTCCCTCATTCCATAAGAGCCCAAGTAGGTTTGTACGCCGATGACACCACAGTTTACTCTCGCCTCGACCAAAAATCTGGTGTAGGCGTCAAAGCTAACTTCGCAGCCATGATTGAAAAATGCCTCCAATCTATAGTGGACTGGGGTAAGAAATGGCTAGTAAATTTAAATGCTTCTAAAACGAAGCTACTCTCAATTAACCATCATAGACAATCGCTCCTAGCTCCCATTAGCATAGACCAGGCTTGCCTCCCAGAGAGTAAAACACTACGCCTCTTTGGTCTCACACTTTCAGCGGACCTCAAATGAAATGACTATATCGAATCCATTGCTAAATCCGCTGCTATGAAAGTCGGTTCTCTGTGTAGGGCTCGGAAGTTTTTTTTCCGTCTGAATCTATCCTGCACATATATAAATCTACCATCCGCCCGTGCATTGAATATTGCTGCCATATCTGGTCGGGTGCTCCTGCTATTCTCCTCGGGCTTCTCGATAAGGTTCAGAGGTGGGTCTGTAATGTGATAGATACCGACTTGGCAGACTGCCTGCAGTCTCTCTCCCACATGCGCGACGTGGCTTCCCTGTGTCTCTTCTATAAATACTTTCACGGCTTCTGCTCCGATGAACTTAGATCACTGGTGCCTCCTATATACGAATTTGCACGAGATACTAGATTAGCAACTAGGTCCCACCCTTTTACAATGAAACCGATAAAATGCAACCGCCACTTCTACTCCAACAGTTTCTTTCCTCGCACTTCCCGACTGTGGAATTCCCTTCCACACGATTGCTTCCCCGACAGCTACAATCTCCAGTAGTTTAAATGTAAGGTCAATAGACACCTCCTAACACACTAACCTGCTCCCATTCTATCAAACACTCTTCCCATCTGTCCAACCCTCATCCTCGGTATCCTTACTCATCTGTCACCTTCCTCCTGACATTCCCTATGTCTAACCACTCCTTCTCTTTACCTTCCCCTATGTAGCCTCATGCGCAATAGTGGCAGTGGAATGCCTTGCTTGGGGTGAAATGATTAAAAAAAAAAGAAATATAAACGTGTCAGTTAAGATTTCAGTTATCTCTAAATAGTTGTTTGCATGTTTTGACTGCAATGACCACATTTATTTATTTATTATCCTTTGAAATTCAAGACACTGTTCCGTTTCATGTGGCACTTTCGACATGTACTTCTAATTCCTCTCTCTCTCTCTCTCTCTCTCTCTCTCTCTCTTATTACACTGAATATAAATTCAAGGTCAAGAAAATTCTGGCTAAGTGAATTCATAAGAACTGAAAAAAATCATGAATACTTTCTCGCTTGGAAGAAGCTACTTCTCTTCGGCAGTAACCAATTCACCTTTCAATACCACCACGATAGACCTGTAGATATGATCGGAAAAAGTGACTTTGCATATCAAGCCAAAAACTTGTCACACTGAATGAATCCACCGACAATAATCATTAATCGAAAACAGGGATTTTTTAAAAAAAATTCTTGAGTAGTCAAGGTCAGCTAACTAAAGGTGGTGGCTCGATAAAACACCATGGGGAAAGCAACAATAACCTCCTCCACTATTCCTCAAAATAATGTTCATGAACATGCACATTGACAATACACGCCACAAAGACATGTCTGAGATTTTCGAGAACCAAAATAAAACATGTAAAAATTTTAAATACCTGCAAAGCTTTCTGACCTAGGATGGAATGTGAGACACTGAGATCCAAAAATACATTGGCATGGCCAAGAGTACTGAAAAACGGGAAAATCACATTAGAAACAAGGAAAAGAGTACTGAATTGCTATATGATATATATCCTTCTGTAAGGCAGCTAATGTATGTCGTCCTCTTCAAAGATGTAAGGGTAGATCGAAGCAATGGAAACACGTTTGTACAGAAGGATACAGCGGATAACATGGAAAGAGCATTTAGTAATGACAAGTTGTTTGAGAGGATGCTACCGAAAAAAAAAAACTCATAATAACCATCAGGAAGTGACATTTGAGGTTCCTGTGACACATAATGAGGAAAATGAACATCTCATACTCACAGGAAAAATAGACAGGAGAAAGTAGCTTGAGACATATTTGAAAGACTTTAGCAAATGGATAGCAAAGCGGGGTTTGGGAGAGTTGCCAAGATGAAAAATATCGAGAACGACAAGAGACAGCGACAAATGGAAGTCCATGATCGCCTACGTCATGAATAGACACGGCACATGAAAAGATGAACTATCAACAATGAATTTCGGAATGTAGTTTAAAATATCCAAGTGCCGACATTGCGGAAGCGATACCCACCCAGATATATTTAAACCTAGAAAGAAAGTAGGGCAAATTAAGAGGCCTAATATGAAGGAGAAAGAAATAGACTGTGTGAAATAAACACAGTAGAATGAAAAATGAAAGTGAAACCTGAAGAGGAACACACTAAGATAATCTATAGTGACATCAGCAAACGAAATCATCCAAGGACGAAGTAGAAAAATGAATGAATGACAGATTAGATTTACGACATGAAGAAAAGTAAACCAAAACAATGCCAAAACATTAAACAGAAAAAATAAGCAAAAAAACGCAGACAGGTGAAAGAGGAAGCACACAACAATGTGCAGGAATTTCAAGAAATACTTTCAGAGACAAAGGAGATAAAATTAAAAATATAAAAGAACTAACAAGACAAAAGACATGCTCATCAAAAAACTTCATATAATCCACGAACAGTATAAAAAATATTTCACAAAGAATGAATTCTTCCGAGAGAGAAATAATATACAGGACAATTCTTCCACAAGGAAAGAGAACACATGGCTATACACAAATATATTGACGAACAGGAAATGCTAAAAACCAAATTGGAAGTTCCGCTGGCCAAATTGAAAACGGAAACAAACAACCGTGACAGGAAAAAATTGTAATAAACATGCTGGCACCCTTGGATGATTTCGGCATAGAGAAGATCACAGAAATAATAATGGATATCTACAACAGGTGTGACATTACGGAAGACCCAATTTGATATATTTGCATAGCACTACCTAGGGAATCAGGAGCAAACAAATGTAAACTCAGATGAATCATCAGCAGAATAAGCTATATAACATAACACAATTTCTGATGAATAGAACGCGCAGTAGAATCAAGCCGGCAACAGAACAAGTACAGTTTTGTTAAAGTCACTAAAACAAATGTAGCAACAACTAAACTTATTAACTATGGTAATTCATTATTAGTTCATTTGTCGATAGCCGCTAATCAGAAGGGACACCACGCTGTATATGTTAATATCGTTTTCACAAAAACAAACAAAAAAAAACAACAAAAGGAAGAATTTAAAAAAAGAAGAAACGAATCCGAAAATGGATTTAAGACATTGGGACTTTATGTTATCAGTCAAGCTGGAGAGATGACGTGGAATTCTGCAGTATAATTCTCCAACACAACATTATGCCTTGCCATTGACAACCAGGCAGCCTCTATCTCTGGGCTAGTCTGCTGCGTCAAATCTAGTCTGCCGCGTCAAAGCTATTACCTCACCCCCACATTGAGGAGATCCCGATTTTACTCAACCACACGCTTGAACGTTTGTGTCCACAATCATTTAAAATGAATTTATATTTATATTGAAGACACTAGTAAACTAACCTGTGTCAACCTCCGTTCTAACAATAGTCATAAAACCTTTGAATCTGATACATGCAATTTAAACTTGTTGAGCTTTGTTAATAGAATCATGACTACCGATGTTTTAACAATTTAAGAAATTATTTTTCTTAACGTGCAACTGCACAGTGCCACACAAACAACATGATCATTATGCTCAGAATGTTACAGAAAGAGAAATAGTAATGCAGAAGGACGTGTACCTGTGTCGCATATCATACGCAAAATCATTCGATGAATTACATCACGAAGATGCATTTTAACTGCCGAAATCTTGATTTTTTTTTAATCGTATCACCCCGAGCAAGGCGGTAACGCCACTGATGTGCAGGTGGCTACGTAATAGTGAAAAGATTGGAAAAGAGAAAGCCGGAAAAGAGAAAAGAGAAAGCCGGAAACCACATCCTAAACAGGGAACAAGGGATGAGCCTCAATAGACGTGGGTGAAGTGTGAACCGGGCGATAGCTTAGTCTCAATTTTCATTTTAAGCTTATCATTAGAAGCTAAGAAATGTTCGTTTTATAACCAACTAGCGGCGCAATGAAAGCTTCAAAACCAATCCACGGTCCCGGAGCCCAGAATCCCCGGACACCGGCACAAAAGACTAAAAAGTTTCCAGTTGTGTGTGTCCGTTACCTATAGACTCCGAAACGGCTGAACCGATTTTCTTGAACATTTACACAGTTGTACTATAAGCGTCTGCAATGGTTAAAAGATGAATGGGATTCAAAACGATAGAAGATGACAAGTGACGTTGCATTTATATTTTGGAGATTGATGCTATCACGGAAAGAAGTAAAGAGAAAGCGAGAGAAGAGAAACTGTTGGAGTAGACGTGCGGGTTACATTTAGATATTTCAACGGTAAGAGAGTGGGACATAAATGCCAATCTAGTAGCACGCTTTAAATTGACATGGTCGTGGTAGCAAGAAAAAAAAATCGTCAGAGCATTTACCATGAAAATATTTGTAGAAAAGACAGAAGGAAGCCACACCACGTTTTATTCCGACCCGAATAAGCTGTGTCCTTTCATGGTGTTGGCGCTCATGGTTCTCTACAATTACTTGTCTAATGTAGTGTTTAAATGTTTCCTTTATATTATCTGTCTTAAACCTTGTTTCGCTATCCATCTACTCAAACTCGCTGGATAGTTTATGGACTGTTTTCTATATCCCTCTTGTAATCAATATACCTTGTGAGTATCAAGCTTTACAAACATTTTTTTCTTTATTACACTACCGGCCCTAATTATTAGTCCACTTCAGCTTTTTAAAAAGTAAGAATGTATTCCATACTATTCTTAGTATTTATTGCCATATGAAAATAGAATGGTTCTTTTGTTATTATTACTTTGTAAAATTTTACAAGACAAGGAAGAAAAATGAACTCATCCGAATCACCTTAAATTTGATAAATTTGCGAAGAATATTAGCATAATCAAGAATGTATAAACGCAGGAAAACCACTACTTACAATAGAAAATGAGTTCAGCAGATAAACAAAAATAGATATGTAAAAAAAAACAATGAATCGTCTCACTGGACATATTCAGGCAAATCTGAGAAAATTGAGATTCTCATCAGGATTCATTTTTTACTGCCATCCATTTCACAAAATAAGATATGCAGATGATAAAGTGTTAATTAGAGACACAGAAAAGTAAACTACAACATATTCTATAGCAAGTGGTGCATAGAAACGAAAAGAAAGGCCGAAAAATTTATAAAAAAATAGAATGCCTGATTGTGTGCAAACTGATAAGCCCAAAATGCAAATCACAAATAGGGTATACCAAAATTAAATATCTACAAATTTTATATATCTAAGGAATGTTCAAATAGAGGACAGAAAATGCGATTTTAAATTATGGTGATTTCCAAAGTCGATAGAGAGTATCAGGAAATTCGTGAGAAATATTGTATATGTATAATTTTTCTAACGAATTTCTTGATACTCTGTGATATATATATATATATATATATATATATATATATATATATATATATATTAAAATAGGATTAATTCAAGGATGTTGGATGACCATTTCGATATGAAAATCCCCACGGGGAATACCACATCACCTCAGCAACAAAAAAATCCTTTCAGAAACTGGAGAAAAATCAATCTCTGATTTTTCTCCAGTTTCTGAAAGGATTTTTTTGTTGCTGAGGTGATGTGTTATTCCCCGTGGGGATTTTCATATCGAAATGGTCATCCAACATCCTTGAATTAATCCTATTTTTATTTATATTTGCTCTGTAATATTTTATTACATGGAACTCTTATCCTGCATCATTTTTTAATATTAAAATATTTTTAATATTAATTAAGATCGGGTTTTTGGAATTTACCTTCCTGCTTTTTCCGCTTGGATTAAAGTATATATATATATATATATATATATATATATATATATATAGAGAGAGAGAGAGAGAGAGAGAGAGAGAGAGTAAGAAAAAAGGAGAAGAACAGAGAGAATAATAAAATTGGTCTGAATAACTCAGACAATAAATAAGACAGAGCGGTATTTACTCATTTGATTTTGAAACTGATACATATCATTATTCGTTGTGTTTATATATATATATATATATATATATATATATATATATATATATATATTCAAAACGAATTCAAGGCCTAACAGTATTCCTCATTACATCCCTAAATTCACCATACATAAGAAATTTAGGGATTCGCTCATCACTCCTTCTCACTACATGACCAGTACATCTATGTTGCGACTGCATGAGGAACGTTTCAATACCTCCAATCTTACATTTTCCCAACAGGTCAGCATTTAGTATTAATCTTTGAGCGTGCCTCCAAATATGGAGCGAAGATTGCGTTTCTGGAAGACATAGAATTGATTTATTTGCGAAAGATATAGTGTCCACGTCCCAGATCCATACAAAGGAGTGGACAGTATCACATATATATAGATCTGGATCTTCGTGCCAATTCTCACTTCCCTCTCGTCTCATAGGCAATGATTAATCTTTCCAAAATCATTAGAGGCTTTGGCTAACGGTGAGCAAATACCAAAAATTCTTATGTATAGTGAACTTAGGGATGGGAAGAGGTATACTGGTAGGCCTTGGCTTCGTTACAGAGACAAGCTGAAAGAATCTTTCATCAATTGGTGTCCCTGTTGGAATATTTGAGGACTTGGCACAGGACAGAAACAGATGGATATCCACATTTAAGAAGAGGAAAAGGAGTTTTGAAGAAGGTCGTATGGAGAAATTGAAGGAGACAAGATCCAGGACGAAACTGCGATTGACCCACCCAGCAAATCTTTCCGATACTCCTCACACTTGTCCTATTTGTGGTCTTGTCTGTAAATCACTCGCAGGAATGAAATTTCACAACCGTCATAAACATTCGAAATCATTTCTAATTTAGACACTCCTGCAACGAAATCGACGGGAGAGTCCATCATCATCATCATTATTATTATTATTATTATTATTATTATTATTATATTAAAAAAGTAATGTGCATATACATATATATGTATGTGTGTGTATGTGTTTCTCAAGATTCAGATAAAAAAAGACATTCATGTAAAAAACAAGTCAAGAAAACATAAAAATAAACTTTCCTACCAACACTTTGGTCCCCTTTGCCTTGATAATTTGGATCAGAAACTAAACCCATCGGTAAAACAGTTTTTTTTCTTTAATGATATTCATGTAAATGGGTAATTTGTCACCATTTTACATTTTTTTATTTTGTACATATGCTTTGTTTGAGTTTGTAGACTAAAAGAATAGTAAAGTCAGTTGGGCACCATGTGTGAGAAAAGGGGCATAGTGACACAATTCACGATTCGAAGAATTTGGAGACGGCGTGATGTTCTGTTTAGCATTCACCGTGAAAAATTCAAAACGAACAATTTAGCGAATCTGTTGACAGTCCACAGGATTCGGAAATAATATATATAAGAAATAGAATAGCCTGGAACTATATTAAAAAGTGTCTATTGTCTTCAATTATTCAATAGTAAATGGAGAAAAGTGATAATATGCCAATCATATTAGTGGAAGTGAATGATAGATTAATAAAAATAAATTTAAATTGAGTTTACAATTCACTATGTCACTTTTCTTACGCATCTCAAAATCGTTGGAAAAAAACATCTGGAATTTTTTATTAAGGTTGGTCAGTTTGTGATTATAGAGAGTAATAGCATTGTTTAAATTCTCCTGCTGCATGTCTAAGGTAAACTTGATAATTCATTTTGTTATTCTTTGGGGAGATATTAGCTTGGTAAGAGAACTACATTTGCCTTCCACTGATTAGGTTCATTGATCTAGAACTGCAATATTTTTATCACATTTTCGTTATTGTGCGTGCAGGGATAACTAATTTCAAGAGTACTTATATTAAATATTTTTTGTAGTAGATTTATGGTATAGAAATTTTTGCTTACTCATTTTATAAATTATTTTCCTATGTTGACTATATGTAGCCTACAGAATCGGGGTGAAATATTAGTTTCTTTTTCTACGTCTATTTCTAGCACTAAATTGCTCCGAATTAAAAATTGTTTTTCATGTGCTTATCTAGTCTTGAAGCCTCTATTCTGTAGGACTTTATAATATATACTTTTATTTTCATTATAAATAAGGTTAGAAGATAAACGTTTAATTCCATTGTTAAAAAAGTTGGGTATTTAATCTATAATAATGTTAGGGTGGTTTGAATTAAATTTAATATAAATAAGGGAATTATTTTCTTTAAGGTAACTTTGGTAGGAACCGTCATTAAGATTAAGGATGATGGCTAAGTAATTAACAATTTTTAGATTTTAGGAATCTTCAATTTAAATGCATAGATATTTAAGGGATCTAATAATTTTGTTATATATTTTATTGTTTAAAGGTACATTGCTATTAAGTTTGAACATAAGTCCTTCATCACGATATAATACAAATAGTTACTAATTTATAATTCTAATTAAGATATCTAGTATATAAATACTTTCAAGATCAACAACCTGGGTAAATTATATAAGCCCATAGGGTCATCAAATTTAACGTATGATATTTGGCTCAGGTAAAATGGTCCAAATACTAAAGTGTTGATTCCCGCTTTAATTTATATTTTACTTTATCTAAATTTTAATTTTTCCTTATGAGTTATTTTCTTTTCTGAATTGATCTTTTAAAATGTATTTCTCTATATCTATCACCCCTCGTCTGCGTATTCTTTTGTCTACAAATCTAAAAACATTTTCCCTTCCCATTTCTCTTTTCCTTTCGTCATTCTAATGATTTCACAATTTCCTTTCTTCCTTCTGTTTCGCCACATTGTTCTTTTTCCTTTACTTTCTGCACAATTATATTCAGGCCTCACAAAAACAAATTTTGTACGTTCCATAATATTAAAGATCGTTGACAGTAGCGAATATCCCCACAACTTCTTGAAGCGCGTTTCTACCTGTCTGCAAATTTAACATAAATTTTCCCTCCCTTTACCTCCTTTACCTGCCTACGATTCTTCTTTCTTCGGACATTACATTAAATCATCCTTTAATTTCATATTCGCTACGCTTACCATTTACTTTTTTACAAGAATACTTCCATTTTTTTCCCAAACACAACTAATATATATTTGAATTTTTATATAATATCTCATATCGCCGATGAAACGAATTCAATCATAAAATTTTGAATTTTAACATATTGTTGTATATCGACAAACAACAAACACGCATATATATAAAAATATGAAGTTATATTTTTATTAATGACGATGGACCGTGTAGAATAGGGAACAGAGAATTGAGAGAGCGCGCTTCAAATGGGTTGATGGGAGTGTAGTCGTATCTGTTGTGTCTCACTTCACCGGCCGATCTCTGTTGCTCCTCTACTACTACTGGCGAATCCGTGTGACGAGGTCTTTATATAATCTTCCTGAACCGGGACTTTTTCTTCCGGTTTTGCCTCGCCCACGCACGCCCACGTAATTCTCAGAGACACCTGTTCTGTTTGCCTCTGTGGTTATTTCCGCTGCTGCCGGAAATAAGGTCAAAATGACATCCGCTCCTTTCAACGACCGGAAACACCCTCGCTTGCATCAGCCTTCCTCGGGTGGGGCCAGATTGTTATATTACATTCCTCGCCCTCCCATTTTCCAAAATGTTCACCTAAGAACATTTTAAGCGCAACACCCTCACACTCCTCCCCATGCCACACAAGCCCGACAATTGTATAAAACATGTGCACGCCAAAACAACAAAACATGTGCATGCCGAAACTAAAAAAACAACAAAAAAATATATAGGGGAGCCTACATCGGCAACCCAACAATGTTCGTGTCCATCGTGAAAATTGTTCTACCAGCTCGATGTTTCATTGTTCCTTTTTTTTTTTTTAATATCCATTTTCACAGAATTGGGCAAAGTTCTTAAAAATGTTCATTTTCTTTCTCGACTCTGTCCATAAGCGTAGACGCCTCGATGCATAACCACATGATTATAGGCGGTAACCGCGCCCCAGTTTCTAAACTGACATCGAGTAAATGACCTTTGACCAACACCATGCGTGTTTCTGCTCGAGTTTATTGTTACACATGTAACTTCATTTAATTTAATTTATTTTCAAACATACTATGTTTGAACACAGAAAAATGGCCATTATCTGCAGTACATATCATTCATAGTCTGACCGAGAAATGTTCAATAGAAAATGAAGAAAATTACCCTGATTCCAACGTTAATCCGCATGCAATTTACTTGTGGAGGATTAGAGGTTTCATCTATATTAATTTAGTCTAAAACAATGGACCCGTGACTCGTAGTTCCTTAGTTTGTACAATGCTTTCCATTCCTTGAACTACTTCCTCTGGATTCGAATCCAAGCATATCTGATTTGTTGACATCTCTCTGTTTAACGCAGAGACATTTGAGTGTTGAACACCCGTTGACCCCGGAGTACTATTCACAACGGATAACTCCCTTTACTTTCCCGAAGCACTGTTGCTTCTTTCACACTTAAAAATCCACTTCCTAGCTATTATTCCAAGGATTATCATAACGCCGACTATGCCAGCAATGACTCCTATCGTCAACTTCTTCGGGAGTTCTTCATATCCTTCACTAAATCTTTCCATATCTATCTGTTCCAAGGTATTTACTAGTTTGCGGATAGGAATCTCCTCCATATCGCGCAATTCTACCGGCATGGTGTCCACTGAAAAATTGGGAAATTTCTGCGTAATTGGGGACCAAACCACTGAACCAGAGACGTATAATTTACTTTATGCTTTAGATGCTATTAATAATTTTCCACGTTTGTATCTTCCAAACTATTTCACTTAAACTATCGTTAAATCTCCCACTGCTTCTTTCCCAATCCTATAGCATATCAGCCAATAAGTCTACAAGACTTTTCAGTTGTTCTTTCTTTTTGTTCCGATCAACTGTGGAATCTGCAGGTCTATCCGTGTCAATATAAAGTTTTCAGAAATTAATATATCTTCAAAAGATATTTCCCAAGTCACATAAATGAAAATTCACAGAGGATGTTGAATTGATGGGAACCTGCACAAATCATAATTCACAAACATAGAAATGTAAATCATTTTGTAGTGTACAGTCATTGAAAAGAAATAAAAAAAAAGAAAACCTAACACTGCACAAACCAAAGAAAACATTGTTATCAACAAGTTAATCCAATTATCCACTTTAAAGAGTAGAAGAAACTTCCTTTACATGATTTTACATTTCACTTACTCAATAAAAGTAAGATTAATTAAGCAACATACCAGTAAACTCACTTCACATATATGGTAAAATATTAACAAAAAAAATAAATCATTAACTCAGATGTTTTATACTTACAGATAGGTAAATATCTCAACTTTATTCCTCCCGTCAACCCCCTATGCGCTCTCCGCTAGGCGTACTACTCTCTGCATGTAGTTCTGCACCCCTCCGTTCTACCCTTAATGTATTCGACACCGAACAATCCGCATTTCTCAATTCTAGGGTCAGATCGGCAAAAGTATGCTGTTCCATTTTTTTTTTCTAACTAGACTTATAAACACGAGCAGAAAACACACACACTATCAAATCAAAGAGTCACCTACCTTGGCTGATGTCTATAGTCGTGCGGCTGCTATATATTTTCGTCTTCTTTTTTCTTTCTATCTGGTAGTTTTAAGTCCGTTGAATTTCAATCGTCGCCGTGGCAACCAGCTCGCATCTAACTGTTTTGTTGTCTCAAAACAGCAAGTCACTAGGCACCAATTATTCGTCTTCTATCTGGTCGTACGACGACAAAACACACATATATATAAAAATATGAAGTTATATTTTTATTAATGACGATGGACCGTGTAGAATAGGGAACAGAGAATTGAGAGAGCGCGCTTCAAATGGGTTGACGGGAGTGTAGTCGTATCTGTTGTGTCTCTCTTCACCTGCCGATCTCTGTTGCTCCTCTACTACTACTGGCGAATCCGTGTGACGAGGTCTTTATATAATCTTCCTGAACCGGGACTTTTTCTTCCGGTTTTGTCTCGCCCACGCACGCCCACGTAATTCTCAGAGACACCTGTTCTGTTTGCCTCTGTGGTTATTTCCGCTGCTGCCGGAAATAAGGTCAAAATGACATCCGCTCCTTTCAACGACCGGAAACACCCTCGCTTGCATCAGCCTTCCTCGGGTGGGGCCAGATTGTTATATTACAATATATATCTGTGTGTGTGTGTGTGTGTGTGTGTGTGTGTGTGTGTGTGCGTATGCATATATATATATATATATATATATATATATATATAAAAACTAATTGTTCAGTCACATAAGGCGAGTAAGCAGTTGTATCAAAAAGTGCTCAATATATATGTAATGTAGAAATTTATCATATTCAGTTCCGAATTTCAGCTAATTACGTTACAAATATATTAAAATGATTTTTTTATCTCTCTCTTTTTTAATGTAAAAATAAAAATTATAGCGTTCTTGTCTCTTGTCCCACACCATTTACCAAAAAAAAAAAAAAGTGCTTCCACCTAGTACCGTGTCAGTATATAACAGATCTCCTTGAGTTAGACAAAGCCAGTCAAAAGACGACTCTGCAAAATGTCGAAAACGCAATTTCATTCTTCTGACTACTGGTAACGAATGCTGATCTGAACTACTGCGAACAGGTTCTTATAATTTAGACTAGTTAAAGAGAAATGGATTAATTCATGCTGTGTATATTTTATTACATATCTTTTCTTTCAGAGTGACTTTATCTTTGTATTCAGGACTAGTCACTTGTCCTAAGTACATACTTAACATTTTTATATCTGGGACGTTAGCAACCCTGTAGGTTAAAAAAAAAGAAATTTAAACCTACAAAGGAGGAAAGAACACTCAAGGAGTCAACAGCCAGCTACTTAGAGTGAGTGTCTCAATAAAGAGATAAGAGAACTGACAGGACAAAAAACTGCTCTTGAAAAGGATGCATAAAATTCAAGGATGGAACAATCATATTGCAGAAAGAGGAATTACTCCAGCGATGGGAAGAGTATATAAAGGATCTTTTTGCGACGGGGGAGAACAACCGAGAATACACAAGTAGGTGGATGGACCGGAAATACTAATATCCAAAGTGGAAGCTGTAATGGCCAAACTGAACAGAAACAAAGCAGCTGGTCCAGACGGCGTCGTGATAGAGCTGCTGATAGCCTTGGAAGAATATAGCATAGAAAGAATTACCGACATAATTAACGAAATTTATAGCAGTCGAATTATACCAGACGACCTATGCAAGTCGATATTTATAGCACAGCCGAAGAAAACAGGTGAAAACGAGTGCGAACTACACAGAATTATCAGCTTAATGAGTCGCACTACAAAACTGATTGTCAGAGTCCTGATGAATAGAGCGAGAAGCAGAATCAGGCCTGAGATAGGACAGGAACAGTGCGGGTTCGTCAAAGACAATGGAACAAGGAACGCCATATTTATGATTATGATGCAAGGGCAATACAAATGAAGAAAAACTTGTACCTATGTTTTATTGATTATGCGAAGGCATTCGACGAGATACGACACAAAGAATTAATGGAAATGCTCGGCAGCCTCGACATTTTTTGGAAAGACATCAGAATAATCAAGAATCACTACTGGCAGGAAACGATTTCAGTAGATTTACAAAGATAGAAAGAGGCGTAAGACAAGGATGTGTCTTTTCACCGGATCTGTTCAACTTATACAGCGAGAATATTTTCAGGACCCTAGATGACACGCCAGGATTTGATATTGGAGACCGCAACATGAACAACATAAGGTATTTAGATGATACAGTGCTGATTGCAGACACGAAAAGGAAACTACAAGACCTCCTACAGAAGGTAGCGGTGGAGAGTGACAAAAAAATACTACAAATAAACTTTAAGAAAACTGAATGCAAGGGCATCAGCAAAGGTACAACCCAAAATTCCAAATACAGTGGGTGATACCAGAATCAAGCAAGTACAAAAATTTAAGGCCAATTGGCATGGCAAAGGACGCATTCCAGAAGCTGAGGAAAGTACTAATATACAGGAAAATTTCACTAGAAACAAAGAAAAGAGTGCTGGAATGCTATGTGATGTAAGTTCTTCAATACGGCAGCGAATGCTGGAAAATATCTTCGAAAATGAGGGCAAAATGTGAAGTAGCGGAAATGTGGTTCTACAGAAGGATGCTGCGGATATCATGCAACAACGACGAGGTGTTGGAAATAGTGGCAACAAAAAGGAAATTAATACTGAGCATCATTAAGAGACAACTGAAGTTCCTAGGACACGCAATGAGGAAGGAGAGCTTGGAGAACCATGATACTGACTGGCCAGATAGAAGGAAAGAGAAACCCAGGAAGGCAGCGTATAACATATTTGCAGGGCCTGATCAGGTGGATGACAGAACGGGAGTTGCCAGGAGTAACAGGAGCAAACATACTAAGAGCCACAAGGGATAGGGAGACGTGGAGAACCATGATCGCCTACGTCCTGAAGAGACAGGGCACATAGCAGAAGAAGATATTTCTATAACTTCAGGCCTTTTATATTAACTGATTATTTTAAACTTTTCCGAACGCATAACAGGAAGTTCCGAAGAGCATAAACGTAATTTTATAATAGGGGAACAGCTGGTCTAGAATTACAAACATTTTCATTTTGGTTTGTACGATTTTAAAATATATTTTCTCAGATGTTTGTACCCAGACATTACTTCGGAGCTTTCATTTAGCAACCTTTATCGTTCGGGAGATGATACCGTATATAAATCCGCGACACAAGAACTAACCACTGTTGCAAGCTCTGACCTTTTATAGTATGCTCCAAGTGATATTAAGATTTTTACAATTTAAAAAAATATTCATACGGTGTTTCTTGTATGTTACAAATTTAAGTCCTAGTACTTGCTTTGTCAGGATCGTAAAATTTATATCTAAATGTTAAAAAAATGTTTGGTGATCAATTAATATGAATCGCCTGAAGTCTTCTATTCAAATCCATCATTATTTACATATGATTTACTGTACTCATAATTTATTTATTCTCACATATTTTAAAATTTTGTAATAAAACATCAAATACACACACACACACAAACACTCACACACACATACACTCAAACACACACACACACACACATATATATATATATATATATATATATATATATATATATATTGATGTTTTGACTGACGCCAATTTGGTCGGGTTTTAATTCTGGGTAAAAAGCAATCGGATGACTCATTGTACTGATGAGCTGTGATACAGCAAAAAGATCTGTCTGCGGATGAATATTTACGCTCTCACTGATTGAAGAATGGTAGATATTTAAAAAACAGTCGCTACTTTAGGATACCGAGGATGAGTGTTGGGTAGGTGGGAAAAGTGTGTGAGAGAATGGATGCGAGTTAGTGTGTTAGGAGGTGTCTATTGACCTCACATTTAAACTCCTAGGGATTGTATCTGTCGGGGAATCTAGTGTATGGAAGGGAATTCCACAGGCCTGAAGTGCGAGAAAAGAAGCTATTGGAATAAAAATTGCGGTTACATCTTATCTGTTTCACTGTACAATGGTGGAACGTAGTTGCTAATCTAGTATCTCGTGCAAATTCATACCCAGGGGGCACCAGTGATCTAAGTTCATCGGAGCAGAAGTCGTGTAAGTATTTTTAGTAGAAGCACAGGTAAACCGATGAGAGAGTGACTGCGTCCGGTCTGCCAAGTCCGCATCGATCACATTACAGATTCTCCGTTTTATTTCGTCAAGAACCCCGAGGATAATAGCAGGGGCACCTGACCAGATGTGGCAGCAGTACTCAATACACGGGCGTATGGTAGATTTATATATGTGCAGGATAGATTCAGACGGGAAAAACTTCCTGGCCCTGCACAGAGAACAGACTTTCATAGCAGCGAATTTAGCAATGGTTTCGATATAGTCATTCCACTTGATGTCCGCTGAGCGTATGAGACCAAGGAGGCGTAGTGTTTTACTCTCTAGGAGGCAAGCCTGTTCCATGCTAATGGGAGCTAGGAGCGATTGTCTATAATGGTTAATTGATATCAGCTTTGTTTTGGAAGCATTGAAATTTACGAACCATTTCTTACCCCACTCCCCTACAGATTGAACGTCTTTTCAAGCGCGGCATCGAGGTTTGCTTTGTCCCCCACACCAGATTATTTTATCGAGACGAGAGTAAACTGTGATGTCATCGGTGTACATGCCTAGTTGGGATCTTATAGTATCGGGAGATCTTTAATGTAGATCAGAAAGTGCGTAGGACCTAGGATAGAGCCTTGACGGACACCCACGTACGTATGGTAGTTTTTGGAGGCATGTCTGTTTAATACCAGCTTCAATGTGCGCTTATAGTGGAATGACTGGATTAGGTCAGACAAATGTCCAGCTATACCATAGCTCCGCAGTTTCCGTAGGAGGCCAGCATTCCAGACTCTGTCGAACGCTTTGGAGATATCCAAAGCAACAGTTCGAGCTTCGCCATTCTTGTCGAGAGACTGGTATATATACTTGGTGATGGTCGTTAGCATATCAGCAGTAGACCTGGTGAAGCGAAAACCATACTGTTTGTACGAGAGGAGCCTGTGGATTGTGAGATGCTGAACCACCTCGGAGTTGATAATGACTTCGAACACTTTGCCAAAGATCGGAAGAAGTCTGATAATTTGGTGGGGGGGGGGGTCCCAGGTTTCTTCAGTATTCTTAAATATAGGAACTACAGAGAAAGACTTCCAACAGGTAGGAAAGCAGGAAGCAGATAGGCAGAAGTTGTAGAGCTTAGAGAGGATAGAATATATCCTTGCGTGCGCACACATATCGTAATAATTTACACCATATAAAAGTCATCATATTTAAGTCTCTATAAATATTTGTCTCTATTTCTAGTTTGCATCATTCGACTTTAATAAAACTCAACATAAATATAATACACTTCAAACTGCATTGGTACGGGTGAATAGATAATGTCTGCTTTTACAACAAATATTTATTTTATTAAAATATCATCACATGGATGGTGTTAAAAATAACTGAATTAAACATAAGGCTGAGAACGTTCATGATTTTTGTAGTCACTTCCAAGGAAAAAAATTTGCAAATATTAATATAAAAAACTTGAAAATTACCAAAAATATAAATCTATAGTTTTTTTTTTAATATTATGATATCAGTGACTTGAAATTTCTTGATGCTTTGCTTGGTGTATTTATTTTGCATTCTTTCATAATAAAACTAGCAGATCATGAAGAAAAAGAATACTGACTTGGTAGAATATTTGTTTCATTTTTTGGAAAAGAGCAAAACTCAAAATTTTGTATAATAAGTATGTGCTTTTAGCTGATTCCAGAAATACAAAATTATAGAGGAAATTAACTGGAAATAGAGAAAGCAAAACATAGAAAAATGTACCAAGTTTAATGGAAGGAGAGAGATATGTGAAGTTGGTTAGGCAATATTGGAAAGAGAGAGTTAATGATAGAAAATGATGAGAGAGAGAGTGAGAGAGAGAGAGAGTGGCTGGCAATGACAGAAGGAAAAATGCAATTATCGAGAGGAGAAGGTAATAATAGAAAGTGAGTGGAAATCAGCTAAATACTAAACAATGAGATATAAAAAGATGATTAATAGTCTACGAAAAGGATAAAGAGAAGGTGGGAATTATGTATATATATATATATATATATATATATATATATATAGACAGAAAGTCTAAACAAGAGCCAATTTCCCTGACGAGCCGTTAGGCGAAACCGTGGTCCGTTGTTGACTCTTGTTTAGATTTTCTGTCTTTGTTTGCTCTACTTTGGCATTGAGCTCTTTAGTGTTAGGGTTTTTGTCTTGTTTTTTTTTTTTTACGAGTGCTTGACGTTCATGTACTTCGTTTGTTTCTTTTTTTGCTTCCCGTTATTTTCCCTCCGAGTTTTTTCTCAGTGGGTTATACAAGACGATTTAAATTATAGCTTGAATAATACTAGTTTTACTATTGGTATTGTTGTTGCTATAGTTAATATTATATATATATATATATATATATATATATATATATATATATGTGTGTGTGTGTGTGTGTGTGTGTGTGTGTGTGTGTGTGTGAATAACGAACGGTACACACAGAAACCACCAATTACTCTGAAAAGAAGAAACGACGTCATACTTATCCCAAACCAGAGGAACCTTTCGGCCAAAACTTTTCAAGGGCTTCGTTGGCAAAATTATGAATAGGGCTAGAACGCGGGTCTCGCAACACGTACCTGCGCAAATACAAAAGGGTAATTACTGCGCAAATATCAAAAGGGGAATTACTCACAGTGCTGGAAGAAAGTGGAATCCGTTTAAAAATAAACTTTAATGAAAAACATTAAAATGTGAGGGGGGTTGTAAATTTGATTCCACAGGAGTGATTTAAAAAAAGAAAAAAGTTTCACTCACAGACACTCCAGTAACTGCAAAGAGCGAAAGAAATGTTCTTTCTGTCTGCACAGGCACGGTTGCTGGATTTTCAGGCAAATAGCCTCCAAAACCCGTAGATGATATGATGAGCGAGCACTATGCAAGACAGAAAACCAACTGTCCTCGTACGCGGATGCACACGCTGAATTGTCCATCAAGTGTTGGCCGATCGCTGAATCCAGGACAATTTGGGTTGTTCTTATAGTACTGATAGGGCTGCCAGAAAGTATTTGCGCTGGGACGTGTTGCGAGACCCGCGTCTCCAACCTAAGACTGGTTCATCCTATGTATGCTGCATCAAAACAGCATTTAAATTTATAAAAAACGGAACTTTTTCGAAAATAGTACAACCTGTCTTTAACGAAGGAAGGAAAAACAGGTCTAGTATGGAAAACAACACGCAACTGTACGGAATAATAACAGGACGAAACACACGCCGAAACATTGTCAGTAACAGTTTGACATTTTCTGCCAAGCCAGGGTAATTTTAAGTACAATGGACAGCGACTAGGTCCTTCGACTTTTGGCTCCTTAAACCGTTTGATCTTGCGATCAATAACCCGTTTGGTTGGGTACCCATTCGCTTGAAAAAGATACTTTGCAAACGCAATTGTTCACTGCTCAAGCACATAGGGGAACAAATATTGAGGGCACGGTGAACCAAAGTTTCGATAAGACCAATTTTGCGGAACTTAGGAACAAGTGGGTGTGGGTGTTTCAATGCATGGTGCACATGCGTGCGAATATCTAGTCAACATGCTAATAGATTATTCCTTTCTTCAGATGTATAATCGATAATAATAGCAAATAAAATACATATATACCTATAGACTGAAGTAATGTAATTTAATCTTTTAAATTACCGACACAAAAGGACCAACAAGCCTATCGAAATAATATTGACTCTGATAATAAAAGCATTCGAAAGTAAAAAGCTGCATATTTCAGACAATACAGAAGAAATGGACAATACACAAAGAAATGCGAAAAGAGAATCCGCATTGGTAAATGAAAAAAACTTTATCTGCATTGGTAAATGATAAGACTTCATGATCACGCAAACTATAGTGTCATTCCTGAGGTAATGACTAATTGGCACCGTATTCATCAATCTGTAAAGGGGAAATAACAATTTCTGTGAAAGCTTCTGATGTTAGGCGGATATTTTTGCCAAACAGCATGCGCATTCCCTCGAGTATCAAATGAAGCAGTTGTCGAAATTTTCTAAAGCAGCCACCTTTAGGGAGATATGTAACAACTCCCTGCCTCGTTAGAGCTATAAATATGGTGTCGTGGATCCTTACAACAATGATATTTATAATGATGACATTTGAATAAAATTCTATTGACTCAAAAAATAAAACAGTGATACTTTTGAACTCAACAACAAAGTATTAGATACATTGACTGGAAATTGTGTGACATAGAGAGGCATTGATATTGTAGACGAATACCCACCATAACTAATTATAATTCACTTAAAGATTGAAGTGTTTCATATGAAGTATTATACTTCATATGAGTTATGGTATGAATGCCTCCACACACTTTCATTTTTTTTTGTTCTATTGAGGTTCTTTCGTTACATAGGATTTATTCCTGAGACGGGTTGTCAGAAATTAGCGACTAAGTTATAAATAAACTGACGTTTTTAAGACACAAGAGATATGGTTACACGGTGGAACCGAGTACGATGGAAATTATTTTCAGTTTTTCCTCCTATCAGTTGATTGATCTGGTGGAACCGAGTAACAAGGAGATTATTTTCAATTTCTCCTATTAATTGTCAGAGCTTGAATCTTCTGCTCTTGCTCATGGCTTAGATTTTTGTATTCCAACTTCTTAAATTTAAAAAAGTAAACTGACGTTTTTAAGACTAAAATGATATGATTACATGGTGGAACTGAGTACGAAGGATATTTTAAATTTCTCCTCCCAGCAATTGTATGACTTAGATTCTGATTTTCTTGCTGATGGCTTAGATTTTTTGTGCTCCACATACCAGTCAGATGAAGGAAAGTTCATTTTCGAGTTTCAGGTGTGTTTTCGCAACTCGCAAAATGTGTTCTTGTTTTTTTCGGATGCATTTTTAAATCTTCAGCCAAACTAAATAACTATGCTCACTTGTTTTCTAGTATACTTTTTGCTGCTTCTGAGTCAAATTGAAGAATTGAGAACAGGCTTATTATCAGACCTTTAAATGAAAACCGTGATTTAGTATTTTCTAGACCTGATGGGCGCTGTCATTCTAATTACACCGACTGTGTTAAAAAAGATGCTTTCATTTTAAATGATACATGAAAATGTATAAAATAATAGCTTGCTGAAAAATGTGATGCAACCACATCAATATAAATAAAATTGCAGAAAAAGAAAACAAACTTTGAAGTAGTTTAACAATGGGATACTTCCTCCCGAAATGTCTGATGAAATTGAGACCTACTTGCTCATTCAGACCCTGCATTTATGGCTTTTCTAAAATACATAATGTAGGGGTAACTTTAAGACCCATATTATCAATGATAGGGTCATGCTTACATAAGTTGGTCAAATGGCTTGTTAAATTGCTACAATCGGTTTTGCAGCACTACAACTCATTTGACATAAACGATTCATTTTCTTTTGTTGAATTTATCAAAGGGTCTCTTTCTTCTGACAATTTTAAATGTTCATAATATGTATGCTCATTTATTATTGTGTTCCTCATGGAAACAATATTTACTGCGATATTCTTTATCGCTGTTCCTTTCCTAATCCAGATATTCCTGAATTGAGTTTCGTTGAATTAATGAAGTCTGACACTTCCTTTGTTGAATTAATTTCGACAACATGATGTAACGTCAGATTGACGGTGTTACTATGTGATCCCGTTTGGGTGTTGCGTTGGATAATATTTTTTTGAGTTGTATGGAGAGAATTTATTAAATGATTCATTGGCTGAATTTTTGTGTCAGCGTTGGTGAGAGGCACACATGTATGGAGGTATCTCCCCCGAAAACAGAACAACTCTCTGCGGCAACGCCATCAGAGTGGGCAGTGGATAGATCAAAGAAGAACATGGAATATTATGAGGCTCAAAAAAATAGTACTCAAAGAATACATTTCAGGCAAATAGAGGCTGACAATTTTTGGTGATGGAAACAGTCACGATCAGAACGATCTTCCTACTGATTACATATTTAAAAACACGAATATTGATCGGTCTCAACAGGGGGATAATGGAGGAATCTGTTATGCGCCTGGAAAGGGTTCGGTCTTCCGGGGCTCTTCTGTTAGACTAACGATCCTGTTCGCATTCTCAAAGTGAGGTCGGGGCCGGATCTACAGCTGGTGAATCATTGGTCGTAAGTACAGGCAAAGGTCCAAGAGGAGGTCCAAAATTTTCTTGGGCGGCGGTTTTCCGTGAAGGGTAGTACTGAAGCGTGTGCCACATACGTCTTTCCACTTATCATTTTTCAGTTGTCTGTAATTCCTCTCTGTAAAGACCGAAAAAATGCGATCGAGCGTCTGATCTCCTCTCTCTTGTTAGGTGGTGGCGGACATAAGGTCGACAGTGATGTCTGCGCCCGGTTTCCCTGTCATTTGAGGTTGAGAATGCCACACGTGGCGAGTCAACGACACACATCGAGACTGGCTTTCCAACATCTTGCGTTGATAGAAGATCCGATTTTGGAGCAGAGTGTTAAGGACGCCCACCCTAGCCTTACCATCACTTCTTCCTTTTCTAAGGCTGGACACCGGCTTAAGTCCCAGAATCAATCGGAATTTTACTCCAGTGTCGAGCGTCCTTGCGAGTCGTTACTCGGACAACTGACACTTTTCGGCCTCGGAGACTATTGCATCATAATCTTGTGAAGGGATTCGTTCTCTCTGTTGACGTCTCGGCTTGTCGGCGAGCGATATGTACTCTTTAATGATTTGGGTGCCAGCGGCAACTTTCCTCTGTAATCCTTAGATTTTGCTTATTAGGAGACTGATTCTGTATGTGATATCTTTCAATAATTGTAAGTTTTATATAATAGCTTGGGAGTTTTTCTCGATAACACCTTTTCTACCATTGTCTTCAGGTGCGCCGTACTTGCGATTTTGTCGGCTCGTATCACACCTGAATAGCTTGTGCAGATTAATCACACATACTTGATGAAAAATGTGCCTCATCTCTATAGTGGGATAAAACAAATAGTGTTTCTTACTTTGCCAACCGTAGAAATAATGGTAATATGGACGACACGAAGGGAGGAAATCTTGCGATATGAACGCTAATCATATCAGGATCTGATCAGATAATTTCAACATCAAATTACGATGAAGATTGAATCTGATAGAATGAGTTTCATTTCGACCGATTCAGCAAAACTTCCCTGTAAATATGTGGCGTTTTTGTTTCTGAGGCATAGCAAGATGATGGATGAGTTCTTTTGGTAAATAAAAATTTATTTTATCGTGTGTCTGTGTCGCGAATTTTATTAACTAGGACTAGGATAGAAAGTGATGACCAGACTTTCCCATCTAATTTTCGACCTTGTGTCATAATTTTATATTTTATACGCAATAAGTGACTTGAGCAATTCAAATTCACTTTTCCATTTGAAATTATAGGAGTCTTTTTACAACAGGTCTTGCACACCCTCACTGTGTAAACATAGAGAGTGTTTGATGGGCTTTACTGTGATCATTCTTTAGTCGTTAATTCCCCTTTCTCATCACTCACCAATTTATTTATAACACCTGTTATATTTTTGAGAAATTTCTACCAATTAGGAATTTAGATGAGCGGGAGAAAAACTCGTGTTGTTGTGTTTTAAATTTTATCCTCATTATGCCATAAAAATGATTACTCATATATATATATATATATATATATATGAAGAAAAGTATACTCAGTTATAATACGAGGAACAAAACAGTATGGTTACATAAAGAAAACAAGAAAAATATATTTTTCTCGCCGAAACGTTTCGCCTTCTGATGGAATTTGCCAAGGAAAGATAAAGAAATATTTTTTTTTTAAAATAAAGCATTAATAAGAAAAAGAGATCTGGCAACTTCATAAAAATGCTGATAAGATATTCATTAGATTAACAGAAATTACTAAGCATTAATAAAACTTCATAGTTAATATTTGAAGATAATCTTTTTCATGTACAGTATAATGTTATGTTATGAAATGGGAAAATGAAAGAAATTAGACATTATCTTTTGAACTTTTGGTATTTTTGTTTTATATGTTGGCAAAGGAAATTATTGTTACGATAAGGAAAGCTGAGATTTTGGAAGAAAAGAGAACTGAACGCAGATTGATATTTTGGTCTTATTTAGTGACAACGCTCTCGAGAATTTTCCTTCTGAATAAATTATTTCCTATTAGTATTAGTATGGCATATTTTAGAATGAAGATGTGGTCAAATGTATTTCTTTGAATTATATATGCATTCGTTAAATTCTTATCTGTGATGTCTCTTCTGTGTTTATATATACTACTGTTCTGTGTTTGCTTGTTTCCCCGATGTGCTCTAATTGAACATTTTAGCTATTTCTTTTGGATTGCTTGCTTCTGCGATATTAAAGATTCGGATTTATTTTTAGATCTGATCATTTCCATAAAATCTTTCGAGGTGGTTGTTACCATTTGCATGTTGTTTAGGTGCCTTTTTTGGTTTGACGAGTAGCTTCGATAGAGCCGGAAGAAATGGTTCCGGTGGGAAATGGCGGCCGAGCAAGCGGGCAAGAACCAAGGAGACGAATTTGATTTAATCTGGAATTTTCTGGCAGGGATGAAAGCATCGATGCCAGCCTTAACCCAAGAGGAGACCTCGGACGTACAATCTTCATCAGGAAGACCGAAGACGTTGTTCCAGGGAACGTTACAGAGGAAGTCTCCGAACGAATCCCAGTCTGCTCTCAGGTAGCAGTAGGATATTCTGCTGGTCTGGGTTTCTTGGATAGAGTGAGAGTGGATTGAAATGTTGACGGAAACTACGGCGTGGTCAGAGTTTCCGAAAGGCAGAGCTGACTGGTAGTGCAAGAGTCTGGGATGGAAGTCAAGCAGAGGTCTATTAAAGAGTCACTTCCGTTAAGGTTATTAGGGAAACGCGTGGGGAAGTCCACCACTTGCGTAAGAGCTTGGGTTATTGAAAAATTCATGGTGCGGATCCCAGCAAATTCGGTGACAGAGTTTTCAAGCCACTTGGTGTGGTGGGCGTTAAAGTCACCAAACACAAATATATTGGCAGATGGATGAGAAGAAATGGCCTTGTCGATATTGATAGAGATGCTATCAAGTACCGAACAGTCAGAGGAGGAGGGGGAGCCGTAGAGGAAGAAGAGATAGCTAACCGAGCTAAGAAGTGAGAGACGGAAGCATATGAAAGAATGATCCAGGGATTCAAGAGATGTAACCATGGCTAGAGGGAAGTGTTCGCTGACATAAACACCAAACCCATGCATATGGACATTGGAGTCCTTCCTGAAGAGGAGAAGGTAACCAGGAACGAAAATCTCAGAGGAGGGGATAGAAGGGTCAAGTTTAGTTTCACATATAGCTAAGATAGCGGAGGAATGATTCTACGCTGTTAAAATTAGTGCGGATACCTCCTATGTTTGTGAAGGAAACGCAGATAGATTTGGGCGTTTCATGACTAGCTGGTTTAGTTTTACCGGTAGAGGGTAGCGGGCGCTCTCTGCTTCCGAGCAGAGAGCACTAACTCAGTCGTGATTCTATCGAAGTGTAGGATCACGACTCGGTAAAAATAAACAGAAATTTTTTGACCCGGCTATATAGCCGAGAAGACCCACTATAAAATGACCTTGTGTGACATCTAACCTTGCGTGGGAAGGTTGGTAAAAACCGTCCAGTAGCCGGTTCAGGAAGTGGTGGGGATTTTGTGGGAAAGAAAAATTAACATTTTTGGGGTCTTTCTTAAGTTTGTTTTTATCAGATTTTGTTACTTTTCTAGCTAGTGTACACAATTTTACTGACTATATATTTGGTGTTATTTCTAAGATGATTTTTTAAGTTTGTTTAACAGGTCGTCTGAGTTTGTTTTTTATCTGAAAAATGATTATGGTTAGAAAATGTGGTAAGGTTTTACTTAGTTTGCAGTCTATTCTCATTAGGGCGCTACCTATATTTGTTATAAAAGATCTGGCTTGTATGTCTGGTTCATTTGTATTTGGTAGTCCGTATCATCTTTAATTATCATATTTCTTTATAGAAAACAAATATTCCCAGGCGAACATACATAAAGAATATATGAAAAATTTCAAGAAAACTGTTAATTTCCATCAATATGCGATCTAATAACGTAACATTACACTGCACATGAAAGAGATTCTCTTTAAATATAAACAATTACGTTTTTTAAATGGTTAATAATTTCTGTTAATCTTATGAATAATATGTGAGGATCTTTTTACAGTTACATATTTTTTTCTTTAGAGATACGTCATTTAAAATAAAATTCATTTCATCTATTTGCCATGATGAAATCCGTCACAGGACGAAAGGCGTTAGGCGATAAAAATATAGTTTTCCACTTGATACAGGACATTAAAGCTTGTGTGTTTATATATATATATATATATATATATATATATATATATATATATATATATATATATATATATATGATTTAATAAGGATGATTTTATTAAGATATTCTGGAGTCTCTAACTGTCGATTTACACCGTCCTCTCTTGTGTAGGCAGAGACCGTTAAAATTTAATTTAGTGCTATTTAGGGAGACTGCCCCCAAACATGGATGTGCGTTGTTATGCAGTGGACATCGACTCGGAACGACAAATCGGGGAGCCATTTACTTGCATTCACTTACGCACTAATACCCTTTGAAAAGTTATTAGTTCATCTCTTCCCTAGTGTTATGGGTTAAATGATAAGACAGATTGGGTTATATAGCATTGGCTGGCAAGCAGTCTACCGCAGAAAACAATGGGAACCTACTGCGGGATAAACTTCTGCCCAGTCAGTCATGTCTTTTTCGAGACATGATCATCCAAAGCGTGTATCAGGTATGGCACACAACTGACTGACCACCCAACATAGGTTATACAAACATTTTACTTTATTTTTTTATTATTCCTGTCTTAACCGCAGATGTTTTTAAATTTCTATCTTAGCAACTTCTCTGTTTTACTCCACCCACGTCTATTGAAAAGGTGAAGAGGCTCATCCTTTTTTCCCTGTTTAGGGAGTGGTTTCCTGCTTTCTCATTTCCAATCTTTTTACTCTTTTTTTTTTCGATTGGAGTATATAGTCTAAACTATCGCCTGGTTCACACTCCACCCACGTCTATTGAACAGGTGAAGAGACTCATCACTTGTTCCTTGTGTAGGATGTGATTTCCGGCTTTCTCTTTTCCAATTTTTCACTCTTTTCATTTATCTTTTTCAATTGGAGTAGATAGACTAAACTATCGCCCGGTTCGCAACCCAACCACGTCTATTGAACAGGTGAAGAGGCTCATCCCTTGTTTCCTGTTTAGAATGTGGTTTCCGGCTTTCTCTTTTCCAATCTTTTCACTCTTACGTAGCCCCCTGCACATCAGTGCCGTTACCACCTTGCTCGGTATGATATGATTAAAAAGAATAAAAATTGCCGACGATTCTATTCTGACGATGTGTCGCTCGAAAGGCGTCTAAATACAATTTTTCCACCTTTTTTATTTTTTTTTGAGCTAGTTACTTTTGTATCTATCTTAATAAACCTTTTTAAAACAATTATATTTTGGTGTGGTAGGAAAAAAGTACTTGATTATATATATATATATATATATATATATATATATAGAGAGAGAGAGAGAGAGAGAGAGAGATAACGCTCTCACACCCTAACTGAGCACTCTGGAAGAATAGTAGACTTTTTTAAAAAAAGTAGCTACTCTGGCATCTACGCATCGTTCATTCAACAATGAATTAGAATACGCTCATCTGTTGGGCGTGTATAATGATAATATACACGCTATAAAGTCTGCTTTCTTCTACCGAGCGCCCGTAGCTCAGTTCTCATAGGTAGAATCACCGACTGACGCTAATTTGGTCGGGTTTCAATCTTGTGTAAAAAGCAATCGGCTGTCTAACCGTACTGATGAGCTGTGAATCAGCGAAAGAGATCTATCTCTGGATGATTATATGTATATATATATATATATATATATGCGTGTGTGTGTTTGTCTGTAGATAGATAGATAGATAGATAGATAGATAGATAGATAGAAACACGTGTAAGTGTGCATAAGTCTGTAGGTGTCGGTCTCGTGCGTCTTTGCTGTGTGTCTACCTGTATATTTGCTTGCGCATGTCTCTGCGTTTGTATTTGCGTATTTGATTACAGCAATGGAGACTAGTTTGATCATTAACCGATATTCCTTCAAAATGTTGGCAAATTTGAAAGAACGGTAAGAAAATCACATTCTCTGCTCACAGAGAAGTCACGGAGGAATCAGATTTTGAGATAACCCTTATGAGATGTACGCAGGCGTATTCATTGAAATTAACTTGTATTTTTTATACCGATTTGTCCTTCGCTGTTTTATAACAATTCAACTACATTTCCCATTTATCGATTGATTTTACGTTTAGCAATGTCCTACACTAATATAATTATTTGTACTCACTGAATTCAGGTTACGATTTCGATTCTGCCTCGGGTCTGCATTTTATGCATGAATATTTTACAATATAACTCACACAGTCATATCCTACGAGAAACTAATTCGCAAGATTTGAAACTCTTCGTGTTATATATATTTTCTTTTTCTTAATTTTAATATAAAACTTAACTGGCATTAAATCTACGAATATATTTTCTGAGAGGATTTTAATATAAAACCGTACAATTTTTAAATTTACTTTTTAAGATAAGTGAATCGATTAAGCATATTTAAATCAATCAGTTACTGCCATTTTTGTAATAAGTTATTTTTCCAAATACTTGTTATTGTGATGAAAATACTATGAAAAACTGTATGTTGCATTTATTTGTAAAAAGATGCTACCTATTAGATTTCTGTTTTTTAGACATCAATTCGAAACGTCGCAATGAATTATTATCAGAGAGAAATGTTACTAAGATTTATATATATATTTATTATTGTTATAACAAAGTATTATATTTACTTTTCACAGATCATCTATCTTCCGTATTACTCTATATTCTTGAGGTGATTTAGGTTAATTATTATACTACATACATTGTTTGGACTGTTGTATTGATTTCCTTTGCCATATTCGAGATGCTTCAGCCGCTGTAGGCTCCTGGCATCTTGGGGTGTTTGGAAAATATTTTGGCAAAAATTGAAAGGAGTAAATAATTAAAATACATCTCAAAAATATAAACTAATATTAAATGATAAGTACTGACGCGATATAGCAAAAATATGGAGACAATTTTAAAAGTCCCACCACAAACAGGAACGAATATCAATTTATCTAATATTATTGGCTTACGGCCATATCACGTTGAATACACCGACTCTCGCTCGATCTCTAAAGTTAAGCAACGTTGAGCCTGGTCAGTACTTAGATGGGTGACCACTTGGGAATACCAGGTGCTGTAAGCTTCTAGTGACGGATGTGCGTTGTGGTGCAGTGGAAAGAGAAATCGGTGAGCCGAGTTCGAATTCCAGCTGAATAACCTGCATTTATTTAAGCACCGGTTCCCTTGGTAAAGGTATTAATCCGTCCCTTCTCTGCAGTTATGGGTTAAATAACAGGGTAGGATATGGGGACCC
This sequence comes from Ascarosepion bandense, assembly GCA_037127315.1. Classification (NCBI taxonomy): domain Eukaryota; kingdom Metazoa; phylum Mollusca; class Cephalopoda; order Sepiida; family Sepiidae; genus Ascarosepion; species Ascarosepion bandense. The sequence continues at coordinate 432,343 of JBBBDQ010000677.1, read as the reverse complement.
TGCCCTTAAAAACAAATCCCAATGAATCTTGATACACGAAAAGAAAAAAGTATTACTAGACACAAAACTTATATAAAGCAAGAATAGATTGTTGAAAGAAAAAGGTATTACCAGCAATAAATAAATAAAATTTAGTTGGCAATGACCGGCCGAGGTTGATAAGCCATAAAAACAAAACAAAACAACAACCTACCTAATATTACTACGCCAATACAGATACTTACGACTCATCTACTCAGGCTTGAAACCAAATCTGTCAAATTAAAAGAGCCAATTGGTCGACGAAAAAGCTGGACATATTCTTGTCCAATATAAATCAAGCACAATTGTTGTATATGAAGAAAACCAGAATCCAATCTCTTTCAGAGGCATAAGATATTCTTCAACAGAATTACTGATGAATAAGACTGATAGAAGATCCATAAAGAACTGGATCGATGCAGTCAAGGCCCACCAAAGCAAAAATTGCAGAAATTAAAGCACCAGAAGTTTAGCCACGAAGTCCATCGGTACCACTGAAGGTAATAATCAACATCAGTCAAGATTAGTTGAGTTCCTCTGAAGACTCAGTACGAATTAAGGGTCTTAACATCGCAACAACAATAACGTGGACATCATTACACAAATCAATGAAATAGACTTGAAAATTCTTTAGGCTCGGGCGGATGAGCTAAGATAAAAAGTGAGACAGACACTAAAGTAAGCTAAGCCAGCCAAATCAAACGTCACAAGACTGGAGAGGCTGGAAATCAAAATCCAACTGAGAAATGAAAAGTGTAGATACGGAAAAATTAGAATATACTGAGGAATATCAAGTAGAAGAATCACTTCCAACCGAAGACAGAGATGCAGTTGTCACAACTTCAAAGCAGGCTACCTCATTTATTCGGTCTCCACGAAATTCACTCGGGCCAATTATTTGCTGTTATGACTCTGGGTGTCTAGCCCACTGAGTCCCTTCCATGTCAATATAATTTTACCATTAATAGGAAAAGCCACAACCATATATCCGTATCAAAGAAATGCTAAGCGTAGATGTCGAGTTTGTTCACCAACCTACCAACATAGGAAGGACTATCCATAGTCAAAAGCAGACTGGCCTCAGATTCGTTCCCAAGAGAATAGACCAGCATCGCAAGTGATAATCAGTTGGAGACTCTGACATTCATTACAACACACGTCAGATTAAGATCAGACATAAATCTGCAGGATGAAGTTTTAGCATGGGTTCGCCCTCAACCACAGCACTAGATATATACAGGGAAAACTTAGATTAGATATTATTAGAACCCATATCCCTAAAACCATCTCTATAACTGAGATACGTATTTTTTTTTTAATCAATTCACCCCGAGCAAGGCGGGAACGCCAGTGATGTGCAGGGGGTTACATAAATGTAAAAAAATTAATTAGAAAAGAGTGAGGAGTACAAACTAGTTAGAAAGGAACAATAGAAAGCTGAGAAAGCAGGTGCGATGACAGATACATAGGTGGAAAGAAAGGGAAGGTTATACAGGGGAGGGGAGAGAGCTAGAGCCCAGTGGTTAGTAGATGAGTATTAACTTTGCATTTAAATTTCTGGAGGTTGTAGCCGTCAGGAAAGCAAGAATACGGGAGTGAGTTCCACAGGCGGGATGTGCGAGAGAGGAAGCTGCAGGAGTAGAATTGTCGTCTGCATTTGGCTAACCTGACTGTGAATGGGGGGGCCCAGTTGCCAGTCTGGTTGCACGAGTAAACACCTGTTGAGGAGGCATCAGTGACTTAAGGTCATCCGAGCAGAAGCCATGAAAGTATTTTGAGTACTCTGGTCCCACCAGGACGTTGTCCTGAAACTGTTAGATCATCTGATTATGATGCAATCATCGATAAAGATCACAATGAGGAAAGAAATCAACAACATACTAGTGATTCTGGATGCATTAATATCTCGAACAGATCATGAATCCGAGATATCCGTATGTTGTAAGCCAACATTTATCGGACAATACTCAAAACTCAACTCTCAATAACCATACGCCTTAACGAAATGGATATTCCGCTGCTTAAAACATCGAGCATATATCATAGGTGGCGAAATATGAAAAAATAATCAATATAAGTATTATCCTACAACATTAATCTACACTGGATACATTACATTTGCTCCGAGAAACTGAAATAGAAATGTGCAGAAAAATTGAAATACTTCCAAAGAAACCTCGTTCTGGCTACCTTACGTGAAGGGATTATCGAAAATATACAAAATATATGTCGTCCATATGACTTTAGTACTAACATTAAAAGTGATTTCGCAGAAACCTCTTCAGAGTAACACCGCCCCATAGATGAGAACATGATAACTAAAATATATGAAGGGAAATAGAGATCACAATAGATAACATCACCGGAATATACAAAACTTTTAGAAATCAGGGAATCAAAAGGGCTCCCAAAATCTCTAAATCGATAAAACATAAAAAGGAATACAATATGGGAACTAGTATTATGGGGAGCTAGAGAAAGAAATAACAATAAATGAATGTAATATGAGTAATATGTCAAAAATAATTTGTAACTGAGTCATTGAGTCTATAACTCCGAAAAATTCATGCTGATGTTCTTACGGATATACGAGCTGGTGGAAAAAAGTACTTTGAATCCACAGACTTGATCCAAATTGTTGTTAGTTCAATACTGGGCAGAGCAAAGATGTAAAAAAAGACAGGTAACTGATATTTAGACATCTGGAAGAAGCGTAGTTCGTTGAAATGAAACCAGATTCAAATCACCTTAAAAGTGCGAAGGTTACAACGGCGAAACCTCGTGAATATGCCAGTGAAGATCAGACAACGATCCGAACAATGTATAAATACCTCATTTCTGGTGTCTGTGCATCGCAAAGACCTCACCTTGTCTCCTAAGTCCTGATTACGACACATAGAGATATCTGAATTCTATTGATTTTTTGTGTTCCTTTAACTATCGCACCAAGAAAAAATATGTTCATCTGTGCTGCATTTGAAATGTAAGAATGTTTCATTTCTGAATTACTCGGAAGCTCTGATAACAGTGTTTACATTATTTACCGTTATTATGACAAAATGTTCGTGGTTCTCCTTCAGGAGTTCGTGAATCCATTATTTTTTCTAACAACATTTTATTTAATTTTCGTTATTTTATTTGTCTCAATCCCTTGTTCATGTTTTATGATTTTCCATCAGGTTTCGTGTTTATTATCCGTTACAACTCAGTAAGGCTTCTCCATCTTTCCAGTGAGCCTATAACTGTGCTATCCGGGTCGTGGAATGAAATCAAAACTAGTGTCACAAAATCTATACAGAATCGTTTCAATCCCCGAGGCTGTTCAAAAATAATGCAATAATAACAACGACGATAAAATCGATCTGAAGTCCAGCAATGAAGTAATGCTTCTTTTACAGAATTTTTGAAAATTATCAATAGCTTACACACATCCAATTCATTGGATATTCAGAAAAAATTAATTTTGTCAATATATATATATATATTATTATAATTCAACACTTTCTATTCTCTCTTATTTGCTTGAATTTTCAATAAGTTTTCTGCATGTATGAATATATGATTGCCTAAATTGTAACAATTTTATGAAACATACAAAACAATTAAAAATATTATGAATAAAAAACCTCCATAGGAATTATAATCAATTTTTATCATGTCACGACAGTCAGTGCCACTAGTACGCAGGGTGTCACTGGAAGTGAAAATAAAAAAAAATGACAAGAAAGGGAATTGTGAGGTTTAAGAAAAGGGCTTTAAAGAAACTAGGTACAGAAAGAACAGATGATGGTATTTGATAAGGCATTTAAATATTTGAAGATAGTATTTATCAGGGAAGAAAGAAAGTAGAGGAGAAGTCCATATTAGTGGTAAGAGCGAGAAAATAAATTGGTAGAGTAGAATTGACGGTTGAATCTAGCTAGTTTCACAGAAAGACAATGAGAACTATGTGCAGTCTAATAGCCAGCATAAGTTCATATAGACAGTGCACAGGGGAACAAAGCTCATCAGAGATATTGTCATGAAAAATATACAGAAAACACAGTGGGAATCCAATTAAGGTGATCGTGATAGTAACTAAAGTCGAGATACCTGGTCAGGATCGATTATATTACAAAACTTTCTTTGGATTTCGCAATAATATGAACATGTTCAGCAGAGTAATCATAGACACAGTATTCAACGTACGGCAGAATGATAGATTTCTAAATGTGCTCGATGGATTCCGAGGAGATAAATATTCTAGCGCAAGATAGTGAAAACAATTTTTTCCATACTTACCATTTGATTCGATATCGTTCAAGCTAGGCAAAAACGCGAGGCCATGGAAGCTTAAAGTGTTATTATTCTGGGATTTAGCATCATCAATGCTGATGGCATGCATAAAAGGTTCTCTGTGATGATTAAATGATACCGGATTTTTTGGAGGCCTTAAAACTTATAATTTGTTTGTCCCGGTTAGGCACTGAAAGGACATAGCTACAAGACCAATAGTGAGGTTCATTTTGTCGAGTCCCTCGGACTTGGTACTATATCAAGAGTAAATATTTTGCCATCTGCATGAATATATATTTGAGAAATTGATATCAGGTTGATCATTGATGATGATCAGAGAGAGTATAGATCGCTATATTTGAATCTTCGATTATACTGATATAAAGGTAACATTATTAATAGCAACAAAAATATTATTTGCACTATTTATATGCATACAATTGTCCTCATATTTGTTGTTGTGCTGCCGCTATATTTTTCAGTCTTCATCAAAACGTTGTCGATCCGATTAGCCTACAGAGAACTGCGAAATGCAATCCCTATTTATAATATATGGTTAGATTTTTCGCTTTTCACTCTCCGTGTCAATGGATATCTCGTCTAGTTCTTAATTTTAGTAATGCACGGTTATTGAACTGGGTCCAAGTAAACACCGGTGAATAAACTGAACTCTTAACTAAAATGTTACGATTTTTAAGAAACGTCACTTTAATCTACTTGACTTGTGCCCTAGGACAATTCTCCGTGGAGAATAGAGACTTAAACCTTACCAGCATGATAAGAGCTGCTTGTCATTTGACTGTACATGTGAAGCGTTCAGTTTATATTACCTCGACTGCAGTTGTTGATCTTCATGACCTGTTATCTTTTTTCTTTCTCTAACTTCCCGAAACAGAAATTCAAAGAAAAATCATGTAAATATAGTTAACTTCATCACTAGTTTATACATAACGTTATCGAGATCATTGTTATCATATTATTCCTTATATAAAATATATCTTTTAATATTTAGAATTAATGAAGTGAAGGTAAAGCCTGAAGATGGCGACTGTTATTTTTATGTTTCAGATTGCATTAATAATCATTTTTTTTAAAATATGTATTCTATTTTATTAATACCTTTGATTCCAAAGCTATTTCATATGTAATCAGACAAATTGACTGAGTTTGTCAGTTTGAACAGTACAAAGTCTTTCAATGTCTTATATTTTTCTCATTAAATTTGATATCGTTCGCATTGCTTGCACGGGTATTACTCTTAACCAAGGGTATTCATGGCAGCATTTTTCCGTCTCCATTACTGTATTCAGTAACCGCACAAACAACATTAACAAGTTCGTCTGGAGAGTGTCAATATCTCCTCTGTTTCCGATTTACCTAATACTGCTTCCAGGGATTTTGTAGAAAAACGAAGACATAGAAATGACAAATACATTAAAATTGTTCATTTGTGTTTACACGCGTCAGAAAGTGTGAGAGAGAGAAAGAAAGAAATAGAGAGAGAGAGGGGGTGAATGAGAATGGATTTTTGTAAACAGGGATGTATATGCGTATCTTAAAGTATTGTTGAACTTAGTGTACTTAAATATAATGTTTATTTTATTCACAGATACGCACGTATATACAGGCGAAGATTAAATTCATTATATACAATAGATGTAAATATATAAAACTATTTGCTGAATTACACTGATTTTTTTTATAATCATATCGCCCCAAGTAAGGTTTTTTTGCCACTGTTTTGCAGGGTGTTACATAGGAGAAAAGTTATGAGAAAGAATGACAGGTTATTGGGGGTGTCAGGAAGTGGGCATGAGAATTCATGAGAATAGTGATGAGAGTGAAGTGGACGGAGAAAAGAGCATGAGAGAGAGAAAGAGAGAGTGAGAGGATACAGTTAATGAGATAGAAGATGACTATTGACTTTACATTTAAATTCTTGGAAATAAAATAAACCTGTAAAAAGAGCACTATGATACTATTAACTCTGCTAGAAATCTTCGGCAAAAACAATTCAGATGGTTAGGGTGCCCATATGAGAATTGTGAAGAGGATTTGGAAAGGTTTTAGTAATATATCCAGTCAAAATCATGACACTTGGAGTTATCACAATAGATGCCGGTTTTATGCCTCCCTTCATCATTTTACAGGGCCTAAGTCTCAAAACGAAAGCCTAAATAAAATAAATTGATGAAATAGTTCCCTGGTTCAAATGGTGGTTAGTGGAAGACACTATACCTAGCAAAAAGAGTTTGTATTACGCCCTACAAGCAGGAGAACTCGGTCATGGCTGTCAACCAAAATCTGCGACGACATCAAACACTCCAAATTCCAGCACCCTAAATTATTATATGTCAGGCGCATTTGAGCGAGAGAGGAACAAACTTCTTCTTAACAACAAAGAAGGACTGGAGGCAAGGATTAAGACATCATTCACTATGTTAAGGAGAACATCCAGAAGAGATGCAGGAGATTCCGAATTTGTCTGTAGGCCTTGGCTGAAGCTAATGGTGATTTAATTAAAGAAATTTACTTGGTACTATTTCAAGATACTTTTGTGTAATTTGGATAATATATTTGTTAAAATAAGATGTCAGTGTTATTTTCATTTTTGTGTAGTTTTGACGACAACCCACACTACATTAGAAGTTTATAAATCCATTGCACCCCACATATATATATATATATATATATATATATATATATATATAGTCATCCGCAGACAGATCTGATTCGCTATATCACAGCTCATCAGTACTATTAGACAGCCGAATGCTTTTTACTCAGAATTGAAACCCGACCGAATTGACTTCAGTCGGCGATACTGTCTCTGCGCTACGGGAACTCGGTAGAATGAGGCAGACTTTTTTAGCGTGTATATTATCATAATACACTCCCAATAGCTGAGAGTGTTCTAATTCATTGCTGAATGAAAGATGCGTAGATGACAGAGTCTCTACTGTTTATCAATGTCTACCATTCTTCCAGGGTATGAGAGCGTAAATAATCATCCACAGACAGATCTGTTTCGCTGTATCACAGCTCATCAGTACGGTTATGCAGCCGAATATATATATATATATATATATATATATATATATATATATATATATATATATAATATTGTGTGTTGTTAATTAGATATATAGATATGCATATAGATGTCAATGGAGTGAGATTGAAAAACCTATTTATATATGTATATTAACTAATTAGCTTCTAGTTTTTTCTAGTGACACAATATCTCCGCAATAATTCGTGTCTTAGACACGGGATTCAGTGTTAACTCATGAAGAAAAAATGATATCTCGAGATGAGAAAAATAATCGTCGATGCACATTATTTTCTTTCTAATATTTTGAATTATATTCCTTTTAAAAAATAATAAAAAGATACTGTGTATATAAAATCGTTCCAATAAACATCTCGTCAATTCGTCAATTCGGTCGGGTTTCGAGCCTGGGTTATGTAGCAAACGCAATTTTTAAGTACTGATGAGTTGTGATACAGCGAAACAGATCTGTCTGCGGATGACAATATATATATATATATATATATATATATATATATATATATATATAGTGAGGAGAAGTTTGTCACTTAAGAGAGTAGATTCCTACCTACTTCAAAATAACGATATAGATATTTGTTCAAATGTCGATATTTTCCTATTATTTTATTTCTACAGCAAAAGCAATTAATCAATTTCACATACCAAAATATTGAATTACACCAAGTTCTATATAAATTAAAATAAAACCGGTACACTGAATAAAGATTGAATAAAGAAATTCAGAACGCTGCCTTCAATGAAACGACAAAATACACATGAATGTTCGCAGATAAGTCCTATTAACGTTCAATTTTTATCTTTATCTCAATATCGAGTATTTTACGGTAAGAAACTGATTACTAAAATATATTATTTTAGCAAACTACTGAAAAAATTCTAGGGACTAAGCATAATCTCAACGATATATATATATATATATATATATATATATATATATATATATAGTCATCCGCAGAGAGATCTGTTTCGCTGTATCACAGCTAATCAGTACGGCTAGACTCCAATTGCTTTTAACCCAGGATTGAAACCCGACCGCATTGGCGTCAGTCGGCGATTCTACCTCTGGGCTATGGGCGTTCGGTAGAAGAAGGCAGATTTTTTAGCGTGTATATTGTTTTTACAGACATTACTATTATACTGGTGATGTTATTTTGGGTTTTTTATTATTTATAGGACGCTTTACGGTGTAGCTAAGGATGATTTATAGGGGGGTGTATTTTGAGGTGTTTAGATTTGCGCAGTTATTTTAAATATTTTATCTGAATATTTATTCTTATTTGTTTAAGGAAATTGACGTATAAACTGTTGTCATTATTCATTTATAGATATCTTTAGACAGCTACATTGAAGCTATTCATTCGACTAACCCAAAATGAATACACAATAAGTTATATTAATTTTACTTTATTTTGTATAGAGATCGCCCAACTAACAGATTATCTCTTTGGTATGCGTAAATCAGTTAATATCACTGTGATAAAATATGAACAGTCATGTAGATATGGTCTTCAATGGAGAAGGCTTGTAGTGATCCAGAACTTAATATAACAAAAATTGTTTGAAGAATGAGAGGCAACATGAAACTAGATCCCCACTCAATTACAAGAAATATATGTGACAGCTATTGTCTGTTTCTAATCCAGGAACTACAGTCTGCCCATTGGAAAACTTTATGATATAAAGCTCTGCTAAATATCTTGCAGTATAAAAATTTAGATATTTTGAATATTTTATGGAAACATTTTTAAATCCTGTTTCAGAATCGTCTGAGTTGATGTTCATGCGATGCCTAATTTAGCAGGGTGAAGACTGGTAGAAGCGGATAGATCTTCAAGAACATTTTGACGTACAGCTTCCACTGCTATTGGGGACAGTTCGCTTAGCGATTCTTCCTGGAAGATCACCGACCGGTCCATTTCTTTCAAAGAGAGCGATTAGATCCCGAAACATTTATCTTTAGGAGAGAAACTATGGCATTAAAATGTCACGATAGTTTCTCTGTGTGTGAATAATTGATCTTTCACTGAATTAGAAAAACTCAATACGTTTTCCTTATTTATGAACATCATACGGAGCCATTAGGATCTCTAATGATTGTTTTATAACGTGCAAAAACTTAAAATTGAAACGAAATATTTATGATATTTTTAAACGCTTACTTTTCAGGAGCCACCCTATATTTCCAACAAAACGAAAATAACAAATCGTAGTGTACCCCTTGACTCTATCCTGCGATCAAATCAGTATTTATACTGATTTCACAACTGTTTCCTCTCTTAATAATAGTCACGATAAATCCGATATATATCAAGTCTGGAAGCTGATCTTAAAATTATCTCCCATTGTTAACTGCAGCAAGAAATTCATGTATATTTGAACGTTTTCAAAATAAAAATACTTTGTTTTAGTCGTCTGTGAGAGCAATGTTTGCCTTCCATCAGTATGGCTAATGCTAACCTTATTACATTTTCTAGGTTTTGGTCTTGGTTTTCCACTGACAATAAATGTAAAAATTATATTGAAACAATTGCTTATTCTTGTGCTAGGAAAGCTAGTTTACTTTGGTGTGGCAGGCAATATTTCTTGCCAGCAACCATCTTGCACGTTTAGAAATTTACCATGTTTCCATGCATTGGATACTGATCCATATATCGAGTCTGTTGCTCCTGATATATATTCTAGATTGTCGACAAAATCAGGAGAGTCTCTCATGTTATCAGTTCTGATTTTTCATCAAGATTTCGTTAGAAAACTTTGGGCTTTCTAGCACGATTCGAACCTGCACCGCCCTGAGCAGAAGATACTACTGTTAGAGCCAGAACGCTCTAAATAACAAATTATCTCTGGCTTTTGTTGGTCAAAGCATGCCGGGTTTAACGGTGGCTCCACTGTGAGATAGGTTCCAAGAGTACTTGAAAGGGTAGATTTTTTAATGAGATTTTTTAAACATTTAATGCAGAAAACGAAAAATGAGATTTTTTAAACATTTAATGCAGAAAACGAAAATAAATAATTAAATTAAGTGTCTACTCAAATTAGTATATCTAGTAAAATAACCTTTAATGTGATAATTTTATGATTTATGAGAACAACAAAATCTATTGGCCGCATATATATCTATATATATATATATATATATATATATATATATATATATATAGGTGTGCGTACACGCAAATATATTTATGAGTGTCTATGTTTATGCGTTTTTGTAAATCAGTATATACGGAAAATATTATTACATTGAAAATATTCAATAAATTAAATTTCATGCCTCTCATTGGATGTTTTCAGACCCAGACAATATCATTCCTTGTGGTTGCTTTAAAAAACAGAAACATGTACCAATTTCAGGTGTCCCAGAATGCAACAAATTTAGGGCTATTGCAGTTAAACTTTTCTGATGCGAAAGTGAATATTTTCACACCTCAAATTGCAATGATGCTACATTTGTTTCCCATATTTTCCACTTGTTTCCGATATTTTTCAGTAAAATATTAGTTAAACAATTCTTACTTTCTTTGTCTCATTCTTTTCTTATGTTTGTTCAATTTTTATTGTTATTTTGATATTTTAATATGATTTGTCATTTTAACTTTGCGCTCCATTCTACTTTTTGAAATAATTGTCTTTTTATAATTTTCCGGAATTTCCTGAAAAATTTTTATTGCGACTGTTATATTCCATGTATTTGATATTTTCCTTATATTGTTATGTGCTTCGTGTCAACAAAGATATCTTTTTCGTTTGTTAATCTTTTTTTTATCAAAATAATGAAAACTTTCTTTTATTTGTCAGTTTTCTTCCTTTTGTCTTGCAATTTTCCAGTCATTTCTGTCGTTATTTGTCTATCATTCTCTGTCAATATTTCTTTCTTGCATTCTTCTTTCTTTTCTCTTTTTTCTTTCTTTCATTTTGGCACTGTAAGTCAGTTAAGTGCCATACGTGATACATGCTTGAGAGATCATGTCTTAAAAGAGACATTCCTGAGTGTGCAGAAGATTATCCCGCAGTAGGTTGCCATTGCTTTCTGCGGTAGACTGGTTGCCGACCAAGGCTAAATGACCCAATCTGTCCTGTCATTTAACCCATAACTGGAAGGAATAGACGGATTAATACCTTTCCCATGGGTATTTGCGCGTAAGTGAATGCAATGAATTCAAATGGAATTCGAACTCGGCTCCCCGATTTCTCGTTCCGAGCCGATATCCCCTGCACCATAACGCACATCCGCTGTAACCAGATACTCATTTTGTTTTATTTTTTTCTGAACATATATTCAATTGTCCTGAACGGGTTTTTTACTTATTTTGCCTATTAAATTTTACTAGATGTTTGCTTTCATATTCCAGTACTCATCAGTACAAACGTCTCATATTTGTCTCTGGCGCTTTACTCCATTACACCAGAAACATAATGAAAGATTAAATTCTTTTTAGTGTTTATCACTTTACCACGAATTACAACTCTTGACAGTCATTTTTTAATCTCTCGCTACGCCCATTAGATATCTACTTAAGTGTCCTACTTAAGACTACTTCAGTGTTTCTTCACTCAATCAATTAAGGCAACAATTAATTCAAGAAGCAAAAAGAATAAAGACTAGCAAGAAAGAGTGGATACTGCAAATGAGGAGAGGACATCAACTGTCAGTTAAGATTTAAACAAATGTTTTATTTCTACAAATTTTCTGATGAAATCATGCAAGAAATATTACACGTCGCATTTAAGTGTAATTTACTAAAAGGAAGTCAAAACAAAAAAAGAAGCATTTTTCATATTTAAAAGGAAAACTCCCTTTCATTCGCAAACAATATTTTTACTCTCTCTCTCTCTCTCTCTCTCTCTCTCTATATATATATATATATATATATATATATATATATATATATTGATCACTCTCATACTCAAATACCTTTTTATATCCTGGGTATGATGATGAACTACATCTCGCAGCAAGTCTTCCCATCGGGAGATTGGGGTATTTGAAAAGCGTGGAACCACATTTTAATAGCTGTTGTTCCCAGGTTCTGCCTCATCCTGGGGCGCTAGCACCTGTGAGTGTCCCAGCGATGGGTAAGTAGTGCCTACTAGGGCTGATCAAACTCTTTAATATTATAGATCACGATTTGTCCAGGAGATGGAAGACTTTACACGAAAAGCCTGAAGTTTATTGTCTGCTTCATCTGTGGTATTTACTTGCAACAACTGAGTGTGTCAATAGTTCTGAAATGCGAGGATGGTTCTGCACAGACCTTCACCACTTTAATCAACTCATTTCTCAGGGTTTTCTGGCGGTTTTACCTTTTTTATTTTTTTTTATTTTTTTTAACATTGATTTTTCATTCTTATCCGTACACTTTACATGCAAGATCCGCTGGAAAAGAGACAGGGTCAGGTAAAGGATATTACTGGAAGGCTTTAGCTGGAGCTCTACAATGTGGATTACCGAGGGGTGATGACATTTCGTCTGTTTCACACACCCATGACCAATTATGATATTCGTGTCCTCCATCGATGACAAAGCAGGTCTATTTAGAATTTATAAATAAAATGAGCCCTAAACATTGCTTGCTCACACAGAAATTGGCAGACTGTTTTGTTATCCAATAACGCAGTCGAAACAGCAATAAAGGTAAAAGAAATCTAAAAATAATTTCCATTTTGTATCCTGGATTGTTCACACTCTCCGGGACAATGATTCTGCACAAGAGCGTAAAATAGCTCTTGTTTCTCTTGATTTGAACAAGTATAACATTAGTGAAGCATGTTTGACTGGTAATTACCAGCTTATAAAAGCGGGATACGTGTTTTTATGAACTGGTAAGACTGAGAAAAAGCCAAACCAGTCTTTTGTTTGCTTCTTCACCAAATCAGACGTTGCCAGCTCACTGCCTTCCTTACCAAAAGGTGTAACAGATCGTATAATGGCATTAACCCTCAATTTCCAGTGTGATGACGCTTATCTGCTACGTGCCAACCTTAGGAAGATTAGATAAAAAAATATAATATTTAAAATCTCTTTAGGGATATCATAAGTCCAACATAAGGACAAATTAATCTTTACAGGTGACTTCTATACCCGTGTTTGTAATGATAATCATTCTAGGAAGGGGGTTATATGTCGTCATGGTATTGGTCGTATGAATTCAAATGGATTACGCATTCTCACTATTTGCAAGGAATTTGACTTTAGTATTACTAATACGTTCTACCAGCTGTCGTAAGACCCCGTCAAATCGTTGTCGTTTGAAAGATTGGCATGTGAACGACTACGTCATCCACAAAAGACTGGACATAAAAGATTTTAAGATAACCTGTTCGCTCCACACAACATTCTATCTGTCAGATCACGCTCTACTTCATATTAAAGTTACAGTGCATCTGCCAAAGCGAAAGATTATAAAATCTATAATGCCCAAGTGCATTAACGTACTGCCTCTTAAAACGATTGAAACGAAAATTGACCTCCCCGACAAACTTGATGCTGCAATTGATTTTGTAAACATTACCAATGATATCGAATCAGCTTGGAAGACTCGGCAAGATGCAACACATTCGACATCCTCGGAGGTTCTCCGCCTACCACATCGTAAACATCAAGACTGGTTAGATGATAATAATACAGCATTTCAGCTGCGTAAAGATCCATTGCACTCTTCTCATAAAGCACGGACTGATGATAGAACTCGTCTGAAAACGAGCTCTCAGAGCCATAAATTAGCGTTTGTGGTCTAAAACTTTCACTGAACATCAAGAAGATTGAGACAGAAATGATCTAAAGAGGTCCCATGCTGGCCTCAAGAGCGTTCTCGGTCCTTAGAAGAGTGCTGTTACTCCAATCTTTACAGCAGATTGTGAAACTCTCTTGACATTTTAGATTGCTGTAAAGAGCAATTATGACCTGTGTTAAATGCCACTTCGGTTACTGAATAGGAAGCCATTGCATCAATTGTGCAAGATCCAGAAATTCCGAAGTTGCCTCTTGAACTTATTTATCAAGAAGTGACTCCATCAAATAAAGCTCATCTTAGAAATCACTTACTGCTATGAATTCTATTCTACCGGAAATGTATATACATGTTGGCCAAAAGTTGGTGGAAAAGTTACATATATTTTCGTGGAGATATCGAAGACAGGGTACGTTCTACAGGATTATAAAGACGCCCCTATGAAACATGTCTATAAATACAAAGGTTCCAGGTGTGTCTGTAATTATTATCGGAGGGTATCATTACATTCATTTGCAGGCAAAATCCTGGCTAGACTGATTCTATTTAGAATCATTACACTCCTTGTTGACATCTATCCTATATGGGTTTCGGTCGGGTCGTTGTACCATTGACAAGATATTCTCTCTTCGTCAAGTTACAGACAGGTTCCCGAAAAAAACGAGGATTTGTACATGTTTTTTGTGGATTTGACGAAGGCTTTTGACATACTTAATCGAGAGTATCTTTGGCAGGTCTTGAGG
>JBBBDQ010000677.1:112500-415000 GCA_037127315.1 Ascarosepion bandense | reverse complement strand
ATTTATTTTGAAGCATGTGTGAATTTAAGTCTAAATTTATAGAAATAAAGCGGTATATTAGACAAATATGTAATATAGAAACAAAGCAACTTCGAGATGAAAAGAAATGTGCTTGTGCGCTTGCAGAAAATTTATAAGTAACAAATGTTCCTTTAGCATTTCATATTATCCTCTTCTTTTTCTATGTGCCTTGTCCTTTCAAGACGTAAGCGATCACGGCCTTCCACATCTCTCTATCCATGATGGCTTTCAGCACACTTTCTCCTGTAACATCTGGCAGCCCCTGTTCTCTCATCCACCAGCTCAGGCTCTTCAAATATATTATCCGCTGTTTTTCTTTGACTCTGTTTCCCTCTATCTGACCTTGCATTATCATACCTCTTTCCTCATTGCATGCCCAGGAACTTTAGTTTTTTTCTTCCTGATGATCAATATCAATTTCCTTTACGTTTCCCTTCCTTTCAGAGCCTCGTCATTTCTCACATGCTCGGTTTATGATATCCGCCGCATCTTTCTGCAAAACCATATTTAGTTGCTTCAAATTTTTACGTCAACATCGATGATATTATCTAGCATTCACAGCCATATTGAAGAACATATATCATATAGCAATCTAGTTCTCTCTTCTTTGTTTCTAGTGAAAGTTTCCTGTCTCTTAATATTTTACTCAGCTTCTGTAACGCGTGCTTTGCCATCCTAATTTGCCTTTGGACCTCTGTATCTCACTTTCCATATTCTGTTAGAACACTTCCCAGGTATTTAAATTTTAACTTTCAAAGTATAAATAACGATAAAGAACTAAGTTGTTGCAATTGTTGCAATACGCAAAAACTATTATGATGTTACGATTGCAGTATTTTAAAAGCCAGGTCGATTTAGCATCGATTTAGGAAGGAATCGGTAGCCGTCAGCGGGGAAGTGTCACCTTTAGTGAAGGACAAAACTATTCTAAGGGTACCCACTGTATCATATAATCACATTGCGTATGCTTGGTTGTTATGAATCGCTACTATAATTTATAAAATTATGTAACGAATGAATAGAACCCAATCAGAACTCTATTGGTATTCTAGATATCGGGAATCCTATGCGCGTATAATCTTGTCATGAAAGTGTCAAAATTTACACAATCCACACAACAGCGGAATCAAGCACTTTGAATTGTCTATTGTTTCACAGCCGAGTCTCTATTGTAGACAGAGCATGGCCTTAATCGTACCCTACTCGAAATCATCTTGACAATTTTGAGCTTACTCGGAAATCTGGATATTTACCTAAATCTTCCAACTGAGATGGGATATGTCACAAGGTCATTTTTAAAGCAGGAACAGGAGATCGTTCTCTAAGCAATGGTCAAAATTCACGCATACACGGGACTGGGCACTATGGCTTTCTATTTTCTCAGCGGAGTACCATTCTGTATACCGAACCTAATTTTTCACATATTGTCTCTTCAAATTCTTAAAGGGACAGTTGTTTCTGACATGTTACCATTTATATCCGAAACATTTTTTTCTGACATATGTATTTATCTTGTATATATGAGCTATATTTTTTAACAATTTCTTCTGTATTGCGTCTGAAATTTTTGATTGTATTTTATAATTATGTTCCAATTTTGTTAGGATCCTAGCACGTATTTTTGCAACTATTATCGCCATTAATCTTTGAACGAAATTTAATCTTTTGAAGATTGTTTAATTTGAATTTTTAACGCTTCTTGTCAATGATTCGTGTATATGTGACAAAATTTTTTCGAAAAATGCATACACTTCTAATGAGTATTGAATAATGTTCTTTTCTCGCTAATAATTTTAGTGAGAAGTTTTACTATTTATTCGAAGCATATTTCTCTTGGATTTCTCGGTGGTACATAATTACACCATTTTTTGTGCTGTAGGAGTCATTTTTCTAAAAAAAAATACGTTTTCATTTTCTTTTCAGTCGCTGCATTCGTCTCAGTGAATTTGCAGAAACGGTAATTCCATCACGTGGTTCTAACTTCTGGTAGTCACTTACATGTGCCGAAAAAAAAAATTTTACTTAGTTTTATTTTCGAGTCTACGTCGCCATTGTTATAACTTGCTATTAACGTTTATAATGCCTACACTGACTTAAACTGTTTTTTAATAATCAATATATCAAAAATCTCTTGGAAATCTGTTACAACTCTCGGAGTTCTTTATTTAATAAGACTTGTCGTGACCATTTCTGTTTACTCCACAATAGTTTTAGAAGTTGTTCGATGTGAATCCCGGAATATCGCTCATGGCAATTGCCAGTAATCATGGGGTGTACGTAAGCATAATTCATAATGTGTTGCACGGTTAAATTCGATATGAGAAAAGATCATATTGGCACATGCATAAAAAAACGACTATTCTGAGCATTAAAAAAAGATTACCGAACAAGTAGAAACATGGCTAAGAAATTGGCATGTTGTGACTGTCTTTGTTTAAGATGAAAATATAATTCGACAAGTATTCAAATTGACCAGTAAAAGGGGTAAGTGTTCATGTTCGGATACTTCCGATATCTCCATATGCACACTAAGTTTCACACACACACACACACACACACACACACAGACACACACACACACACACATATATATATATATATATATATATACGCATCGTTCATTCAGCCATTAATTAGAACACTCTCAGCTATTGGGCGTGTATAATGATAATATACATGCTAAAATGTATACCTCCTTCTACCAAGCGCCAGTAGCTCAGAGATAGAATCGCTGACTGACGCCAATTCGGCCGGGTTTCAATGCTGGGTAAAAAGCAATCGGCTGTCTAACAGTACTGATGATCTGTGATACAGCGAAACAGATCAGTCTGCGGATGACTATATATATATATATATATATATATATGCTGTGTAGTGTAGAACACGTGAGGCCGCTCAATTTATTTTAACAAGGATTTCGTGAATGTTGCTGGTTACACTGAGGTACTTTAAACAGTTGTGACTCTTTTCATAGACCTTGTGTGAGACGAATAACGAATGTTTTCCTCAGAAACCTGCATCTACTCACAATGCTGAGTGACCCTGGATTAGATGGTGACTAATTTTTCCGACATTACACTAAACATGTGATAACGTTTCTCGATAAAACTGAATCTCATTGACTTTTACCTTGAAGTCATTGTTCATAATTCCCACAATGCAACTAATTCCTGGAAATCCACCATTTGCCAAATAATTTATATCACTAAAGGACATGAGTGCATGTCAACAATTTTGGCCATGCACAGATGCGATCATTATATGTGGAGGCGATTCCATATGATCATCAGCAAAAAGAGAAACCCAAAACACTAAATACAGGTGAGGAATACTAGACTCAAGCAAGTACAAAACTTTAAATACCTAGGTATTGTTTTAATATGGGAAGGAAAGTGCAACACAGAGATCCGAAGGCGAACTGGCATGGCGAATGACGCGTGCCAGTATCTGAGTAAAATACTAAGTCACAAGAAAATTTCACTAGAAACAAAGAAGAGAGTGCTAGATTGCTACGTTATGTCAGTTCTTCAATACGGCAGTGAATGCTGGACAATATCATCGAAGAAGAGGAAAAAACTTGAAGCAGCGGAAAAGTAGTTCTACAGAAGAATGGTGGGGATATCATAGACTGAGCATGTAAACAATGACAATATGTTGGAAAGAGCGACAACAAAAAGAAAATTAATAGTGAGCATCAGAAAGAGACAACTGAAGTTCCTGGGACATGCAATGAGGAAGGAGGACTTGGAGAACCTGATACTAACAGGCCAGATAGAGGGAAAAAAGATAGAGGAAAGCAGCGGATAACATATTTAAAAGGCCTGATCAGGTGGATGACGGAACGGGGGTTGCAAGGTGTAACAGGAGAAAACATACTAAGAGCTACCAAGGCTAGGGAGATGTGGACAGACATGATTGCCTTCTTCTTCTATGTGCCCTGTCCTTAAAAGACAGGTCACATAGAAAACGAAGAAGAATTTGGCTATTACTACAACTATGTCCTGCGACCTTTTTACTCATTAATTTTAACTGTTTATATTATCTATATTTTACGATCAACATTGTGTCCTACAACACTTTAGGTGCCTTGTTTATATGTACGTATTATATATATCCTGTGATTTTTTAGTAATTTTGGCCTGTTCAATAAAGGATTTCCAAAACAATTATAACAACTGGAAAATTCCTCAGATTTTCAGAAATGGGCCGAAAACACTCTCATCCATTCGTACATATACACACATCATTTTTATTGTGTATCAGACCTCTCAATCACGCACATATTTTTAAGAGAAGGAAACCAAATCGGAAATTTGTATCATTTTAGCTTAGACAAATCACCTTATCTTCTGGCTTGTGCTCATAAAAATCTAGCATAATGTGTGATGACGCTAACCAGAACACCACGCCTGAATAAATGTTTTATCAGCGCAGACACGAAGGCATTTCATGTCACTGTATGGCTTCTGTGTAAATATTTCCCTGTTTCTCGTAAGCCTTCACGATAACTCAGTGGCGTTCAATAAATAGTAATCTTCGAATTTAAGACATCCCAATGCAATCAAAAAACAATATATAGCAGTTAATCTGAACCATACATTATATTTCATGTAAAAAAAAGAATTTGTACTTAATAAATGAAAACTGGAATTAATTGACTGCTCTCTATTTACTATATGTCAATTTTTCTATGATTAAGTTCACCATATGAAGGTCACCAAAAAAATCTTTGCAGTATATATTTTAATCTTATATATTTTTCTGTTCTTAAATATATTACTATACACAGTTTGTTTAACATATCTTGCACTGTGATTCCGAATACTTATTGTGTAAGTTTCACTTGGTTTTAAAATTATATAATCGTGCTCAATGAAAATACGTCTTCTCAGTACTATTTTCTCTCAAGAGAATGAACAATGATAGTTTTCAAGAACTTACTATGCCTTCCTATGGTTACACAATTTGTGATACTTCGATCTATTTTCCAATAATCTTGGTTCATTTTCACCGCTACTAAATTATCTTCAATAATTCGTATCAACTTATATAAGCAACATTCTTGATTATACAAAACAGAATGTTCAAAACATTCTATTTATTCTAAAAGTGTCTATTTAAAACATGTTGCTTACGATTTTAATCCAGAGTATTCTCTGCATTTCATAAATAGCGAAGGCATTCCAGCTTTTCTTTAGGCACTGCAGATATTTTTCTTAATTTGTCTAGGTATTCCAGCTTTTCATTCCTAATTTATCTCGCCATTCCAGCTTTTCTTCCCTAATTTGTCTAGGCATTCCAGCTTTACTTTCCTAATTTGTCTAGGCATTCCATTTATTATTTCTAAATTATCTAGGCGTTCCAGCTGTTCTTCCATAATTTGTCGAGGCATTCCAGCATATATTTCTAATTTTTTCTAGGCATTCCAGCTTTTCTTTCCAACTTGTCTAGGCATTGCAGATTTTCATTCCTAATTTGTCTAGGCATTCCAGCTTTTTTTTACTATTTTGACAAGGCATTCCATATTTTATTTCCTAATTTGTATAGGCATTCCAGCTAGTCTTGGTTAATTTGTTTATCCAATGCAGCTTTTCTTTCCTAATTTATCTACGCATGCCAGCTTTACTTTCCTAATTTCACTAGGCATTCCAGTTTTTATTTCCTAATTTGTCTAGGCATACCAACATTTCTTTCCTAATTTCTCTCGGCATTCCATATAATCTTCCTAATTTGTCTAGGCATTCCATCTTTACTTTCCTAATTTATCTAGGCAAGCCATCTTTTCTTTCCTCATTTGTCTAGGCATTCCTTCTTTTTTTCGTAATTTGTCTAAGCATTCCAGCTTATTTTTCGTCATTTTATTTCATTCTAGCTATTCTTTCCTAATTTGTCTAGGCATTCCAGCTATTCCTTCCTAATTTGCCTAGGGATTTCAGCATTTCTTTCCTAGTTTGTTTTGACTAGCCATTGCAGGTTTACTTTTTAATTTGTCTAGCCATTCTAGCATTTATTTCCTAATTTGCTAGGTAATCCAGCTTTTCTTTCTTAATTTGACTAGGCATTCCAGCTTTTCTTTCCTAATTTCACTAGGCATTCCAGCATAACTTTCCTGATTTGTCTAGGCATTCCAGCTTTCCTGTCCTAATTTGACTAAGCATTCCAGCATTTTTTTCCTAATTTGTCTAGACATTCCAGCTTTATTTCCTAATTTGTCTAGGCATTCCAGTTTTTTTTTACTAATTTGTCTAGGCCTTCCAGCTTTACTTTCTTAATTTGCTAGGCATTGAAGCTTTTCTTTCCTAATTTGTCTCGGCATTCCAGCTTTTCAATCCTAATTTGTCTACGCATTTCTGCTTTTATTTCCTAATTTGTCTAGGCATTCCAGCTTGTCTTTCCTAATTTGTCCAGCCATTGCAGCTTTTCTTTCCAAATTTATCTAAGCATTCCATCTTTTGTTTCCTAATTTTTCTAGGCATTCCAGATTTTCTTTCCTAATTTGACTCGGCATTCCATATATTCTCTTCTAAATTATCTAGGCATTCCATCTTTTCTGTCCTAATTTGTCTAGGCATTCCAGCTTTACTTTCCTAATTTTACTAGTCATTTCCGTTTTTATTTCATAATTTTTCTAAGCATAAAAGCTTTCGTTTCCTAATTTGTAGAGGCAATCTAATGTCTTTTTCCTAATTTATCTAGGCATTCCAGCAATTCTTTCCTAAATTTTCTAGGCATTCGATCTTTTCTTCCTAATTTGTCTAGCCATAGCTGCTTTTCTTTCCTACTTTGTCTAGCCATTGCAGCATTTCTTTCCTAATTTGTCTAGGCATTCCAGCTTTTCTTTCCTAATTTGTCTAGGAATTCTAGCTTTTCTTTCCCAATTTGTCTAGGCATTCCACCTTTTATTTTCAAATCTGCTAGGCATTTAAACAATTCTTTCCTAAATTGTCTATGCCTTCCATCTTTTCTTTCTTAATTTGTCATGACTTTGCTGCTTTTCTTTTCTAATTTGTCTATCCATTGCAGTATTTCTTTGTTAAGTTGTCTAGGCATTCCAGCATTGTTTCTAATTTGCATAGGCATTCCAGCTTTTTTTCCTAATTTGTCTAGGCATTCCAGCTTTTCTTTCCTGATTTGTCTAGGCATTCCAACTTTTCTTCCCTTATTTGTCTAGGCATTCCATCTTTTCTTTCTTAATTTCACTAGCCATTCCAGATTTTCTTTCTTAATTGACTAGCCATTCCTGATATATTTTCTCAATTTGCTAGGCATTCCTGCTTTTTATTCCTAATTTGTCTAGCATTCCAACTTTTCTTTCCTAATTTTTCGAGCCATTCCATCTTTCTTTTCCTAATTTGTCTAGGCATGCCAGTTTTTCTTTCCTATTTAGACTACACATTTCAGCTTTTCTTTCCTAATTAGTCTAGGCTTTACTTGTTTTTTGCCTAAATTGTCTAGGCGTTCCATCATTTATTTCTAATTTGTCTAGACATTCCAGCTGTTCTTTCCTAATTTGACTAGGCATTCCATTTGTTCTTTCCTAATTTTTCTAGGCATTCCAGCTGTTTTTTAAATTTGTCTAGGCATTCCACTTTTTTCCTAATTTGTGGAGGCATTCCAGATTTTTTTCCAAATTTGTCTAGGCATTCCAGCTTTATTTTCCTAATTTTTCTAGTCATTTCAGCTTTACTTTCCTCATTTGTCGAAGCATTCTAGCTTTCGTTTCCATAGTTGTATAGGCATTCTAGCTTTTATTTCCTAATTTATCTAGGTATTCCAGCTTTTCTTTCCTAATTTGTCTAGGCATTCCAGCATTTCGTTTCTAATTGGCCTTGGCATTTCAACTATTATTTCCTAAATTGTCTAGGCATTCCCTCTTTTCTTTCCTAATTTGTTTAGCTATTGCTGCGTTTCTTTCCTAATCTGTCTAGCCGTTGAAGCATTTCTTTCCTAATTTGTCTAGCAATTCAAGCTTTTCTTTCCTAATTTGTCTAGGCATTCCAGTTTTTTTCTCTAATTTGTCTAAGCATTCCAGATTTTATTTACTAAAATGTATGTAGATATTCCAACTATTTATCCTAATTTCTCTATGTATTCCAGCATTTCTTTCCTAATTTGTCTAGACATTCCACCATTTATTTCCAAATTAGTCTAGGATTTCAAGGTTTACTTTCTTAATTTGATTGGCCATTTCAGCTTTATTTTATGAATTGGTTAGGCATTCCAGCTCCTCTTTACTAATTTCTCTTGGCATTCCAGTATTTCTTTCCTAATTTGTTTAAACATTCTTTCTAATCTTTCCAAATTTGTCTAGCCATTCCATCTTGTCTTTTCTAATTTGACTAGGTATTCCAGCTTTTCTTTCCTATTTTGACTAGGCATTTCAGCTTTTTTTCCTAATTTGTCTACTTTTCTAGGCATTCCATCTTTTTATTCCTAATTTCACTAGGCCTTCTAGCTTTTCTTTCTTAATTACACTATCTATTCCAGCTTTTCTTTCCTAATTTGTCTAGGTATTCCAGCATTTCATTCCTAATTTGTCTAGGCTTTCCAGTTTTTCTTTTCTAATTGGATTAGGCCTTCTAGCTTTTCTTTCTTAATTACACTATCTATTCCAGATTTTCTTTCCAAATTTGTCTAGTCTTTCCAGCTATTCATGACAAATTTGTCTAGGCATTCCAGCTTTTCTTTCCCAATGTGTCTAGGCATTCCAGCTTTTCTGTCTTGAATAGTCTAGACATTCCATCTTTTCTTTCCTAATTTGTCTAGCCATTCAAGCTTGTGTTTCCTAATTTGTCTAGCCATTGCAACTTTTGCTTCCTAATTTTCTAGGCATTCTAGCTGTTCTTTCCTAACTTGACTAGGCATTCCAACTTTTGTTTCCTAATTTGTCTTGGCATTCCAGCTATACTTTCCTAATTTGTCTAGGCATTCCATCTTTTCTTTCCTAATTTGTCTAGGCTTTCCTGGTTTTCTTTCCTAATTTGTCTAGGAATTCCAGTTTTTCTTTCCTACTTTGTCTAGGTATTTCAGCTTATCTTTCCTAATTTGTCTAGGCATTCCAACTTTTCCTTCCTAATTTTTCTAAGCTTTCCTGCTTTTCTTTCTTAATTTGACTAACAATTCCAGCTTTTCTTTCTGAATTTGACTAGCCATTCCTGCTTTATTTTCTTAATTTGCTAGACATTATAGCTTTTCTTTCCTAATTTCTCTAGGCATTCTATCTCTTCTTTCTTAATTTCTCTATCTATTCCATCTTTAATTTCTTAATTTGTCTGGGCATTCCAGCTTTTCATTCGAATTCCTCTAGGCATTCCAACTTTTCTTTCTAATTTGCCTAGTCGTTCCACCTTTTCTTTCCTAATTTTTCTAGGCATTCCAGCTTTTCCTTCCTAATTTTGTAGGCATTCCAGCTTTAAATTTCCTATTTTGTCTAGGTATTCCGTCTTTTCTTTCCTAATGTATCTTGCCATTCCATCTTTCTTTCCTAGTTTGACTAAGAATTCCAGCTTTTCTCTCCTATTTTGTCTAGGCCTTCCTGCTTTTCTTTTCTAATTAGTCTAGGCATGCTATCTTTTCTTTTCTAATTTTTCTAAGCCTTCCAGCTTTTCTTTCCTATTTTGTCTAGGCATTATTGCTTTTCTTTCCCAATTTCTCTAGCATTCCGTCTTTTCTTTCCTAGTTTGTCTAGGCATTCCAGCTTTTCTTTCCTAATTTGTCTAGGCATTCGAGCTTTTCTTTCCTAATTTGTCTAGGTATTTGAGCTTTTCTTTAATAATTTATCTAAGCATTCCAGCTTTTCTTTCCTAAATTGCCTGGGCATTTGAGCTTTTCTTTCCTAATTTTTCTAGGCATTCCAGCTTTTCTTTCCTAATTTGTCTACGCTTTCCAGCTTTTCTTTCCTAATTTGTCTTGGCCTTCCAGTTTTTCTTTCCGAATTTGTCTAGGCATTCCAGTTTTTTTTTTCCTAATTTGTCTTGACATTCCAACTTTTCTTTCCTAATTTGTTTAGACAATACCACTGTTTATTCTACTGCCGAAATGTTGTAATCTCCGTATTTTATTCTTTTTTTTTAAATTGTCAATACTTGATTTTGTAAACCATTTTCCACGGGCAGTGTAACCTACACATGAAATAAAACATTTCATACTAAATTATTTCCTGGATGCAATGATAAACTGATCTGCAGATATATAAGGAGAAAATCATGGTCGAATAATTGTTGCTAGTTACGATTAGTAGACCAAAGCATTAAAGGAGATATATTGCTGTCAACTTGTCTTTTTCTGCGTGGAAGGTTATGATTTGGAATTGAGTCCATATATGCATAGAGATTTCTAGTTATTCTGCAATTAAGAAAGAAATGCACACTACTTACATTAAATACGTATGTAGTAGAAAACAAATATTTTGGTATTATTGACTTCTTCCTTATAAAGAAACCTTCAGATTTCAATGACAGAACAGCCAATATATAATCCCCTTCGTCCACTCGATTCTCGTGGAAACGGCCATTAGAACCGGCAGATTCACAATTAGGACCAAGTGACAATAATCCACTCTCCAACCATGTTGTGATTTTGACCTGAATTAAATTTTAAGAGAGACAGACAGACAGACAGACCAAAGGAAGTGAGTCACATACCACGAGGTAACCCTCTCTGTAGCTCGCCGTCACTCTATAACCTAACTGGGTTCTAGCAACAGGTTAATGCACCCACCATGAACTCACGAGGTAGCCGTCGCGATGTTTCCTCCCCAATTCTCGACATGCAGCTGACTATTACGGATGCTATGAGCCACTGACCACCGCTGGCTTCCTTCCGGGCATCCCCATCTTCTCGCGCTAATACGTCGTTCTCTCTCTCTCTCACACACACACACACACACTCTTTCTCTCTCTCTCGCTCTCTCTCTCTCTCTCTCTCTCTCTCTCTCTCTGAAATGAGAAATAAGAGAGCCTAGTTCGATTACTAGTCGAATTCGTTTCATTCACTTACGCAAAAATAACCATGGAAAAAGTATTAATCCATAACTTCAGCTGTGCAGATTGTGTTCTAAAGCCTTGGTTGGAAACCAGTCAACAGCAGAACGAATTAACAACTCACTGCAGGAAAATCTTCTGCTTAGTCAATCATGTCTTTATCCAGACGTGTTCACCCAAGCGTGTATCATGTACGGCAATTAACTTACTGATTTTAAATCATGTGAATAAATGCACATTCGCATTACGACTTAATTTTTCAGCGTATCTCTCAGATGCTATGAAGTGATTGTAAATCTTTCGGTTATGCAACATAGATTCTTCATTAGAAGCAGTTACATAGAAGATTTTTATTTTGATATAATTGCAATCTAAACTGCGTAATATTGGTATATAAAGCGTCAATACGTATATTTTTGGGGGTACAAAGAAAGTGGTATTTGAATTATGGTATTTCTGAATATTTTAAAGTTATATAATCGATGTGAGATTTTTTCTGTAGTCATTGATTTGAAAATAAATGAATTTATTATAACATAAGTTGCAAAGAACTGTATACATTTTTGTCTACATTTTCTTTAATCAATGGTAAATAATAAAATTAAGTCAATTTAATTTGTAGTGAAATGAATATTATCTACCTTTCTGACACGGATACATTTTACTCCTGTTTTAATAACAATGTTTTGCACAAAACAGTGAGATGGATGAATTGTCACCATTTTATATTTGAAATTTTGAGCATGCGCGTTGATTGTTTTTAGTCTTCGATAGTTCACTGTAGTAGAGTCATCTGGGCACCCTCTGTAAAAAAAAGAGAACCCTGACATATTTAATTTTACCACAAATACAGAAACTGCATTCTGTACTTCTTGGTATTCGCGGCAGGAAACTACAATACGAGAATTTCAGAAATTTTCGGTGCCAGTTTGAGAACATTGAAGACTTTTCGTAAAGAGTCGGATAAGTCAAAAGTGTTTGGCGTGATCACTCGTGAGAGTAACATTATGCTTTCATTCATCTTCCTACAGAGCTTCAATTCCAACACAGAGACATACATCTAGTGCCTTCAGGAGGTAGTTCTGTTCTGGGTAAAGACCCTATTTCTGGTAACATAACTTGACACCATTTCTTTTTAACCATTTCATCCCGAGCAAGGCAGAAATGCCAATGATGTGCAGGAGGCTAAATAACTGTAAAAAAAAAAATAGAAATGAGTGAAGAGTACAATCTAGTTAGAAAGGAGCAACAGAAAGCTGAGAATGCAGGTGCGATGACAGATACATAGGTGGAGAGAAAGGGAAGGTAATACGAGGGTGGGGAGAGAACTAGAGTCTAGTGGTTAGTAGATGTGTATTGACTTTGCATTTAAAGTTCTGGAGGTTGTAGCCGTCAGGAAAGCAAGAATATGGGAGCGAGTTCCACAGGCGGGAAGTGCGAGAGAAGAAGCTGGAGGAGTAGAATTGTCGTCTACATTTGGTTAACCTGACTGTGAATGGGTGGGACCCAGTTGCCAGTCTGGTTGCACGAGTAAACACCTGTTGAGGAGGCACCAGTGACTTAAGTTCGTCCGAGCATAAGCCATGAAAGTAGTTATAGAACAGACAAAGGGAGGCCACATTTCGACGGTGGGGAAGTGACTGCAGTCGAGCCGCCAGATCAGTACCTATCACATTACAGACTCTCCTATGGAGCCTGTCAAGAACACTGAGGAGAACGGCAGGGGCGCTTGACCATAAATGGCAGCAGTATTCTATGCACGGACGGATGGTTGACTTGTATATATGCAGGATGGATTCAGGCGGAAAAAAACATCCTGAATCGACTTAGTGACCCAACCTTCTTAGCAGTAGATTTTGCTATGGATTCAATATAGTGGTTCCATTTGAGATGCCACAGAATGAGAAAAACAAAATCATGAATCTCATACAGTTAATCTGACTACATAAACCCTTATTTCTGGCAACCTAACTTCTCGGATTGCAACTCCCTTTATGGCAGCATTCATCAATTTAAATAAGGAAACTGCCCAGAAGAGTTTCAGTAGATTCCGATGTCATCAAGCGGGTGTGATTGAATGTAATGGCAATTTTCTGAATAAATCTACCCTTTCATATTTCTAGCTATTTTTGGTGTAATTTTAGTAAATATATCTAATAAAATGAGATGTCATTTTTATTTTCATTGTTGTCTAATTTTAACAAATTATCCATAGCACCATGTATAAATATTCTATTTGCTTAGAATACACTTTTAAACATTAAATAAAAAATCTAGAAAAATACTTTACTGTGCTACAGGAAATATATTGATTAGAATACAGAAGATATTTTGTCTCTCAGAAGGAAAAATCAAACAGAATGTTCCAATACGTGCTAATATATTCATAACAAGAAAAGTTTATTTTTTAGAATTACTATCATGCGTTATTGAATTTTGGCAATCATCAAATTTTCTACACAACGCTAGGAATAAATTTACATATTCAAAATAATTATCTGAATACTTTGTGTTTAAAGCATATTAATTATGCAAAAAACATTTACACCTAAATTCCAAATAATCATTATTTCATTTCCAAATTAAATAAAAAAAATCTATTTAACAAACAACTCCGCTTTATATTACGATTGGAGTTTTTTAAAATTCTATGTGGTAATAATTATTTTATAAATTTTGACACCATTTCATTATGAATTTTTGACGATATTTTATGGAGGAATTTTATCTTCAATTAAATTTATTTTTCTGCAAGTGTTTCTATTAGATACAAATTATATAATAGCAAATTGCTTTAGTCATACTTGTCTGAATTTAAGTACTTAAATAATTGTTTATACTTCTGAGATAGTTGGTATTTGCATTATTTACATTGTTCGGAATGTTGTTTTCATCTTTACTGCCATATTCTTATTTAAGATATTTTGGCAGTTGTACGCTCCGGCCTTCTACAGCTGATTAGAATTTCGAGTCGAACTTTCTATGTAGGTTACTGTGGTATGTTACTCTCATTGCATGAGCCTTCCAACTGTTTAGTTATCTTCCTTTAACATAAAATTTCTAAGTTATTTGTCCACCACTACTGTAGGCAATATTGAATTTGAAGCTGTTGGGGAGATGGTTAAGGTTATTTTGAATAGGCCTTATGTCATACATGAACGAGCTTCCTACAACTTACTATTATTCGTAATTATCAGAAGTGTTGGAAGCAGAAGTTTGGTTGGAGATTGGAATGCGTGGATTTGTGTATTTGTGGAAGAATAAAATTTACATTTTTGAGGTTAAGAGAACTTTGGAATTGAAAAGGATAACATGCATTGTAGAGATTGATATTCAGTGAGAAACAAGTAAAGAGTTAAGACTATCAAGAGTTGTAGAAATATTCAAGTACTCCTTGCAAGAGTGAGTTTATTTGTACGTATGTAAGTATGTATTAGCGTTTGTTTAGTAGGAGTGCTTTTGAAGTATACGCTTAGTCTTAAATGGTTCCATGCGGTTATCAAATTGACGGGTAAGCGATTAAGAAGAAGAGGGTGGGGGGTGAACGATTAAGAAAGAGGAGGTGAGAGGTGAATGATAAAGAAGGAGGAGGTGAGAGGTAAATGATTAAGGAGGAGGTGAGAGGTGAACGATTAAGAAGAAGGAGGTGAGAGGTAAATGATTAAGAAGGAGGAGGTGAGAGGTAAATAAATAAGAAGGAGGACATGAGAGGTGAACGATTAAGAAGGAGGAGGTGAGAGGTGTACGATTAAGAAGAAGGAGGTGAGAGGTGTGCGATTAGGAAGAAGGAGGTGATTGGTGAACGATTAAGAAGGAGGAGTTGAGAGATGAACGATTAAGACGAAGGAGGTGGGAGGTGAACGATTAAGACAAATGATGTGATCGAGAAAGAAAGAGGCAATAATATTACGATCGCTTGATGTTTGTCAAGTGTACGTGCCAATTGCTCCTTATCTTATCTCTATGTATAGTGTCGTCTTGTCTCGTGTTTTATATCGTTTCGTAATTTACTCCCGAATATGATTCTGGTCTTTCCATTGGACGAGAAACATTTCGCATCGAGGTGTGAAATTTCGTAAGTTTTGTGTATGTTAAGCAAAGTTTGTAAATTCCAGAAAATTCGTTTATTTCTAACAATAAGTCAAATTTGATTTTTTGAATTTAAAATTTGCTTTTTGTATCACAAATTCACACGTTTTGGGGTCAAGTCGCTTGATCTACCAAACAATTTATTGGACAATGTCTCCTTAAAAACACATCCAAAATAATTAAGACATTAAATGTTTTAACAATATTTTTATAAGTCATATTTTTGCCTACTCTAGCGCAACACCAGAAAGGAAGGAATTAAAAATTAACAATATTTCAAACAAGTTTATGACTGCTTGAAGATATTCACTCGAAAATCGCTGACAAAGAAATTTTAATTTCAATTCTTGACTTAATAGAAAACATTAATAATAATTATGAATATTCAGTAACCTATAATTCGATATGAGATTATTGAACGGATATAGCAGGAATATACCGTGCCAAATATCAAATTAGGTTCTGTCTTTCAATATAGAAATTCAGAAGTCGGTAATCTGTCTTTAATCAGTGGTCAGATGTGGCCAATAAAACTTGGGAAATATATCCACCTATCTCACCATAGACACTCTCATTTATATTATTTTACTTCAGTTTAAATAAAAAAGATATTGACCAGTGTCGCTACGAATGTAAAATCATTTATTTCATTACGTTTAAACACGGTATAAAAGGTGGGTGTTTGTGGTATAGGAGTAAGTGTTGGATCTATTCGCAATACATTATTTTTGTTTAGCCTAACAGCAATCTGGCTAACGTTGTCTTGTTAAGTAATTTTATATTTTAAATATGAAATCTGTTGGAAAAATGAATTCTGACATGAATGTGTAATTGTAGGAGAAATATGCCATTAAATATTTCACTCAATTGCATTAATCGAAACTTTTTTTAAATCTCGTAATTGAATGTGCGTTGGGATGCAGTGGATATCGACACAGAACGACAAATCAGGGTGCCGAAATCTATTTCCAGTTCGATTACTTGCATTCACTTACGCACAAATTCCTTGGGAAAGGTATTAATCCGTCTCTTCCTTACAGTTATGGGTTAAATAACAGAACAGACTGGGGTCTATAGCCTTGGCTGGCAACCAGGCTACAGCAGAAAGGAATGGCAACATACTTCAGGATAATCTTCTGCCCAGTCAGTCATGTCTCTTAAGAGACATGATCGCCCAAAGCGTGTATCACGTATGGCACTTTACTGACTGATTGAATATAATAGTTGGAAACCTGATTAAGGATTTTACTGGGTATAAAGTGGGGGGCCGGTTTCCTAATGTTATGAAGTAATAAACTGATCCCCACACTAATTACTACTTAAAAATGTAATACATCTCTTCACCTCCTTGCTAGGAGTTAAATAACAAGACACATTGGGTTCTATAGCCTTGGCTGGCAACCAGTCTACCGCAGAAACTAATCGCAACCTAGTGAAAGTTGATCTTCTGCCCATTCAGTCTTGTCTCTTTCAAGACATGATCGCCCATGCGTGTATCACGTATGACACTCAACTGACTGACTGAAATGAATATCATGGTGATTAGACCGTGATTAAATGTTTAAAGAATGATGACATTGAGATGTTTGACATGACACAATTCGAACCTTGTACGTCATCGGTGTGTAGGGATATTTTTTTGAGCTGAACTTATGTTCTATATAAGTTTGTTTAACTTCTTCATATACGTGTTAAATTTAATTAAAAACTGAATTAGAAATTATATTCTTTATTTATTTATTATTTTTATTACACTCCCTCATGTGTAACTCATTAACACTAAATATATAATTGTAAATGTTTAACAAATTAAAGAACTAGTTTTATATCGTTTATTAAGATTCTTTCCCCAAATGTTCTGTTTAAATTTGTTTTTTGTTCTTATTCTAATATTACTGCCAAATTTATTTATGAAACTTGCGTCAGATTACTGAGCACGAAAAAATAATTCGGTACCAATCAATGAAAAATGGTTTCATTATAATCTCTGATAAAATTAGGAAAGAAGAAAAACTTTGGAAATATCAAAACTATTTGGCTTACATATATCGAGCCTGGGTAGTAAACACTATGTGACGGAAAATAGAACAAGCATTGTTAGCTGTACAAAAACAAAATAAAATACATATCTATTCACATGATTAACGGAACAAGAATAATCAATATGTTAAGTATGAATTTAATATATCAAAGTCGTATATTGGTATTTTATTGGTCCATCCCCTAAATTTTCAAATTCCGGACGCATTCTGTTTATTATTCACTTGGATTGGTCCCACTGGATTCAGAAGTTCCTCACATTAATTTTTCTTTTTTTAAGGTAATTGATCTAATCAATATCAAAATCAGATCATCTATACGTATATGCAGTGATAATATCCTGCTTTGAACAGGTTAGATCAATCATGTTACATTCAATATTTCTTTTGTATTTGTCTATATTTCTTAGATGAGTTATTATTTACATAATTTAACACATTTTTAGAGACCACATAGTCTAATCTTTGATGATAATAATTTTCTCTAGCACTACGTATTACTGCTTCCCACACTGTATTCATTTCGATGCTTGGCCAATTGAGAAAAATTTTGTGACCTGGCCATAGCGATTATTTAATGATGATTTTATTCAGTTTTTTTTCTCTTACATACGTTACAACCAAATGCCAGTTAGCCAGGTGTACTTTGCTATTTACCTATAACGAGTTTTAAAAGCTTAAAACATTTTTGCATGTTATGCGTGCAAAAATGAACAGAAACATTTACACCGGAATTTGAAATTTGATCAGAAATTTAAATATCCCTATCACTTTACTAGACCATGACTTTAATTGCGTAAAATTTAATAAACATTTCATTCCTAATATGCTACCTTTTTCTCATCTTTAAATATAGATCAACAAAAATACATTATTTAAATATTAAACACTTTCACAAACATGGGAACTGATATTAGAGCTGTTAGAATACAAACCGAAGAAATTTGATTAAATTAATTTACTTAAATAGATGCTAGCGACAAGAACGTTACTGTTAGCGTGCGGAATAATTAATCAATTTTGAGTGTATATAATTTGGTACTGTATTTGTAAATATTTGTGTCAGATATATCAGTGACCGTTAGAAAATAATCCGATAAACATTGCTTCGTTTGATGATTAGGAAAATAGCGTGTATGCTTTTTTTTTTTTGTAATAATACAAATCCAAGTCATTGTTCTCTGACAACGTAACCGTCGTAATGAATTATCTCATTTAAGTCAGGCTTCAAATTCTTTCATTGGCGTCTTTAGACTTTTCTTCGTTTTTGTCATAAACCTCTCATGTGATTGTATAACAATGTGTGTAATTAACTGTAATTCTCTAAGACATCTCACTTTTCCAGACTTGAACACGTGAACTAATTCTGAAGGGAGGTAAGATTCTATTCGTTGGTTTTCGAAACTTTCTCGTATTTAGTCAAACGATTTGTGAATAACGTAATCAGAAAAATATAAATACAATTCTTTAATAATTTATCAATTAACGAATATTTTCATTTAACCCCTTCCTTCTGAGAAATACAAATTAAAAAAAATATGGCTCTCTTATTTACTTTCAGTTCATTTAAGCAAAATTATGATCAAAGGACACGAACCTGGATAGGAAGTTATAATGTAGCTTGGATAAAAAATAATTTTTAGAATGATTTAATCAAATGTTGGCTATTGATAGGATTTACAATTAGAAAACGGATTGATATAAAAACAAATTAAAAATTCATTAATAAAAACACTTTGAGAATGTCGGCTTAAAAGAAGGTCGGTTTGCAGAATTTGCCACAGAAGAATAGATCGATAGAAATAAAATCAGCAAATCAGAACAAAACGCTTTGAAAATATCGGCTTGAATGAAAGAAAAGTCATTCAAACAACTGGTCTTTGTTTAAATTCATTGAGAGAAATAAATAAAAATAATAGTAAATGTGAAAACATTATTTCAGTAAATTCTCATCGGAATATAAGTACGTGTCTGACAGGCTGATAAACTATTTTGTTTGTATTTAGTCAGAAGTCGTACTGAAGAATGATAGCAGTGTTGATACTTTCTTCATTGGCAAAATTTCTAAGAGACAATATACTAACAATGCTGATACATCTGAAAATGTCTACTGCGAATAGAAAAATATATTGTATATAAAATAGGGTATATGACCAGTTCTGTTTGTCAAATTCATTATTATATTAGGAAATTCGAACAATAAGCAAGAGAAATAGTTATGATCAAACTGGTAAAGAGAGAAACTAACAGAAATTAAGTTATTTTTACACAATATATTTAACTATTTAACTACAGAAGAACTTTCAGTCATACGCATGTATGCAATATCAATGGGAAAAGAGAAATATCAGTAAGCTGTAGGTTATGTCTTAGTGTTTATATAATCAGATTTCGTGTTATTGTTTTTGTTCGTTTGTTTCGTTTCTAAGTTTTGCCAATGCATTTCGTGTTATTTAAAGTCAGAAAATATGTTTCGATTGTAAAAAAACTTTTTGTAAATAATACCGGTTAATGATACAGTTCTCACTATTTAACCATTGTTAAGTGATAAGAATGAAAGCATATCTTTCCTAAGGGTATTTGAGCCTAACTCAACATAACAAATCAAATGGGAAATTCCGAGCTTTTAGCTTTTATACCACCGGCACATCCAAACTAATATCCTTTAGTATTGTCATGCTGTCATTCTTCTAGGTAGTGATCAGGTCAACATTGCTTAACTTTGGTAGTCTAATGTAAGCAGGTGTTATGTAGCCGCAAGTCTCAGCTTATTTCTTTTCGGATAGTTCAATAAGAAATGAAAAGTTTCCTGTTTTTCTTTTTTAATCGTATCATCCTGAGCAAGGCGGTAACGCCACTGATGTGCAGGGGGCTACGTAAGAGTGAAAAGATTGGAAAAAAGAAAGCCGGAAACCACATCCTAAACAGGGAACAAGGGTTCACACTCCACCCACGTCTATTGAACAGGTTAAGAGGCTCATCCCTTGTTCCCTGTTTAGGATGTGGTTTCTGGCTTTCTCTTTTCCAATCTTCTCACTTTGTTTTTTTTTCAATTAGAGTAGATAGATCTATCTATCGCCCGGTTCACACTCCACCCGTTTTAATTTCAGCCAATATTATATACGAATCTAGATACTAACACTAAGGTCAGATAATCATTTATTAATGGCTTGCAAGATTACCAAATTTCTGTATAGTGTAGAAAAATATGTAATATAACGGAAGATTGTAAATCGCCAATCTTATAAACCGCCGATTATAAAGAAAGACCTGTCTCGATATTTAGAAGATTTACAGTTAGCTTATTAGCAAAACTTGAGTATATTGTGTCAGTACATAGGACTTTCAAACCCATTCATCAAGTTGTGTCACCAGGATCTGATTCGTTTTTATTCATGGCTAATTAGCACGGTTGATTTGAATACAGGCTCCTCGGTGTCTGGTTCCACAATCATTACACCTTTAGTTCAGTTGTTGGAACAAAGAAAAGAAAATGACTGATGAATTCGGGGACGATAATAGACACTGATGAGTAATGATGACACATCAGCAAGTTTTTTCTTTCTCTGCCTTTTTTTGTTTTTTTTTATGTATAGAACCCAAAGATTAGATTCGCTCAAACGTTTCCATTATTTTCTCATCAGTTCCTTTCAGTTTTCCTCTCGATATCTGTTCGTATTTGTTGTGATTTCTGACACTTTTCATTCATTTGACGTTTTCCATGGCGTTTAACGAGAGAATCTATTCCTTGTAAAAAGACAAATATATTTATCGATACTGACGTTAGCAAGAACGGTTTCTGTTCGACAACGTAACAATATTTCAAGCCGACCAGACGTGAATATACAATGAAGGTGGCAAATTCAACTGATTGGTATTTCCCCTTGAATAAGGGATTTTTAATGTGTTTTCTTTAAATAATTCTTGAAGTTCGTCGTAATTTGCGAACGCCTATGTAGGGGGTTAAGCATAACAGTATGCCTGGAAGCAATGTCTCTTCTGGAGAAAATTACGCAGAAGTTTTCATGCATATCATATAATGCCAGAGTGGGTGTCATACTGGATTTCAAAGTTTTCTTAATGAAATTTTGGAGAATTATAAAAACAGAAAGAATCATACAAAAATAATTCCTGAAATTTGTAACTACAGGAATCAGACGATAAAAAATAACGAGTTGTATAATAAAATAGATATTTATAATAATAATAATAATACAGATGTTTACAATTGATAATAGATATCTACTAAACTTAGTTACCTTGAATGGAAGGCTATATGGAAGAAATATGTGTTGCAGAGTAATTCTACACCAATCGTCTAATGATAAATGGCGTGATTTCTGAGAAGGAAATGGAATTTTGAAATTGGCACTAATGACAAATTTGCTTTACTCTGACTTTATATTCTGAACTTAGCAACTCTAATATAAATTTTTTGAATGGGATTTCGGGTATCTTCGATATCAATATTGGAAGTGTGGAAAATATTAATACAAAATCATCTCGCAATCCTGAATTTTACATAATATTTAAAATCAAATTTTGATTTAGGAAAGCCTCGTAAAACTATCAAATCACAATAAATCCAGATTTTCTTTCATTGTTCAATATAATTTACTCAAACTGCAATGAAGGTGGCAGTAAGAAATTAAGGTTAAAATTATATGCCAGGTAATTCTCTCTTGGTTTGGCTGAATATTGCGATTTGTTGAGAAATATGAGATTTTAATTGTAAGTAAATTATTTATGTATTGATATTAAAGTATGCTTACGTTTTCATTAACATAAAACATACAACGGAAAAAATATATTTTTTCTCATTTTAACCTCTATCACAAGCAAAGCTTATATGTAGGGTGGCCACTGAAAAACCAAATACTTCGAAAAAGTAATAATTTGTTCACATTCAATCACTTTTATTTGATTTATTTTTTGCATTTTATAGAGCATCCGTTGGAGATTGAAATGGTTGCACAAGATGTTTATCAAAAAGCCGAACTCACTGAGATTTTCTATTTCAGTGAATGATCAATTATTCAAACTCAGAGAAAATACTGACAACATTTTAATGAGAGTACCTTGTGTTAATAACATGATTTGAAACCTTATTGCCTGCTTTTAAAGAACTAGATTTATCTGTGATATTCCATGCATAGGTTCAAATATCACAGCCCGCACTGACGCAGCCGTGGACGCTTTACGACAGAGTGACTTAAGAATTCATGAGCTTCTATTCGGCGTTGCTCTGCTAAACATACATCACCAAAACACCGCCCTAGAACAATCTGAAATTCCCAAATTTCTTACACAAATATACTCATCAGCTTTTTATATCATTCAGTCGTTCACTAGCCACCATTTACTTAAATCATATATGTCATCATTAATAAATATATAAAATACCAAATAAGGTTTGACTTTTGTTTTCCTTGAGTTCATATCTATCATGTGTTTATTTGTGAAATTCATAACAGGAGTTTTATTATTTTTGTTATGTTACAAACGAATATTTTCATAGAAAATTAGGTATTACCATTACCAGTAATAGTAAATAAGTTTCAGCCGACTTTGATTATGAGACTAAGTTATCAGTGATCATACTGTGATTCTGTATAAAAGGATTTTCATATGTCTCATGATTTTCCTAGTAAATGAATATTCACATCTTAATATGGTTTTAAGACATTTGCACGGATAATAAATGCGATAGTGTAGTGTGAATATATGATAATTTTTCATAGAAAAATGCTTTGCATCAAGCTTAATCTTATGTTTGTGAACTGGAAATGTATTGCGGTATCAATTGCTTATATAAATGTTTGTTTATTTCTTATAATTTGTTGATGAACATGATAGTAACCCATTAATGTGTTAGAAAAAATAAGTTTTTGAACACAATTTTTTCAAAGAAAAATGCTTTGCATCATGCTTAATTCTATGTTTCTTACCTGTAAATGTACTGCGGTAGCAATTGCTTATATAAATGCTTGTTTGTCTTTTATAATTTGTTGATGAACATCAAAGTAACTCATTAATGTTCTTAAAAAATCAGTTACTGAACACACAAACATTTTGTTTCAAGTCTCTTGTATCGACCATTACTTTTGCTCAATAGATCCTTTGTAATTGAGAAAATTAGTGTGTGAATTTTGGGGATTTATAAAGAAAATGTCTCATAATTCATTGTTTTACTAAAGCTCCTATTACTATATTGCTGTTATTTTTTTCTCTTTTAATCAGTATTACTAGTATCCATACTGCATTTCTTTATATGCTTGGTCGATTTAGGAGATTTATAAGGTACGGAGATGATACAGTGCTGATAGCAGACACAGAAAGGAAACTACAAGACCTCCTACAGAAGTTAGCTAAAGAGAGCGACAAAAAGGACTACAAATAAACTGCAAGAAAACCAAATGCATGGTCATCAGTAAAAAGGGCAGCCTAAAATGCCAATTACAGGTGAGAGCATTTAAAATCAAGCAGGCACAGAAATTTAAATACGTAAAATGTGTTCTAATAAAAAACGGAAAATGCGACACTGTGATCCGATGGCAAATTGGTATAGCGAAATAAGCCTTCAAGAAGTTGTGTAAAGTATTAAGAAACAGGAACATTTTACTAGAAAGAGTGTGCTAGATTGCTATGTGATATTGGTTCTTCAACATGGCAGCGAATGTTGGAAAATATCTTCGAAGATGAAGGAAAAATTTGAAGCAGCTGAAATCTGGTTCTACAGAAGGTTTCTGCAGATATCATGGACCGTGTATGTGAGCTTTTGGAAAGGATGGAGTCGAAAAGGAAATTAATACTAAGCATTAGAAAGAGACAACTAAAGTTCCTAGGACATGCAATGAGGAAGGAGAGCTTGGAGAACCTGATACTAACTAGCCAAATAAAAGGAAAAAGAGACAACGGGAAGCAGCGGATAACATATTTGAAGGACCTGATCGAGTGGATGACGGAATGAGAGTTACATGGTGCAACAGGAGAAAGCGTGTTAAGAACCACCAGGGACATGGAGATGTGGAAAGCCATGATCGCTTACGTATTGAAAGGACATGGCACATAAAAGTAAAAACATATGGCCTAGGATAAGCGTTTATTCATTAAGTGTTCGTATATTCTAATGATGAACTCGTGTCAAGCAGATAAAACAGGATGATCTCCCTTTTCCTTCTATATTTTGACAGCTACGTCTGATTTTTCTCTTTCTCTTGTGTTAGGCTTTCAGAAAAATTTTCTGAAGTGCGCGGCCTGTATCTCTGTTATACTTTTTACCTTAATTGCTTGCAACATCGGGCACAAATCATAATCGGCGGCCCAGAGACATATTGAAAAAAATAGTATGTATATCTTGTACCGTACAACAAAAAATGCCGTTATTAAATGGCAGCAGCTTCGACAAACTAGCATAGAAGTGTGAAGCTAATAAAAATACTCAGAAGAATCTGTCTTGTCGCAAAACAAGCTGAACACGTCCATATCAGAGAAAAATGCAGTATATCCGATGGATAAAAAGAAAACATGAATCCGATATCTCTCAGTAGCTATAGAAGTTATTTGACAGAATTACCGACAAAGAATGCGAGTAGAGGATCTTGCGTGATCTGCATAATTTCTGAATTTACGAATTCGCTGTCGTCAAAACCCACTGAAAGCAGAAAATTAACAGTTTTAAAGATCAGAATTATAACGGATAATGTACATCATGCTGTAATCAATATCAGATAACTTCAGCTGAAGACTTCTGAAGATTTACTAATGACGCATGGTCTCATCTTTATCAGGTCAGTACTATACATCATTGCCCAAATTCGTTAGACACAGAAGAAGATGGAAAGTGTGACTGAGAGTGGAGAAAGTCAGGTCGCCCAAATCAAGCATCACAAAATAGATATGCTGACAGAAAAACCAAAAGACCTCACTGGAAATGTTAGATATAGTAAAGTATAGATGATCCAATTAATTAAAAATTAAAAAACTGTTCTTACGGAGTGCTACATAAATACAATATGCATAACAAGAAAACTTTAATATGAGCTCTGGTAAAAATATTTACAGAGACAGCTTTATAAGTCTCAAACATTTATGAAGAATACATGACATAATGGATAAAACTCGTTCGTTAAATTCAGTGATTTGATTAACAAAATATGTGAGTTCAATATCTGGCTACAGCAAAATGTAACAAAAACTTGTGAAGCTGCATTAAAGGGAGATAAATGAGGTATCCGTAAGAGTCATGACGCGTGAAAAAATAACCATCTACCCCAGTGACCGAAAGAATTCCAATCACCTCATGATAGCCGTTGTGTACAACGACCGAAATATCGTGAATACATCAACGAAGATAAAAATTTAAATAGTGTAAATAATTGCAATACATAATCTCAGATATATAGCCAAATAGAGAAGCCATTCTAAAAAGTAGTAATTGTAATCGTATTTAGCAAAGTGAAAAAATAGAATACCGAGTTCCGACTAAGAAATGGAATCTAATTATGGCAAATAATCTTACCAGATAAAGGATATTGAAGTTACAGCCTATAAATTTGATAAAATGAACAAATTGGAAACCTCAATATATCTTCATTGCAAAACATAAAGCTGATTTCTTTATATATCCTCTTCAGAACTTTCATCAAGCTTTTCAGATGGACAAAAAAGAAACATAAATTCGTATGGAACTTAACTTTCTCGTAAAAAATAAAATCAAACTCAGAAACATTCCTGCGAAAAATGTTGCATTATTGAGATGACTCAACAAAGATTAATTCTAGAAAGTTCATCACATAAATCATGTTGTTTCTATTTTTTGCAGAAGGCATCCTGATAAATTGAAAATAATTTAATTCACGTTAATATTTTTAGTCACTTATGTATACGCTGATGTGCTTTGTGATGCAGTGGATATCAACTCGGAACGATAAATTGAGGGAGCCGAGTTCGAATTCCAGTCGAATTACTTGCATTCACTTCCGCACAAATACCTTCGGGAAAGGTATTAATCCATCTTTTCCCTCCACTTATTTGTTAATTAATAAGACAGATTGGGTTCTATAGCTTTGGCTGGCAACCAGTCTAAGGCCGAAAGCAATGGCAACCTACTGCGGGATAATCTTCTACCCAATCAGTTATGTCTCTAAAGAAACATGTTCGTCCAAAGCGTGTATCAGGTATGGCATTTAACAGATGTATACGTAATGGTGAGGCTAGACTTGATATTTTTATAGTTGATTTTTAGCCGTACTAGAACAAACCCTAATTAGTTCCCCTCAAAGACGTATGTCAAAGTTTTATATAATTTTCGAGCAAGTTCCAACAGTGGCCGCGATTATTTGCCCACTCAGTTGTTTATAGAATATTTCTACTTTTCACTAAATATGGCAATATTCAGACTGGATCTCCTATTAACGCTCGAAAACCTTTGCCACAAACTCATTTTACATCAGACTTATTAGCTTTCACTTTGAGCTAATGTGTTTTAGCAATTCATAATCACAATATATAATATAATGTTATTTTATAACTAATTAACATATAATTGTATTTTATAAATGCATACGAAATGTATATTAAATGGAACATTATCATAAATACATTATTGTTGTCTCGTATGTGTTTCATATTAATTTTAGTTGTTCCATCTCAATTAGTCATAGCGTAAATATACGGACATCAGTAAACTACATGTCAAAAGAATAGCTTCTTAGTCATTTCCGATACCAGCTATTTAAAATTGAACGTATTATGTTGATCTGAAGAGATAAGATGATTGAAATTGAAATTCAGAGTAAAATTACGAATCTAAATATAATGATGTTGACTATCGTTTAATATCAATATACTGTCTACTCAAAAGCGTCTTATGATCAGGCAAATGCATGGTTGAACATCGGTGTACAAAGCTAACTTAAATCGTGTATTAACGTTAGATATTTGACACTGAATTACAATGTTGTTAAAGGTCTACACAGATCAATTTTTAGTGAAATCTTTTGTTTCCAGCAATATGAGAACTGATAATTGGTTAAAGATGAATCTAAATTGTTTCTTGGTTTCAGAGGTGTGATTATGTACGATTTTTGATTTGATTTATGAGGTCAATTAGCAACAACAAATGTGAAGGCATTTTAGCTTCCTATATTGCTTTTTGAAATGATTTCATTTTCTTCCCCCATATTGTTTTGGAAAATGGTTTTATGTTCTTCTCCCATATCGCATGGTAACCATAATGAACTATTCTAGGCATTCCTTGTAATTGCCTCTGCATTTCTCAATAATTTTTGCATTATTTAGCACAAGATTATCCCTGACTAAAACCAGGGAATTTAATGATGAGGTTATTGAAAATATTTTAATTTCCAAATTACTTTTAAAATATACAAAAATACATTTTCTTGTTAAGTTGGCTGGTTCGTGCTATTAATGATATGCAGAATAGTAGGAGAGACAAACAGTCACCTTGAAATATATCTCTTTTGATGTTTATTTCACCAGACTTATAGATTCCATTTATGATTGAGGTAGAGTGTTGTTTTCTATATCGACATATATTGTTTGATGAAAGCGATGATGACAGGTGATATCTTCTATATACTAAAGTCTTTAAGATCCAGGAAACTATAGAATGCCTTACGATAATCTAGCCAGGCAGTACTAAGACTTTTCTTTGTATTGTAGCAGTTTTCCAGAATAATTCTGTTAATAAGTAATTGGTCTTTATATCCCTAACCGCCACGTTTGCATCAGTTTGTTCAAGTGGGTGTGTACTTGGTCTGTATTTTTTCGGGCTGTTTCTGTCACTATTCTTGGATATAAGAAATGTAATTCATTTGGTCAACCATGCAGGAATTTCAGTGAGATCGTTAACCATTTCTTGTAGTTCTTTGACATTATTATTATTATTATTATTATTATTATTATTATTATTAGTAGTAGTAGTAGTAGTAGTAGTAGTAGTATTATGTTGTCCTTTTTCATCATGTTTCGATTTCTGCTATGATCGCATTACCAACCAAATCTGCGGGAAGAACTAAGGCAGGTCGTGATGTGTTGTTATGGCTCAATTTCATGTTTTTTATATCTCTCCTATCATCTCTAGCGTTACATAGACAAAGTTTTCGTTGTGTGTGGGCTATATTTACAAGACAATATTTTGTATATCTCGCAAACTGGGGTTTCCAGGGATTCTTTTTATTTAGATTTGATATAAATCTTATGGCACAAGGCCGAAAAGGGAGAGGGAACAAAACTGAGGTTGGTCATACAGTACTCTATCCTATACCTAGCTAATCCGATTCACGACCCAGACATACGTTACAATTTTTCTCAATCACCACAAAAAGTTGTCCATTGACACTTATACCTATCGTGCACCAAAATACCGCACAGCATACCAAGGACCTAAAAACGCCCCAAATGTACATAAAAATTTTACAATTTACAATAAATACAAAAATATATTTAAAACTTTAACATGACATGACATGAGGCGGGGCATGACACAAAACCCCAAAACAAAAGATTTTCAAACTAAAAATAGCAACACAAACTTATATGTTAGCTGGACCTAACCCTCCTTCAAAACAAAGAGGCCGCTGTATTCTTCCCAAAGAACAAAATCAAGAGGCTCTCTTTCTACTGGGAATGGAGAAGAGAAAATAAACTGAACTGGGAAAAAATATAATACTGACCCAGACGAGATGAAAACGGGAGAAAATAAACACGGCGCTGGGAATTTCGAACTGGATCATAACAAAAGAGGCACTGCCGGGAAACATATTCTCTCACATGAACTAGGTACACAAAAAGAAGCTTACATTACTCGGGGGGAG
The DNA here is from genome assembly GCA_037127315.1 of Ascarosepion bandense. Lineage (NCBI taxonomy): Eukaryota > Metazoa > Mollusca > Cephalopoda > Sepiida > Sepiidae > Ascarosepion > Ascarosepion bandense. Next base: position 386,029 of record JBBBDQ010000677.1, on the reverse strand, counting down.
GGTTCCGAAGGAATACACCCCGATGTGATCAGCAGGTCTAAAAGAGAAAATCAAGGCTAGCCCCAGTTACGCGAACCACGCTCGCCATATATACCCACCTTTTGCTGAACTCTGTCGGAGCCAACCGTTTCCGATCAGTTCTAATCTTCATTTTGAACTAATGCTCAAAATATCGGATGAGATCCTGATGCGAAAGACGGCCGCCTCGCAAGACTTCCTCCAGTCGCGTCGACCATATCACCATTCCAGCCGTGGCCAGTAGCGACAGAAACACCATCCGTTTCACTCCGGTATACGGGGCGACACATTGTCACAAGCGTATGCGCGATCAATGGGCACGAGTTGTCGCGGCTCGATACGAGCAGTCAGCTCGCCGACACGGTCCCACAACGGGCGAACGCGCGAACAATGGTAGAAGGCGTGCGAAGACGTCTCCTTTAAACCAAGGTCGCAATGCTCACAATCTGGCAAATACGCCAGGCCCATAACGAAACGAATATCATTGAGAGACAAACCATTGCGAGCTAATCGGCAGGTCAGAGAAAACTCAGTTTCTGAGCCAATCCGACGCTGGCGCCCAAGACCAATGAGAGCGATATGCCGAGCTTCTCCCTGAGTGGATCCTTTACGACACCCACCACTAATCCCTGATAGAAGTGCCTTCTAGGCCGAAAAAGTTCACTAGACCGTGGAATGGCCCACAAGGCCTTCCGGTATTCGCGAATGAAAGCCGGTTGCCCCCGAAGCTTACGGCAGTGATTCGAGACCTGGAGAGTGATAGTAAGGCTAGGGAACGCGTCCCTCACTAACCCAGTAAGCAACAAGTCTTCCATTAACGCACGTCTGAGAAATGCCAACCTCGAGGCGAGTTTGTGACTCGCTAAGTGCGGAATTCCCAGACCCCCTTGACACGGACGTAGGTAACAGACACGTTTGTCGACGTGATGTCTGCGTCCTCTCCACAGAAGGGAGAATAGCAGACGCTCGATCGCCTCCTCACGCTCGTCACAAAGTGGAAGTACAGACAGCCGGTAAAGGATCATGAGGAAGATGCATGTAGCACACACCTCCCCCAGACCCTTTAAAGAGAGACTCCTTCGACGCCAAGTTTCGACGACACGCCGATCTTTGCCTGTATATGAGATCAATTCTTCTCCAACTGCAAGTCCGGACCGAACCACACTCCAAGAATGCGGACAGGCCCGTCCGTCCGGTCGAAGGGCCCTGGGAGGGGAATACCCTTCCAGACGCCTAACCGCGATCCGGAAGACTTGTCGCGGTTAATCTTGGCCCCTGTCACCTGTTCGTACCGTTCAAGCGCCTTCTGTACCGCTCTTATGCCACTGTGGGAGGACACAAAAGTCGTTACCTCATCGGCGTACACTGAAACCCTGGCTCGAGCACCACCAGGGAGAGCGATTCCACGTAGGGCCGGACTGCACGTCGTGTCCCTTAGCCGGCGAAGAAGGAGCTCCAACGCCAAGACATAAAGTAAGGACGAGAGTGGACAACTCTGGGGAACTGACCTAGACAGCGCAAAAACGCTCGACATCTTTCCGTTCACCTGCACCACAGCCGTGGGGGAGCGATACAGGAGATTAATCCAGTGGCAGAAATCGCTCTCGAATCCGGCGGCCTGCAGGACAGCCGCCAGGTAGCCATGGTCGACCCTATCAAATACCTTGGACTGATTCAAATTGATCAGCGCAGCTCCATCGTCGTCTTTTACACCCTCTAGGGTCGTGCGGATTAAGTGCGGGTGGTTCTGAATTGTTCGGCCCTTCACAGCACAAGTCTGATCAGCTCCCAACAGAGACTCGGCAACTATCTGCAAACGATTCGTCAGGATCTTGGCCAAAATCTTTAACTCTGTGTTTAGCTGAGTTATGGGCCTGTAACCGTCTAATTCCCTCCCAACCTTCCTGCCTTTTCTCAACAGCGTGACTACACCCCTGGTGAACCGGTTGGGGATGGACCCCTGCCGGTAACAGTTGTTGAACACGACAGTCAAGATCGGTACAAAAAGGTGCGACAGCCCCAAGTACAATTCATAGGGCAAACCATCCAAACCTGGCGACTTGCCACTGCCCATCTTCTTCAAAGCCGCGTAGACTTCGTCCTCCGTAATCTATCCCTCGCAACTAGCCGCTTCAGCCGGCAAAAGCCGGAGAAAGTCTGCCAAATATTTGCGAAACTCTGCTTGGCAGAGACCAGGCTCCTTGGTGAAGTGGTGTTCGAAATGTCGCCGAAACGCCTCGCACATGTCGTCAGTCGATCGCAGGTGATGTCCCTCCGGGTCTCGTACCTCGCGAATGTAGCGGTCGCCGCCTCGACGAACTTCTTCCTTGCGCCCATGTTCACAGCTTCGGAAGACATCTTGCTTAACTTATGTCTAATTGCCTGGCCCATGTAACGATCGCTAGTCGACCGCTCCAAGGCCTCCCTGGCTAAGGCTATCTCTAGGGGATCCCCACCAGCCTCCGCCCGGGTTTCCAGGGATTCTTTCAATGTGTTGATTTGTTTCATTTTTAATCATTCCAAGTGCATCTACTATCACTGGCACGATTCTTGTTTTCAATTTCCACATTTATTTTCTATTTAAATTTCCAGATCTTTATATTTTGACAGTTTTTCTAATTCCTTGGTTACAGAACATCCCAAGATTAGATGGTCTATTGTTTCTTGGTATTTTTCACAGAACCTGCATTTTGGATTCACATTATTATGTATAATATATGCCTGAAAGTTCCTCGTGAAAAGACTTTAGTCTTGCGCTGCAAGAATAAAGCCTTCACTCTCAAACTGTAATCCAGATGCACGTAACTTTATCAACATTGGATTTATTGGCACGTTGTGGATATTAGCCATGCAGAGATTTGTCTTGCCCTCGTTGTTTCATCTGTTCAAGAGCTTTACCCATGGCTTTCATTTTCATATTTTTTGCCGCAAAAGTTGGTTCTTGGCTTCAGTTTTGCTTTTCTACTGAATCTACTAAATGTAAATCTTGTTTGTATTTACTGCCTTCTTTTACTGTTAAATATTATATTATTATTATTTTCTTTGATTTATGCTGTATGCACATTTTTCCAGGCTTACGGCCATATTACGTTGAATACACCAAAGTTAAGCAACGTTGAGCCTAGTCAGTACTTAGATGGGTGACCCTTGAGAATACCAGATGCTGTAAGCGTCTAGTGACGGATGTGCGTTGTTGTGCAGTGCATATCGGCTCGGAAAAAGAAATCGGTGAGCCGAGTTCGAATTCCAGTTGAATACCCTGCATTTACTTAAGCACTGGTACCCTCTTCAGATATGGGTTAAATAACAAGGTTAGGAATTGGGGACCCTGCACTTAAAAACAAGATCCCAATGAATCTTGATACTCGAAAAGAAACAATTATTACAAACACAAAACTTATATAAAAACAACTATAAATTGTTGAAAGAAAAAGGTATTGCCAGCAATAAAAATTTAGTTGGCAATAAATGACCCGCCGATGTTGATATGCCATAAAAACAAAACAACCAATCAACATTTTTCCATGTTGGAAGCACATATTTCAAGTTAGAAAATGCTTAATTTTACTTTCCCTTAATTGTTTTTGTAATCAGACATTCTACGAAGATCACACATATTTTACAAAGATAAAATGAATTTATAGTGAAATTTTCAATCATTCCGAGGGATTCAACTTTAGCTGGAATTTTTCATACACTAATGTGACGCATTTCCTATTCATAAACCTTTTATTTTCATATTGTTTTGAAATTTTTCAATGATACATTACAATTTGCAGGGACTGACATGTCATTAAGGCATATTCTATTTTTGTTGTCATTGATCACCATATCTGGTTGATTCGATCTGTTTGCACGCCCTGTGTATAATGTAAAGTTCTATTAATACGTTACACGTCCGATCTCTGCATGCGGATCTGGGTGATGTTCGTAGTAGTTAATTGTTGTTTCCTCCCTTAAAATTTGCATATTTTCTAGTGCAGATATTGAGCACTCTAACCGAGTTTTATATTCTGCTGGTGCTAACAGCGTACAATCAGATATTTATCAAAGCAGCTGCATTTATGGTCAACACAAAATTACTCTATTTCAGCTTGGTAATTTATTATTAGCATAATTTGGTCATGTGCAGCAATAATAAAACATTTTGTTTCAGCTCTTGATCCTGCACTAAATAACTACTGATTGATACTACTACTAGTAGTAGTAATAATAATCATAATAATTTAACTATATTAGTATTATTAATAATGTTAATAATAATAATTTATTATTATATGGCATATAATTAGAAATCATCTGCAGGACTACACATTAAAGAAAACGACAATAATAAATAACGAAAACACATTTCTTTCGTTAAATTCTATTTATAAATAATTACAAGTTTGGATGATACCTCTTAAGACCCTTCCTGTGTTTATCATTTCCGATTCCCAGCAAGAGGGATGTTTGTTTTGGAGAGGATGTTCTTCCCTGTATCTGTTTACTCCAAATTGAAAAAATGTCCGATATAACCTTATAAACCTAGTTTTCTGAAGCAGCTACATCAGCAATTATAAATTACGCCATCGTGTGATGAAACACTTCCTGTTATTTAGCCATTGATTGTAGGGGCAAATTATTAGATGCATTTTCATTTTTTTAATTCTTTTTTATTCCTTGACATTTCTTTATTAATCTTTGTTAGCATTCAGCATTTTTGTTTTGATCAGAATTTTAGTTTAATATTAGCTACATTTTTTCATCTTGTATTGATTTCTCATGTTTTCAATATCGGGTTAAATTTAAATCTATTTTTTTATATTATTACTCACGTCAATTATTTCTTTACTTTCCATAATTCTGTATTTTTATTTTTACTTTCAATAAATTCATTGACTACACCTCAGCTTCCAATTTTCAGTTTTCGAAGAATTCTTTCTCTATCATAAATTGAAATACGTATCGTCTTAAAGTCGTCTTTTAATAATCACTAATTCATATAAAGCAAAGAATTTTATTCATTTATATTGACATTAGAATTTATCGGGGAATTTACCCTAGATTATAAATTAATTTTTTTATATGTGGGTATATGGGCATAAAGTGAAATTCACTTGGTTTGTCTTTACTAACTGATAAATGATATTTTATATTACTTAAATTTAAATGTCCTATTTCTTTTCTAAACTTCCGTTATAAAAAGTGCTAATATTTACTAAAAAAATACTGGATGAATAGGTGTGACAATATAGACGTTAGAAAAACCTGTCCATTCATAAACTTCCTCATGTTGCTCAAGTAAAATACTTTTCATATTCATATGTTATTGTAAAATACTGCATTTATTGCTGAATGCGATTCAAAAATCAACTTTGGAGTAAGAAAAAAAATATATGCATATAAGGAACCCGTAAATATTAGATTTGTTCTTTGAAAAATTAACACAGTCTGTCAGTTACGTGCCATACGTGTTACACGCTTGGGCGATCATGTCTCTTTCGAGACATGACTGACTGGGCAGAAGATTATCCTGCAGTAGGTTGCCATTGCTTTCTGCGGTAGACTGGTTGCCGACCAAGTCTATAGAACAAAATCTGTCCTGCTATTTAACCCATAACTGGAAGGAAGAGACGGATTAATACCTTTCCCAAGGGTATTTTCGCGTAAGTGACTACAATGGATTCAACTGGAATTCGAACTCAGCTCACCGGCTTCTCGTTCCGAGTCGATACCCACTGTACCACAAAGGAAACCTTTCTGAAGTCTTTTACGTCTGAATTTCTGTTATGAAGATTTATTATTATTCATATCATTGCTCATATACTGTTTGTAGTTATGACAAAGTTTAGAGCGATGATCTCTCCACTTATTTGGAATGAGCATGGATCAGGATAATACCCACTTTCAAACTGATTCCTTTACTTAAATAACAGGGGTAGATATATTTCTGTCATTTGTCTTCGTTTGGTAGTTGAATCGTCTCCGCTGAGTTCTAATACAAATTGACCGGTATAAAGATCAATCTCGCAATCATTATGTCTCCGAATTCACCAAGAAGAATTTTACTCTAGGAGGTCATAATTTGACGACTTAGAAGGTTCGATATAACCCGCTTGTTGAACAGTTTTCTACAAATAGCTATATAACACGCTTGATCTCACTAACCGATACATCATTTTTTTAATTTTTAATTTGCTCCTGTTGAGACTCGATTAATTATTGGTGAGTTAAGCAGTTAACAAGGCGTCTTCTCAAACATAATTATGTATAAAATAATAACGTTGCTGAAGTAGATAATAGTACCGGATAAAAAGTTGACTTTTAGAAAAAAAAAAAATTATACATATATATATATATATATATATATATATATATTCATATAGATAGTTGTGAGTTTCTAACCCTCGGTTTAAGCCCTTGCGATCGTCAGACTGATTTTTTCTTTTAAATTTAGCTATATGTAAGGCTGCGTATATTCGTGTATTTTTGTGGAAGTGGGAGGATCATATGTCGTCATGAGAGATGCAGACATTTGTACACATTTTTAAACCCATTGAATTGTGCAAAGACACACACACACGCACATCCGCCCACCGGGGTTCACACAAACATATAAGCGAATCGTGCGGCGCTCGGCATATATATGTATATGTATGCCGGTTTGTGTATTTGAATAGCGTAACGATGGCAACACGCGGACATTTGTGGATTTCTCGAACATACATATGTACGTATGATGGGGTCTGTGTGAATCTATGCTAGGTTAAAATTGCTATTATTTTATTTAAGGCTTTATTGTTATTTTTTATTTTAAAGTTGGTTATTAGCTTGTCTTTTGTGTTGTTGCGCGTATTTAAATGGTAGAAATTCTAATTTGTAATGCTTGTTAGTATTTATGCGTGGTGGTATTAATTTTACTACGGCAGAGAGGAGTAATATATGTTAATAATGATTACGGACTAATACGGTGATAGTAATATTTGATAATAATAGTTGTGGTAGCAAATAGTTATTAGAAAGCGGTAGTAGTGATTAGTAATGGCGGTATAATGCCAATAACAATAGATGCAATTATTATGGTAGTAGTTTGAACTAGAGAATAATTGGTAGGATTATGGTATGAGCGGTTTCTTTTTTTTATCCGTTTGGTATAAATTGTGATAATAGGTATTTATTTTTATGTCTGCATTTAGAAATTAGTTCTGATCTTATGTTTAGTATGTTCTTTCGTGGGGTATGATATATAATTGCTACTTTTTCATGTAGGTAAAGTTTGCATTTTTTTGTAATGCTGTTGTAGGCAGGTGCTTTTTCAGTATTTTCCAGCATATTTTTGGTGAAATATTACTGTCTTTTAGACACCATATGTATGTGTAGTGCTTTTCATGTATTTCCTGTTGGAGAAAATACTTGAACAGCATTACACCATATATTTGAGTTTTTATTTGCTTATTTTTTAATTTTTAATGGATACTCGTATTTGAGTGAAAAGTATATATATATATATTAAGATAGAGAGAGAGAGAGGAAGAGAGTGAGAGAAAGAGAGAAATAGTCCCGTAGTGATCCAATCAGACGATTCGTTTTCGAATCTTAATTTCAGCAGTTGAAAATTGCAGCATACGGCAACAGTAGAAAAGTCCTGTAAATCTAATTCTCGAGGATTCGATCATTGTTATGGCAATTATGTAAAAGATGCTCATTGAAAGCCACAGAATCAGATAGGAAACGAAGCTTTAACGCATTGGTTGACAAGTTATCTGGAGATTGGGTTTCGATATAAAACCTCAACACCCAGTATCGTCAGGCGGATATATTTGCCAAGAAAAGTCTTGCTGACGTAAAATTCTTGAATTAAATGTTTCCTGTGTCGCAGCTGTAACTCTCTAGATGATTGAAAAATCGGTGGTGACTAAATTTTATGAAAAGTGAATAACATCAGAGAAAGAAATTTAATACACAATTTAAAACAGGACACCAAAGCCGACACCAATTGGACAAAATTGGAGATTTATTCACTTTTGTTTAGGTCGATCATCGCAGTGGTGTGCTGCAACATTCAAAATGCACACTGGTAAAAAACGTTACTGGATATTTGGTTTATTTGTCCCCAAAATTAAGTTGTTCTTGTCCTTAAGGACACATGGCCAAGTGGATATAGTCGGGGATTAATTTTTTTAACTTGATCCAAAGATTTCTGAGTTCAATACCAGGCTACAAGAGTGGTGAACAGGTAAATTAGAAGGGTGAGATGGAGAATTCCAGACTGGATTTATTTCCAATGAATGGAGTTCATATACCGCAGTAATTGTAATAACGGTTTTGGTTCAAAATTCCTAGCAACTGAAAAGGTCGGATCGTAAAACGTCCGAAACATCGTACAAATGGCAACAAAGATGAGGAATAGTCCGAATTATATAACTACAGGGCAATTTTTATAATTGTATCATTTTAATCATGTATTTATTATATTATATTTGGATTCTTTAAGAATATAATTACAGAATTCTTTATGAATATATTAATAGAATGATGCTGATATATTCTTTAAGAATATATTAATGGAAAGATGCTAATATATTGTAATTTTTAGGCGAGCGAGGGAGTAATGTTTTCAAAGTTTTTCTTAAAGAAATTTGCTCATTTTTAATTTGTGTGGCATTAGTGAACATAGTTATTTTCAGCACTGTTTCGATAAAAAAAAGACGCAAAATTATCTTTTGTTCATAGACCTGGGCTGATATTTTATGAGTGTTTTGGAGGTGATGGTATGTATCCTAGTATATTGGTTGACTATAATGATTGAGAGTTTAGTAGAAATACTTCTAAAGGAAAGGATTATGAATTTTTATAAGTTTTTTGCTAAAGTTTTTAATGATCGTGTCTTTTTGTGGAATTTGTAAGCTCATTTTTAGCGTCGAAGATATCATAATGTGGATACTGTAAAATTTAAAAGGTTTCACAATATAATTCTCTTTTTCTTTATGTGTTCCAGGCTACATAATCTAATGTTTCTGTGGTAAAATCTTATGGTTAATCAAGATTTTATTCGTTTGGTATTGGTTGAAATAGGAGTCGTTGATTTTGTCATTTTTATATTAATAAGATATCATGTAAAGGTAGTGATTAGTATATTTCAAATTCATTTGTGAATTCAATGTTTGTTTGAATCTTATTAAGTTTCCTTATTATGCCTAATATGTTTGTCTCTTTGGGATATAAGAATATAATGTCATTTATATAACATACGTAATTAGTGATATTTCTATCATGTGTTTGAATAGACCGGATTCTAAGAATTCTAGGAGCAGACAAATACATCACTGATAAGTGACCACATACGTGTATAAGTTTTTGCATGAGGAAAATATGTCGAAGAAAAAGAAGAACTAGATTTCAGTGATTAGTTTTCAATTTTTTGTGGACGGGTATTGTGAGCTTTCTCAATATGTTGAGACATTGTGTGATAGTTATGTTGGTGTATAATAATTTAGTGTCTAAAATCGCCATCATCAAGTTTTCTATATTTCTATTTTGTATTTTAGGGTCATCAGAATGCTTTATTTGTGTTGTGATGATGGTTCCTAGGAATGGAAATTGGATTTTGCAGTGGTTCTATTTAACATCTTGGGTGCATTATTGATTGCAGACATAATGGCTTCGATGTTATGTCAGGTTTCGTTCTCTTGAAAACAAGTTGTTGTGATATCTCCCCTTTTTATAATTGACTCGACTTCAGTGTACATATATTTCTGCCATAATGGAATACAGGGTGTACCCGTACGAGGTATGTAAGTTAGCGAATGATACCGAAATTACACAGAAAATACCGCGTCATTAGTCATAGTAGCTGTGAGCTCCACTCAGACAGAATAGTAATACACATACTAATTTCAGTTCAAAAGATTTCAATTCTACCTACTTGAATATATATATATATATATATATAATGAAACACCTCACGGAATCAAATTGTGAAGCTCTGGCTAGATTACAAACTATGGAAGGGTGTATGTGTTTCAGGAGTACATACTTACAAAACTGTGATGACTGAAGATGGGGTGGCGGCCAATCTACACGATCACATTCGACTAAACATGAGAACACCTAACTCGCCAGACATAAATTCCTTTGATGTGTGGCATTGTTGAATAAGAACCTAACTAAGGTCTCACAATACAACTGATTCCTGAATAACGTCATTAACCGATAAATCTCCAATATCAATACAGAACGTAAGTGCATGTCTCCGATTCTGTTTCTTAATTTAATTTATCACTGCAGCTGAAGGCAATTGCATCAAATAAACATGAATTTTAACTATTACGTATTCTTTCTAATATGTTTTGTATCAATTTTTGTTTACTTAATTTTCTCTAATACATCATGAAATAACTTGTGCATAATGTACAACATTTCGCTAATCATGTCCGCAATTATTGTCAGTCACTCTTACTGATGAATATGTATCCTGTCTATTCGCATTTCAGTGTTTATCCTTTCATTTTGCTTAATCTTACTGCGTTTTTAGATTATACAAATAACGATAGGTACAGTTTTTCTCCGTATATCTCCCTGGATAGAATACTTTGTTCAGCTAAACCAGTTCTGTTCATTACAAAGGGGATATTCACGATATTAAACTACACCCATTCTACGCTCTAAAAAGGTTGGATTATACGTCACCAATGCATTTTAGTCCAAGTATATATACAAACGCTGTCGACTATGCATCTCTGGACAACAAAATATGAAGTCCTTTGATTCACGTGTTTGTTCTTATAATTCCCACTTATAGCCTGAGACTAAATTCATACCAACCCTATGTTTCTGATATCATATCTCATTCACCATGACTATCTTAACCATAAAAATCTTCACCTACACTGGTGAATTGTATTTGCTGGTCTTCCCGAGAAAATTATTTTTTTACATTGAGCATAAAACATTTTAATTAAATTATTTTCAAAAATTATATTCTCAAAGGACACATATATCTGACGCAATTTACTGCAGTGTATAAATATATTTAATTCTGTGTATATATATACATATATATATAGTCATCCACAGACAGATCTGTTTCGCTGTTTCACAGCTCATCAGTACAGTTAGATATCCGATTGCTTTTAGCCAGTATTGAAACCAAACCGAATTGACATCAATCAGCAATTCAATTTCTGAGCTATGGGAGCTCGGTAGAAGGAGGCAGACTTTTAGCGTGTGATATACCATGTATAAATGCGCCAGTATTTACAGTGTTTCAATTCAGTGCTGAATGAACTATATATATATATATATATATATATATATATATATATATATATATATATTTGTGGACCAAGAATAAATCCGGAAGAAAGTGAAATGAGTGAAACTTATATATTAAACGGAAAGCAAATACAAGAGTCTTACACGTCAGCCTGACTGCCAAGTATTAGACCGGATTGACTCAACCCAACTCAACTCCACACCGATAGGTAGATTCTCTCTGTATTCTTAATAATAGGATGAGTTCCTTATATTCCAAGAAGGGTAGGTCCCACGACACCCCTCTCCCAAGCTTTTACCTCCGCAGGGACTCAATATCGTTTATTTTTAGGATTAATAACTTTAGGATCCGTGAACTTCCGTTTTCTTTTAGATTGTCGCGGATCTGGGGCTGCTTGGGGTACCTGTATGTTGTAGACTTGTAAAAACTGTTCCAGGGCCTTTTCCGTTGTGGTGCCGAAATATTTTCTCAGGGCTGGTTTAGTGTGTTGAAAAAACGTTCTGCTTGGCCATTCGACCTCGGGTGGTATGGGGTGAGTTGTAATATGTTTTACGAGAAAATCTCACAGAAGTCTTTAAAGTCGGCCGACGTAAATAGAGTTCCGTTGTCACCGAATTCGTGAAGTTAGTTTATCGTTACTTCCGTAGTGGGTTTTTTAAATCGAAACACTTCCAGCCATTGTGTAAAACTATCTACTACAATTAGATAGTAAAAAACCTCTAACGGACCCGCAAAGTCTACGTGTATCCTTGACCAATGTCGGTCCGTTTTTGGTCACGGTTTATATGTGACAGGAGTGCTTTTGACGCCAAGACACAACACTTGCATGTGTCAACAATGTTTACGATGTCCTGGTTCATTTTAGGCCAGCATAATTAGCTGCGCATTAGACATTTCATCCTATTTTTCCCCGGATGACTAACATGAAAATTCTTCAGAATTCTCTTCTATTGGTTTTTGGGAATGACGAGTCCCTCGCTCTACAGATTTACATCGTCACATACAGAAAAATTCTCTGAAATGTGTTGGTCTATGTTGAGGTTTTTGTTTTTGTTCAGTTAATGAATTCATCCTTGAGGGGTCCATGTTTTATTTAATGTAGAAACACCGGAAGTTCTCTAATAGTGTTACACAAAGTTTTTATTTTCCCCTCCGTTCGTAGTGAAACAATCACGGAATCTTCCAAAGGTTTACTATGTCTTGGAACCATTCTTGATAGTCCGTCAGCATGAAGTCATCCATTCAGTCATGAAGAAGTCATATTTACATACTTTTATTTTGAAGCCATAGTCCTGTATTTCTGATAACACTTTGTGGACTTCTTCCCAGTGTTGATTTAAGTTTTACTGTTTATTCAAATGTCGTCTACGTAAGGCATCCAATCGCAAAATCAAGTCCGCCCAGTATCCGTAACTTGCTGAAAAATTGCCGGGGCGACCTTGTTTTTGAACGCAAGGTTTTCAAATTTGTATGTGTGCTTATACATAATAATTTGAGCTTTCTTCATCGACGGCTATCTGGAGGTAAGCTTCGCTAAGCTCGACTTTTGAAAATAACTTGCCTCCATTAAGTTTTGTAAAAACTTCTTCTGGGCTTGGAAATTGATAATGATAATCCTTGAGTGCTGCATTTCGTATAGTAGAAAAGTCAGCGAGACTTCTTCTTCACATAAACTACTGGTGCTGCCCATTGGCTATACTCCACTCTAGATAAAATGCCGGTTCCTACAAATCTCTCTAATTCCTCTAATGCGAAAAGCGCTTTCCTTTTTTATTGAATACTGGTTGAGTGTTTTTCTTTTAGTTCGAATTCTGCTGACATCTTTTTGCATTTATCAAGGCCAAACGAAAGAACATCGCGGAAGTTTTCTTTTAATTTCCTTTTGAGTTTTTCTTACTGGGCCGTCAGATTTTCTATTTTCTTGCAAAAAGTGCTCATTGGTAAATCCCAAAAATTGAAATATTGCATCCAATTAGTGCCAAATAAATTGTCAGTGTTTTTTAACACGATGATTTTCAATTATTTGATGGTTCCGTTATAAGTAACGTTCGTAATAATTTCAACCTCAAATTTAATTTTTTTTAGCTACTTTGTTAGTGTTCAACATGGTAGGTTTATTAAACCTTTTCCAAGTATGCCGGTTGATTATTGATAAATCAGATTCAGAGTCTAATTGTAACCTGACATTTTATTCAGCATTTCTATCTGCACGTACGTTCTTATATTTATGACGTCCAGTCCGTCTGTTTTTGTGGTTTTAACCCGACTTTTACTTCCTTTATTAGTTCTGCAATATGAATTCTTGTACCCAAATTTATTACAAGTTAGGCAGGTTTTAAAACGATATTGGCAATTCCTAAACCAATGAAGGGCTCCAAAACAGTATCATGGGCTAGGCAGTATTTTTTTGTTTATTATTGAGTGCCTTTCTTCTTAGTTTGACTTGTTTTTGAATAGAAGGAAAATGTGATTTTTGGTGTATTTTCCTTATATGTGCCAAGCCTGACTCTTCAATATCTCTAGAATGATTTTTGAGAATTATTTGGCAGTCTTCGGCTATATTTTCTAATGTCAAATTTGGCTCACCTTCTAACCTGATTAAGACTCAACGTCTAATTTCTGCAACTTTCATTAATACAATCCTTGCATGAATATTAGGCATTTTAAATTGTCTACGCTAAGTTCTGCCAATTTGAACTCGTTGCATTTTTTATTAACTACAGATGCGAACATCGAGTAACCTTCGCTGTCTTTTTGGTTAGGTTTAAGCACGTCTACCTTTTGTGGAATAAAGAAGTTGTCGGGCTGAACAATTCTGTTAGGATATTTACAGCTTCAACGAATGTGGAATCGCTAGGATTTCGAGGTCAGTTATGGTCCTCCCTATTATCCGGATCAGTAGGCGAAGATTTTGGTGTTGCTTTTTTCCCGCAATCTATTTTCTATTTTCATATCTTCTGAAATATAAAACGATGTTTTTTTCTTCGTCTGAAGAACAAGTGAAATTGTCATTTGCACTCCAAAAAGCATTTTATGAAAAAGTAGTTTCGCTCTCTGCTCTTTACCTTTATTCGACACTCTTCGTACTCGTAAGTCTTCAAACCTTTACTGTTATTCCAGCAGTCTTTCTCCGTTTTTTTTATTTTTTGTTTTTGCTGTAGTTCCAGTTGTTTTCCTTTGATTCTTAGTTGTCGTTCTTCATTTTTTCTTTGTTGTTCAAACTGGATTTTAACCAGTTCTAACATAGTAGCTTTAAATTATTCCATGTTTGAATTTCAAAATTACGTTTCTAACGTAATTTTAGTTGTACAAAACCTTTATGTCGCTCGAAGAAAAGGAGGGGAGAGAAAATCCCCCTTTTTCACACTTGATATATGTTATTCACGTACACATAAGGATTATAATTTCGGTGGTGGTAAAAAAAATGACATTTTTCTTTCTTGTTAGCCCAATGCTGGAAATGAAACATTAATTTTTTTGGGGGAGAAAAAAATCACATTACTAAATAAGAAAAGATAAATCAACTTACAGGATTTTTTCCCGATAAGCCTGATTATTTTATGGTGTCTTGTAATCCTGACGTTTGTTCCTCTGCATTTTATGGTTCTCAAATAAACAAGTTCCTTAAATGTTCATGGTCGCCAGTGTTGTAGACACTGGCCAAAGTTTTTTTCTATGATTTCATGTGAAGTTAGTGTTTTACATCTTAACTCTTGACACAGAATAAGTCCGAAAGAACACTCGAAATCGGGAATTAATGAAATATATGGATCAAACGGAAAACAAATACCAGAGTGTTACATGTCAGTCTGACTGTCAAGTATTAGACCGGGGTGACTCAAGCAAACTCAACTACACCACGAGTGTATTTATAATAATAAAAAGAATTCATGATAGTCCAAAAGAGTAGGTTATATATATATATATATATATATATATATATATATATATATCTATATATATATATATATATATATATATATGTCATACAAAATGCAAGTAATATGTAATATTAATAATATTAGCAAAAATAAAACTACATTTTAAACAAAATTTCACGGCGTCTCTTAGCTTTTTCTGCTATACAAATTTTTCTCGTTGGAACAGCACCTATTTTTTCTTTTCATATATATATATATATATATATATATATATATATATATAGTGGATAGAGATGTACTTGAAGTCTATCACAATGCGTTTAGTATAATAAAGGAAAATAATAAGATGTTGGGTATTACTTATTTATTATTCGTTAATATTTTGAGATCATAATGATAGGAGGGCTTAGTTTTGTGCTTTAAACGAATGGCCCTCCTTCGCTGCTACAGCACTCGTTAGTTGTAGTGAGTTTTGCGAATAATGATATATCTATCTACTTTAATTTGCTGGCCTGTGGCAAGGATTTGCATATTCGCACGTCTGTCAGAATGGTATTAGGCGCCGTTTTATACAGGCCAAATCGAACATATTAAAGCGAATAGATATATCATCAAATCGCAAAACGGCGTCCCCTCTCACTTTAACAAAGCCAAACCCTGCTATCATGCACACTTATATAAACCATAAACACACATACACATAGAGGCACTTACTAACGCATTTACAGGTACACACACATACTCACTACAATTAACGACAGAAGTAGTATTTAAAGCGGACCAATCGTTAAAAGGCACGGTCCGCAAGTGGAGGTGAAAAGAAACTCTCCTATCATTCTGAAGATGAGATTCTGATTTGGTAATAATATATAGGTAATAACCAACACAATAATATATAGGTAATAACCAACACAATTTTTAGCATCTTTTATTATACTAAACGCATGTGATGTTTATGAATATAAATTGGTTTAACATTTCTACCCATTAATTTTTTGAGTGTTCTTTGATTATGTTTGTAATTATTAAGCATTTGGTTATGTAGTATAAATTCATAGTGATATATTTATTATGAAGTATAGTCTTATTATTGATATTATCAATATTGTTTGGAGGTAATATTAAATGTAGTCACATACATTTTAATGTGTTGATTAGTGAAGACAATGACCGAGTGGTTAGTACGTTAGATGACCATTAAATCCAGGTTCGAATCTCACCATACTCGATTTGTCAGGAAGGTGCATTTTTAATGTTATTACACATATGGCTACTCTCTATTTTGAGGCACAAGATCTGTCTCCTACAATTACTGAAATACTTGAATAAATCGAATCAACACTCTTCTTCCACATTTTTGTAGGTTCAAGTCTAATTACTTACTGTCTGAAAACCAGTATTGATGCTTTTCGGTGATAAACACAAACGACATAGGGATAGCGTATTACAGAGCCTTACCTACAGCTTCTGCTGGATTTATAGTGTATTAGATATGTTGCTTGTTCAGCCATTTAAAAGACCTTGAAGATCCCAGTGAGAGGCACCTTTGCAAAGTTGCTGAAAATCTTACCACGTATTGACCCAAACTATGGGTGTAAAATTGTGTGGACGGTTGCTTTGTGGATTTGCCGATGATTGTGCTAGCTTGAAGTCAGAAGTCATTGTGACTGATGTGCTGAGCCTTGTTCAGACTGTTGTTCACTGTAGATAAAGTGCTCTCCTGTAACTAATGACTTTTCAGCATAGTTACAATATAAACTACAGTTAGGCACTGTGGGTGTTGATTTAGGCGTTAGCCAATGAGATAACCTAGTCTCCCAGGTAAACGGAATAGGAGTAGACAGACGTCATATATATATATATATATATATATATATATATATATATAAAACCATTTCTAGGAAGGATGGGTCACTGTGTCGGGCCAGGATGTTTTTCCGGCCTGAATACACCCTGCACATATACAAATCAATCATTCGTCCGTGCATGGAGTACTGCTGCCATACATGGTCACGCGCCCTTGCTGTCCATCTCAGTGTTCTTGACAGGCTCCAAAGGAGAATCAGTACTGTTATAGGTACCGACTTGGCGGCACGACTCCAGCCACTACCCACCGACCTGATGTGGCTTCCCTTTGTTCTATAAATAATTTCATGGCTTCTGCTCTAACGGACCTAAGTCACTGGTGCCTCTGCAACAGGTGTTTACTCGTGCAACCAGACTGGCAACTGGGTCTCACCCACTCATAGTTAGATCAACCAAATGCAGACGACAATTCTATTTCTTCAGCTTCTTTTCTCGCACTTTCTGTCTGTGGAACTCGCTTCCATACTCTTGCTTTCTTGACGGCTACAACCTCCAGGAATTCAAATGCAAGGTCAATACTCATCTCTTAACCACTTGACTCTAGTTCTTTCTTCGCCACCCTGTATATCTTTTCTTTTCTCTCCACATTTGCAACTGTCATCTCACCTGTTTTCCCATCCTTCTCTTGCTCATTTCTAACTGGTTCGTCTTCCTCTTCACTCTCTCCTATCTAATCATTTTAATCTTATGTAGCCCCCTGTACATCATGGCGTTACTGCCTTGCTCGGAGTGATAAGATTAAAATATATATTCATATATATATATATATATATATGTGTGTGTGTGTGTGTGTGTGTTAGTAATATACAGAAAACATATAGACGTATGTCTGTACGTATGTCTTTAGCTGATATTATTATAACTTTATTTCTTTTTCACTTTCTCTCACTCTCGTCTTATGCAATAAAATCTATGTGTATGTAATTTTCTTCCTACTTATGAAGACTGCTCACGATCTAAATCAAAATACCGTAGGCCAAACAATTATAATGACCTCACACAAAAAGAAAGCACGTAAACATGAATAGCAAGCAGAGACAAGAAAAGAAAACGCCTACATTTTTCAACAAGTCAAGTCTAGACTAATCTAGACGTGTAACGGTGAAAATAATCAGCAATTAGTGCGCCTTCAAGTCATAGCCAAAAGTAAGACGATGTATGAAGAAAGCAACTATTATTTTTGTATTGTTCTGTTGTTTTTTATGATTTTGTTCTTGACCACAAAAACAAGACCCAAAGTGTGAAGTGAAGACACGTTCGCGGATGAAATGGCTCAAAGACTTTACTGCTACTGTCCAATCAAATTGACGGTTGAATAACGGAATTGCGGGGAAGTGTGCGTTGGAAAACAGGTTTAGATAATTTAGTAGTGAGAGCAATTACAAATTGGCAATATCAGTACCCTGCAGGACTTTATTATCTAAGACTAGACTTTGTAAAGATAAAGAAAGAAAATTTATTTTAAATTGGAATACAAAAATAGACAAGTGAAGCTTTTGTTTTGATTGAGACATTAGCGATTGTTTCATTTATTTTACATTGATAAAATTCTTTCGTATTTTTGTGTTTTGGAACGATTTAAAATGTATCGATTTAGTTCAGAAATGCAGAGATGAATCGGGTAGTGATTTCGATTTTCAAAAATCTCTTGTAATTCTGATATTTTCCTCTAATGAACTCATGTCCGATAATAAGCGTAAATCCTTGATAACATATTAAGCAGCTAATTATTCGTCTGTGTTCATCAGAAATTCAAATCATAAACAAATATATTTATTAGAAAGACACAAAATATTTGTGGTTGCTGCATAAGAATTCTTCCAAACATTTGTAAATATTTAAAATTATTTAAAGAATATGCTTATTTTTCCATATATGTACACCTACCAAAATGTTAGATATATAAGGTTAGTTTTCATATTCACCAACGATTGGTCTCATACGCCAAAATATCAAAGAGCAAAATTCGGTCACTAGGGAGGTAGCTACATTTGGGAGATTCAATGTTTTGCCAAAACTATCGGCAGGAGATATTAAAATGACGCAAGGGTGTTGTGTTGATTGTTAAACCGGTTACAGAGTAAACAAGTTCACTCAAAACGTTTCTGTATGAAGTGAATTTCTCCACAGAGTGTCTGTATTTACGCCGATGAAGATAGGTCAGAAGATATATAAATGTCTTGATAATAGTTAACAAATTATTAAAATTATCTAGATAACGATAGAACTGAATTGACTTTGTTCAAAATATAATCTCAATTGGAATATGAGGGTAAAAAAGAAAACCCTCATCCGCCCTGTTTATATA
This sequence comes from Ascarosepion bandense, assembly GCA_037127315.1. Taxonomy (NCBI): domain Eukaryota; kingdom Metazoa; phylum Mollusca; class Cephalopoda; order Sepiida; family Sepiidae; genus Ascarosepion; species Ascarosepion bandense. The sequence continues at coordinate 366,699 of JBBBDQ010000677.1, read as the reverse complement.
TATATATATATATATATATATATATCAGCAGCAAACTGCATTTCAATGAATATGGCCGACGCGGGTGATTTAATCGATCTTTGTTGAGTTTTTCCAACATTTTAATGTTTTTACGTTTTTTTATGTGGTTAAGAATATATATATATATATATATATATATATAGTGGAAATCTACTCGTGTCCGAGCATGAAAACTTTAACTATATTATAAAAATTTATAATGGATTACAATTATCTCTTTTGTATTATCTAAGATGACTCGATTTTATTCAGTTAAATCTGACATTGTTTTACACTGGAACCCACATATAGTACATGTCACTCTACTAGATATTACTGTCTAATCATTGTCTTTGATTTAAAATGTCTTCTTACATCCCTCGCATAATTAAACATCTTAACGGAAACATTACAAAGATGTACTTCTGAATGTGTTATACAGTAATATTAAGTTCCCTATTATGTCCGCCAGATGAAATAGCACACGACTGAATCAAACTGCTTTTGTCAGACAGATTCGCTGCAAATCCACCATGTGAAATCTTTTGTGAATCTTTTTCTTGGATAGCTGCCACATGTTCTATATACTCAGCAGCGCGGTTTACTTCAGAATAATTCTTCAAATTTCTTCACTCATCATACAACTTTCATTCTCCATACATATCTGTTCTTCGCTTTCTCCTCTTTCACCGATGTTTTTCCTCTTCAAGCTGTTCTTTTAGACAGTCTTTAGATCTTTTCTTATTGCAGGCAGGATATTTTCCATCCCTTACCACTCTTTACATAATTTCTTTCGACATAAAGCAGTCTTTCTGTCCGACAGCATATTCACTCTTATTGAGCATGTACTGGATGATTATGGGCTCTATGATAGTCAAAGATGGCCTTTGAAAGCGGAGACATGCCAAGAGATTTTCAAAATGAAGCGTATATATTTCTGATGAAACAGTTCGAAAAGCGCCGTATGCTTTTTGTACTTTGTCAAGTTGTTGCATCAGTACAGTAAGATAATCAATACATAACTTTTGTACACTGACAACTTTGGCGTTATGGAGAAGTCTGACTTTGATAAGAATTTAATCTCCGTCTTTCCATAGGCACTGCAAGCCTTTGCTTTTCCTGATTTTACTACGTCATAATATGTTTTTCATCTAGAAAGCGTACTTTCAAGATAGAAAACGTGTCAACTTACTCTTACTGTTTGTCATTGAGAAAGACAGATGGAGTGAAGTAGGCTTTTCCAGGCGCAGTCTGGTACTTCACTATTTTCTTCTTCGAGATCCAAATTCCTTAAACCAAATTCATCACATGCCATAGATAAATACTCCATGTGCAGCTGCAATTCATTTTCTGTGTGGATTACCAGTTCAAAATCATTTGTATGGAGCAAATCATGTATTGCAATCAAAAATGTTTAACTAATTGCATTGAAACAACAAAGATTGATAGACTTGTTTGATGTTCTGTATTAGACATGAATACCTAAAAACTATTTTGAAAGCGCTCAAAAAAACAATTTCAAAGAAAATTGCAAAAAGAATGAGCGCCAGATTACCTTGCTTTACTTCTGATTCGACTGAAACAGTTCCAAAAATTGCCCACCAAAATGAAAGCATGTTCTTGTCATCATGCAAAGATCTAATTAGGCCCATAAACTTTTGGGACAATCAGTTCTTCCTTATTGTCTGCGTCAAAATCTTATGTTACGCGAATAAAGCACTGGTACATGTCTAATTGATATTTTTGGTATTTCTCCTTTAACTACTGTCAAATAAAATTTATGGTGTTTCTCGGTTTGCCCGGAGACAATATTCAAACTCAGACAGCGTTTGAGGAGCAATGTTTTGAAGCAAACGATTAAGGAGATTTCTGAAGATTTTGCCAACTACGGAAGGCAGGGATATCCACACATCTTTAGTCACTTTCTTGTACAAAATCACACATATAACAACTCACTACTTTGAGGCACCAGACCTGTCTCCTACAATTGCAGAAACATTTGAATAAATCAAATCAACAATATTCTTCCACATTTTATAGGTTCAAGACTAAATCCTTTCTGTCTGAAAACTAGTATTGATGCTTTTTGGTGATAAACTCAAACTACATAGCGATAGCATATTACATAGCCTTACATGCTGCTCCTGATGGATTTATAATGTACTAGCAGTATAGCCCGGCGTTGCTCGGGTGTAATGAAAGCTTTAAAACTAATCCATGGTCCTGGAGCTCAGACGTTTGCACGAAAAACTAAAAATCAATAATTTTTTCTAGTTAAACGATACCGTAGACTGAAAGAAAAATGAATACATGTAAGTCAAATTTTGATTTCCTTGTATCGATATCAAATAAGTTTTTTTCGTCGTAAACTGATTTTTAAAGGCTAAATAAGTTCTCTGAGTAAATGGTATCATGGCTGAGACTAAGAACTACTATTATACCTACTTAGAGCCAAATCCGAAGCAAAAACTAAAATAAAAGGGCTGAAAAAGTACAGGAATACATGCAGATAAACAGACGCAAACATCTTGCCTTATATATATATATATATATATATATATATATATATATATATTATCGAATTTCTGCACTATTTTAAAAACTTTTGAAACTTTTGAATATTTTAAACTTTTGAAACTTTTGAATATTTTAAAAACTTTTGAAACTTTTGAATATTGTTTCTTATTTCTTTGTCTATGCGTGTATCAAATTTGATCAAAATCGGACCACTACTTCTATAACCCGACAGTTTCGATTATCGAGTTTCCGTATTTATCGGGGTATCGTGACACAAAATCCAGCTTAGAACACTCGCAAACGCTTATAGTACAACTGTGTAAATTTTCAAGAAAATCGGTTCAGCCGTTTCGAAGTCTATAGGTAGCGGACACAGACACACACACACATACACACACAGACGAAGTTCGATTTATAAATAAGTTTAGATCAGATATATTGCTTGTTCAGCCATTTAAAAGATTTGTCAGGATATGCATTCTGCGAAACAAAAATTCGTCCAGATGTTTAGGGTAAGCTTTCATCATTTTCTTCGTAACAGCCAGAAACAGCTAGCACAGAAAATACGATGATCCTTCATAACTGTGTGCCACGAATGCACCAAACTAAATATACATTTTTACTCCCTTCCGTTTAACACGCATATTGTTAAGCATGTGCTAATTCCCACAGTTTGGTTTCTTCCAGGTGGTTTTGCACTGGTTTGATTGCCTAAACCATGTATTTATCTCAGAAATATCAAATTCCTAAAAGATTTGAAGAAGAAGCAAGCCATTGTTGTTGCATTTAATATTGCCTTCACGTCACCGAATCTTCCAGGTGGAATAGTATCGCTCTAATTTTGAGTTAAAATCGGCAACTGTGACAATCATATCATCTTTATTCGTTTTCTTCAAAATTACCTTAATGTCTGCGTAAAAACTCAAAATATCAGCACCAGAGCTAGCAAGGTTTGGTATATAAAGACTTATCAATATCATGCATTCACCCGTGAGAAATTAGAGACGCAATGTCTTGTCTCTCAGACACATCACATGGCAGCTCTGCGAGATTAGACCTGATATTAAAACTAACCAAATCATCACGACAAACATTATCAGGCCGACCCTGAATTCAAATCGTATAACCAGAGTCAGAATATTGCAGAAAGTCCTCACCAGAGAGTTTTGTTTCTGAGAAAGCAACAATATCAAGGATACATCGGGCCAATTCATTGTACTCAAGGCCTCGCAGATCAAGAAAAATCTTAATATTACAAATTCCATTTCTAAGATTAACAAATTTCCGAGTTTGTTTGCACCCAATTTACAAGGGTTTAATTCTTGTTCGCAATATGGAACAAATCCGCCTGCCAGCGAGAATAAAAACAAGCTTTCTAGGTCTCTCTTTGCGGGCATTCCGAAACATGCCATTGCCAAGTTTGACGATGAAGTGACCATTTTCTCTTGAACGCCTATGTGTAACATTGTTTCTATATACTTCCAGCTTATTAGGCCTGAATATAGCGCAGCGCCATTATTGACGCAAGTCTTTTAAGGTAAGCCAAAATTCGATATCGAACAAAAGCCAATAGCTCCTGCGTGTGAATTCGACTATCGTGTACAAGGATTTCATGACACCTGACACATTGTTTTGAAAAAGAAAATCAGGGGCAAAACAAAGTTAAGAAGATTGACTGCTGAAATTATTCTCAAGTTTTATTTCAGTGACTAATCTACTAGAAATATATTCCGACAAGGACTAATACGCTTTTTGACTACCAGTAGTATTTCTGCGAACCTGAACACTAATCCATGTATTGTTAGGTTAGATAGATAGATAGATAGATAGATAGATAGATAGATAGATAAATAGATAGATAGATAGATAGATGTTTGTATATAGGCATAATACCAGTTAAGAAACAAAGTAACGGTCTGTAGCAAGAATGTAAATTTCTTCTGTACATGTCCTTCTATATAAACAGGGAAAGCTATCAGATCTTCAGAGAAGGGGCTGGTTAATAAAAATTCAATAAACCATCGCTACACAGAAGCACATTTAAACATAAGTGATACAGAAACCCGGCCAATTAACTTATGAACGTCAACCCCAGAACACTCTATGAATCCTCTCTAGCAGAATAAGACATATTGCAGGGAAGAGAGCAGTGATTGTAACAATAATTATAACAGTAAGGGTAACTTGAGTAATGCCGGAGAAAGAAACGGTGTCAATAAACTTATTTGGTTTAGCCTGCCATCGTCAAAAGAAGTAAAGACAAAGATAAATGTATTTTGATTACAATGACCGAATTTTAATTTAAGTGTCAGTTATAGTTGCTGTGGCGATATAGCGAAAATGATGAACGCACATAACATCAGCATCATGGCGACTAATGACAATCCTTCCAGTGCTTACAGAAAGTGTAATTTCTTGACAATAATCATTGCGTGCTCAGAGCTGATTATCTTGAAAATGTCGTAAGTTTGTGAGATGTTTTACATTGCCGCTGATGACGTTGAGCTGAGACTTGTTTTATAGGTATAAATTGAGCATAACTTATGCTAATTTAAAAAATGGCATCACTCACTCCATAAAAATAATAGAAGAGAAACCAGATCCGACGGTGTAGTCGAAGATCAAAGAGAGGTTGATAGCAGGTAAAGGAGAGAGGTGTAAAATTTCAGAAGCCATGGGGTATGACATTAAAAATTAAAATCTTTTTTCTTATTTCAGAAATATAGACAAATATTTGTATGCCTTACAACTCGCATATGTCATATGACGATGGGCAAATATCGTTGAAACATCACATGTAATGTGGGTATGACAATGAGGCAAGTTGTTATATTTTGCTTATTTCTGCACTCACCATCCCCATTTACAAGACTGCATATTAGTTGCCTATTCAAATATCACGCTTGATCAGAGCCTGAAACATTCATGCATCGCTTCCCAAAAAACTGGCTTTACTCTGTTATTCACAATGATGAATATCGATGTGAAATGTATTCTTCATATTAATATTTGTCTTTCCTAGTTTTGTGATGTGGAATATTTCATGTCTTCATTTCAGAATATAAAACATTTTTTGGAATTGAGGTTATCCTTCCCATTCTTGCAACATGTCATAACTATCGTATCTGATAGAAGATCATCAATTTCTCAGTTCTGGAAGGCAGCCGCATCTGGAATCAAATTCTATTATTTGTCGTCTCGCCCATTTTCATTGGAATCGTTCTGTTAATTTTACATGCCTGCATTAAGTTGTTTATTTTTCAGGACATTATAAACGCGACGACACAAGTTTTATGCGAATGCAATTACTTTCTTCTTAATGTTAGTGCTAAGGAAACAATCTACTAAATACTCATTTTCTTCAAAAATCCAACATTCATAAAACGTCCTTTTCTTAATGCATTTTCATTAATAGAAATGTTTCAACATCCTCCTCTTTTCACGATAATTGTTGTTTCTTTTCAGGGAACATGTAGAGGTGGAACAAGCCTAACCTCTTCTCATAAGCTTTTATGTTTTGTACACTGATTTATTAATACACGCGCAATACTAAACAGGCGGAAAGGCCACATCATTTTATATTTGAAATGGGTAGATATAGGTCTAACGTCTAATTTAACGTTTCTTATCTCACACTCTCTTCTAGCTTTCTGCTTATCAGTCAAAAGTCTTAAATTTGTATACAATATCAATCGCTATCTTATTTCTTAATTCTTGTTTATTTATTGTTCCCTTTCCTTAATAATATTCTTTATTCTCGATTAATTTTATACTCAGTAATGTCGTACGTATTTGTAGAATTATTGCTCTGCTTCAGATAAAATGATTCAAATAAATACGTGCTAATGTTTTCCAGAATACTTTTTACAAGGATATTTGGTTGTAGAGCACAAAAGGTAACGGGTGAACAACACATTTGTTGTTTTTATTTTGTTTTTGTATTTTGTGCTCATGCTCACTCAAAAAACATCACTGTGAAGATATCCATTGTAAATTGCAAATCTTCATGTGTGATACAATTTCTGCATCATCACATAGCCAAATCTTGGATAAGATACTTAATATTTTTGGAATTGATGTTGAACCTCCCGAGATTGAACATTCTTTTTGTTGTTCAAAAACTCAAGTAGACTCAGCACTTATAAGCCTCAAAATATTAATATAAGGATGTTCTCTTGCTTTACATTATAGTCGACTGCAATATCTTCTGAATGTAAGCCGTTTAATGTGAATCAAGTAATATTTGACAAGAATAGAAGGACAACTTAATCTAAGATTCCTTCATTGACAATTTATTGTGTTAACAGCCGTGATTAGATTAAAAATAACGTGTACTATGATGGTTGGTGTTTTTGCAGTTGTCTTGCATAGCAGATCATAGCCATAGTGTACATGTCCGCTTTAAATTACATCTATGCTTCTGGAATAACTGAAGGATATATGCTGTTTATTAGCTTATTTAGAAATATATTTGCAAATACCTTACAATATATTCAAGATTGACACAGACTTTGAATTCTTCAAAAATTCTGAGGCGAATATAACTACACATATATATCCACTCATATATAGCTACGGATACGATGAAAGAAATATGTGCACAGAACCTAAAAGTAAAAGGAGATTATATACAAAGAAGAGACTAATAGATCTGAATAGACTGAAATAAAGATGAACACAGATTTGTAACGATTAAATTTGCTCTTCGTGTTCCTCTCTAATTTTGCACTCAACATGAAATCAATTTACATTCGATTCATTTATTTTCTGCGAAAATATTTCTAAGTGTTCTCTTACCTATTTTCACGAAATTAAAGCAAAATATATATATATAATGTAGAATATTTGTTATTTTGTAAGGTAAATTCCAACAGAATCAAACTCAAGTAGAACTCAATGTTAATTTTTTTTAGTAAATCTAACAGAATAATATAATCTTAAAACGCTTTGGATATTCTACAAATCCATGGGTAGTAGATATTTTGCAGCTAAGCTGTCGCACGTCAGATCTAAATCATGATGATTACAAATATTAACTGTTGTATGATTTGGGTCTAAAGAGCGACAGCTTAGTTGCAAATTATTTATTACCCGTGGATTTGTAGAATATCAACATTTTTTAAAAGTTATATATATAGGTTCAAATGTGTTTATTTATTGTATTGGATCTATTATAAGATATCAAGATTGACGTATTGAAAGACTTGTCTATAAATTATTAATAATTATTCATGTTCCATTTAACTTCATAATCAACTTTGAAAGGTTCAGTAATGGATTGATGGATTAGAGCCCAATCACCAAACTGAAGTATCCATTCTTTTTTAATCTCTATCCCATCTACATTGGATTAAATAAATAATGTTTTTTCATCCATCAAACCCATCGTATATCACACAAAATGTATCCTCGTAAATCTATTAAGAAAATCAATTTCATAGACATCTGATTTGATGGTCTAATATATTTGCTTTTCTTAGAGGCGTTTGTCTCAAATCTTACCAAACAAACCCCAATTCGCAAATTGTTCTATACATTTTCGCCTTCGTTATTCCAATAATTTTAACATATTCAAAAATATGAGCACCGACTCTTTCACTATAACTTTGGGTTATATTTATCTCGAGAAAACACCGACTTGAAAACTTTTTTCTTATCTTTTTCAACATTATATTCTTAACAGAACATTTGATCATTCGATGTTCTCTGCAAGGCTATTTTGATGTGTCTAATACAAACATTCCCTCTCTCAATACTTATTATTTATTTTACATTTTTCAGCATTCTTTTGCATTGTCATGTTCCAGCCTATATTATGGAACAAAAGATACACAATAATTTTCATTAATTTTTAGAGCCCTCATATTAATATTTGTTTAATTTGCACTATAATTTCAGACTGTATTTTTTTACATTAAGACCACCAGCTCTACTGAAACTTGTTCAAACTACCTAAAACTTAATTCAATCTCTGTTTTCTATCTGTTTTAATCGTTTAATTTTGCTCAAAGAAAATTTGAGTTGTAGTTGCTTCCGATCACTGTGCATGAATTTTGATATATGTAAATATGAAGCTTACAGGTGAAAGCATTCATCATATCTCATGCAGTTATTTTGTCGTTTGAGATATGCGTGTGCGCGTGTAGTCCTTAATTATTTCCGATAATGATACGAGTCCAAATTATATTTTGTTTTATGTTGTCGATATTTAACTAAGGTAAAATAGAATAGCAACGACTACAAGTAGATAGCTTGATAAAATTTATTCAATCAGGTAGACAGCAGAATTACATGTTAAAATCTTACCTTTAAATTTATTCAGAGATAAACAAACATTTAAAACATGAAGATATGTGCATGTTGTGTTATATATGTACTATTTTGTTTTTTTAATAATCAAATTTGTTCACATGATATCATTTTAGAGTAAAATTGTTTATCTCGTGTAAATGCTGTAAAAGCATATCATGAGTCTAGGGGAGAGCAAAATATTTTATTCTTCTTCTATGTGTCCTGTCGTTTCATGACGTAGGCGATCATGGCTTTCCATGCCTCCCTATCCTTCTTCTGTTACACCATGCACCCCTCGTTCCACCATCCACCTGATTAGGTCCTTCAATTACGTTATCCGCTGTTTTACATCGTCTCATTTTCTCTCTATCTGGCCTGTTAGTATCAGTTTCTCCAAGCCCTCTTCCTCATTGCATTTCCCAGTAACTTCAACTCTCTCTTCCTGATTAATTTTATTTTACGTTTCCATCATTTCCAAAACTTCATCATTGCTCATATGGTCGATCCATGATATTCGCAGCATCCTTCTTGTCCTCTTTCAACTTCTGGGATGATTCCGTCGACATGCTAATTCGCCTTCGAATCTCTGTGTTGCACTCACCGTCTTCTATTTTAACACTTCCCAGGTATTTAAATTTTTGTACCTGCTTTTAGTATCTCGGACCTTGTATTTGGCATATTGGACTGCCCTTTTTACTGATGACCCTGCATTCGGTTTTCTTGCATTTTATTTGTAGTCCCTTCTTGTCACTCTCTTCAGCTACATTCTGTAGGAGGTTTTGTAGTTCAATTTCTGTGACTGCTTTCAGCACTGTATTATCTGCGTACCTTAGTTTGTTTTAATTGTGACCTCCGATGACGAATTCAGGCATAACTTCTAGGATCCTCAAAATATCCTCTCTGTACAAGTTGAACAGACCCGGTGAAAAGACACATCATTGCCTTATACCCATTTATATCTGTTGAATTCGTTACCAGTCCGTATAGAAGCGGTTTGCTGCCAGTAAAAAATCTTGATTATTCTTAAGTATTTCCTAAATATGTCAAGGCTGCCGAGCATCCCCATAAATTCCTTGTGGCGCATTTTGTCACACGCCTTCGCATAATCAACGAAGCGCAGGTATAAGTACTTAATTTGTATTGCTCTTTCAGAATGCATTCCTAATCATAAATATGACGTTCCTTAATTCTAATGTGTTTGACAAAACCGCACCTATCTCTGGCCTGATTCTCCTCGCTCTATTCATCAGGATTTGGGCAATCAGCTTTGTTATATAGCTCATTTAACTGATTGGTCTGTGGAGTTCACACACGTTTTGACCTAGTTGCTTGGATAGTGCTATGATACTCGACTTGCAGAGGTCATCTTGTATTACACCATTATTATAAATTTCATTTAACATTTATGCCAAATTTTTCCAGGGCTATCAGCAGCTCTATGACTCTACCGTCTGGTCCAGCTGCTTTGTTTCTATTCAGTTTGGCTATTGCAGATTCTACTTCAGACTTTAATATTTCTGGTCCGTCCTCATCTTTGTTTATTATCGGTTGTTCTCTCTTATCGTGGAAAAGATCTTTTATATATTATTCCCATCGTTGGAGTATTTCCTATTTCTCCAGTATGATTGCTCCATACGGGTACAGAAAAAATAAACTAATAGAAAACCGTGTTTAATTTTCATGCATTCCAGAAATCACAACGTTATCTATTTGATTTAAAAAATTGGTGATTTGTCAATAGTTCTCAGATATAAGTCAGCAACCAAATCAAACAGTAAACAAAATTACCAAGAAGTGTTTTGTGATTAGTGTTAGGGATTATAGAAATAGTTCTTACTTAGTTGAATACTATTTGGTACAAAAACACAATAGATAAGTTTCAAATATTTAACATTCCTGACATTTGTGATTCTACTGCGTAGCTTATTTCAAAAGAATATTTGGCTTGTACGCTTTCAGTGGCAGAGTATATAAACTCATATTACTCACTTTAATATTGTTTTTAACGTTTATATACAATAATATGCCATATCTTTTTATAGTTTATCTTTATAAAAATACTATGTCATTGAGGATGAGTGCAAACTATGTCAGTCTCAGTAAAATCTATTGATATTAGCAGTTTGAATTAACCAGTTTTTAACATCGGGGAAAGCCTAATTTTAATCAAATTATCGCCTAGCGTGCTGAAAACTCACAGAAAGAGTATAAACCTTGATCATGGTGTGAATCGTCTTGATGCTTTTATAATAAATTTAGATTAGTTTTGCTGTATTGTTCTTCCCTTTCCTCATAATTAATCAACAAAGCGAAATGAAATCTAATTCATGATAACTAGTGACAAATGACTTGCTTGAAAACATAGGGTTGAAGATTAATGTAAATTAAGAATTTACGTTGAAATAATTTTTATGTGGTATTGCGAAATTTTAAAATTTTTACTTTAATGTGGTTAACAGAAAATTATATATAAAAAGAAGACGATACATCAATATTATATGATATAAGCAATTTAGTCGACAATGATATCTCCTGTTGCTCCAAAGTCTAACGTATAAATGAGTTGATCATGTCATATAGCATCTAAAAATGATGTCATATATTCTGTTAATACCAATTATTGTCAGAATAATAACTTAACGAAAGTTTATTTTGTGAGAAAATGTCAGAGAAATAAAAGCAAAAAGAGTGAATATAACTACTGATCACTTCAGATAGATAATTCGTTCATGGCATCTTAGGATAGGTTTTTATAGAAGTATAACTCTTACGTAATTTGCAAGTATTAATTTTAGTAGTATTTCACTTTCAAGATTTTTCTTAAAATTCCCCGGATTTACTCTGTCTGTATTTCACTAATTTAAAATTAATTTTATTTATTTCTCTTTTTCCTGAAGTTTTGAGCATTCACATGATGCGATAAATACATTTTAAAACTAATATTAAATCTATGGAATGTAAGAAATTCCTACGGTAGTAAAAGTATATCGTGTGACATATTCCATTGACTTTTTATAGCCCTACACATTATTATTATTATTATTATTATTTAGTATTTATGATTAACCAGTACCTCGAAGTAAAGTTTGTATTTTTGCTACTCTCAAATTTTGTGATATTTGATTGCAAAGAAAATCCGAGCACACACATCTGACTAGTAACCTGACTAACCTCCATGTCCTAAACGAAATGGACTTTCTCACACTCTCAATCTCACTGCAAAAATTGATTCTCCTCTTTTCTCATTTACTTGTCAGCAACAAAAAAAATGTACATAGATATCATTTTGGCTACTACGGTTTTTCGCAGAAAAAATAGACATATTTCTTCACAAATGCATTTCGTCTGACTTAAACAAAACTGAACTCTAAAATGTACCTATACAAGAGTAATTTCATAAAAAAGTGTCAAACAACATTATTAGTAAATAACAAAAATTGATGTTAATCCTCATTGAATAATTCCCGCACATTTACAGAAACGAGACACATTTATCTTTCTTTTCATGTTCATTTAAACATATAATTATTTCAAGTTTGGCGGGCTTGGTTCTGTTAGACAATATGCCACTTCATAATCATAACCAACGCTTCTTAAGCTAAATCTTCTAGTATCGGTTGTGCCAACCATTTTCAAAAAAAATTCCTCTGTGCCTTTTCGATTCAGTCTCTTCTTTGAATGTTACATTCTCTATTTTCATTTTTATATTTACCCTATGTACTTAAAGTGTCTCTTTCTAAATCAATGTATAATTTAAATGTTGCTTCCATTTTTCTTAAAACATCGTCGTTGCTCATAATTTAAATCCCTGGTAACCTCACTATCACTCTCAAAAACTACATTTCCGTGGATTCAAGTTTAATCTTGGGAAGCGATTCTCCAGCATCCACTGCCACATTAGGGAATCAATAATACATAAGTGTTTGGTAATATCTACTTAATATTTTGCTGCAGATTTTGCAAGGCATCTTTTATTATTCCGAACCTCATTATAATTTAGGCATCATTTTTCTGTTTTTTGTTAAGGCATTACTTCGATATATCCATTTTTATACTAGCTGGATTCTGGCATTTTCAGTTCTTTCTTCGCTTCTGGAGTGTCCATTTTACTGACAATCATATATTCTACTTTGAAAAAATTGTTTAACAATAATTTCTTTTATTATCTTCTGTAGATGTTCCTGTAATTTTATTTTTGTTACTGATATAAACACATTTTTATTTGCACATGTAAAATTGTTAAGATTGTGTCCGCCAGTCATGAATTATGGTAATGATCGTTTCCATAAGTCGGCTCAACGAAAGCATCTTTCTCTTACAGCGTTATGTCTTTGTGTATTGTACTGAATCATTTTCTATATGCATGGAGACTTTTTTTTATTTTTTGTATAAGCTCGGCGATATTTCGATTTCTCTAGGAAATTAAAAAAGTTTAACATTCAGATTTAGAATTTGTTTGTAACATATTATATAAAGCGCTCTTTCACAATCTATAGAACATTTATAAAAATCCTTCTGCATTGGAAGTGATAATTTTATTATATTCTTAGCATAATTATCATATCTTTGTATTAGTGTTGTGTCGAAGTCACATTAATTTTTTCTTAATTCTATGATTAACTTTAATCATAATTCGTATGATAAGATTCATCATGTGGTTCATATTATTGTCGAATATCATTATCATTAGGGGTAAGCTAAAAGTTTAACATGCGGTATTGCAGGCGAAACTCTATGTGACTAAACAACTACTATTTTTTCGGCGCAAGATTAGTAGAAAAAAAGCTATATTGATTAAGAGATTGACTGAATCACGAGAAGTGAGTCTATCAATGGCCCATATATAAGCAATTTTAAATCCGCTGTATAATAGCATTAGAATAAAATTGATCATCATGATTGATTTCGCTGGCTAAAAACGTATATATTATCAGTTAAGATAGTGGAACTGAGCCAACATTTTGGCGAAGTCTTGACAGTGTTACAAACTATTTATTGGATAAATATTTCTCTACGATATAACCACAGAATATATTTCATATTCTTTATAAAGTATTTATACACACATACATTGAGTCATGTGAAAAAAAACTATGATATAGATAGAAAGTTAAATAATCAAAATACAAATTATTTTCATATGTTTGCCGATATTCTAGTACAAAATAAAAGTATTATTTCATTAAATTATACTCCTCCGCCAAAACGGACATGATTCTTGATTGCGAACGAATTCGTGCCTGGCCCAGACGATTTGCGTTAATGTTAACCTCTTGCCCATTATGATAGCCTTTAATGAGATGTTCACACTCGGGAGACGGTGGTTACTTCCGTTTCAACAAAGCTACAGACGTAGGAAGTCAGGAGATTCAAATTAGGAGAGTTGTGGGGACATTTTTTGGATAAAACGATAGTCTACATCGTTGGCTAGCTACTCTGTGTCACTTGTAGAAGATTCAATGTATTACACTCTGGTACACAAATAACAGTTTCAGATATTGCAAATCATATGCACAATCTCTATTTATGTGTAGATGTAAATACTAAACAAAGTTTTCGAGCGGCATTACATGCCTTCCATTGCTTAAGAGGGGTCAACAGACAATCACTATTCTTCCTGTTTTTCTAGTAATATTCGAACTATCTCTAATCCCCTATAGTTGTTGATTACTGTTCGCCTTCATTAATAACTGATGAGAAACTATTATATTAATAATGTTAGAAAATGTTAACAGGAAAGATGGATGTTAATAAATGAGGCATATATCTAAGTTTACGATAAGTGAATTGGCATTTTGATAAGTTTATTCTTGTAAAAGCCATGTAAATATTTTTAATTTCATGAATCTGCTATTCTATATTTCATACACTGTTTGTTCATATTTTATTTGTTCTTTTTTCATTTCACCCTAAATAAGGCAGGGCCGCTACTGGTGCGCAGGGGGTTACATCGAGTGAAAAGAAAAAAGAATAAAAGTTATAAGATAAAGATGTCAGAGAAAATATCTAATAAAAAGTTGGGAATCAAGGTGATAGAAGATGGCAATTCACGTTGCATTTAAACTTTTAGTGATTGTACATATGAGGGAAGCAAGTATGCAGAAAGGCGATTCACAGGCGATCAGGCAAAAAAGAAGCTGCTAGAGTATAATTGACAGTTATATTTGACTGTTTCAACGGTAAAAGGGTGGGACCTAACAGCGAATCCAGTAGCACAAATACATTCTTGTGGTCGTGTCACCAGGGAAAGCTATAAAAATATTTCCGGCAAACACAAAGAGAAGCCATATCCCGACGGTGAAAATGCAACTGAAGTCGGGATTGATTACCTTGCATATACAATTTTTTAGATTTTGTCGAGAATCCTGAGATGAATAGCAGAATCACCCCACCAGATATGGCAGCAGTCTTGAAATCAAAAACGAATTGCAGGTATATAAATGTGCAAGTTGGATTCTGACGAGAAAAAAAAATTTCTGACATTGTTAACGGCAGATGTAGTCGTTCAAATTGAGGTCTGTTGTGAGAATGAGGTCAAGGAGGTGCAGGTTGTTGCTTTATGGGTGACTAACGTCATCCATACTGATGGAAGACAGTAAAGTTTCTCTTTTGTAGTTAATCGAGAGAAGCTACGTTTCAAAAGCTTGAAAATTTACCTGCCATTTCTTACCTCAGTCGAACACAAAATGTACGTTGTAGGATGTGAAATGACAAAACATTTCAGCTTTGATAATAGCCTAAAGCAGGTGGTCAAACAACGGTCAGAGTCTGATAAGTGGACTGCCTAGAGTTTTTATAAAAATGAACTACAGATGTGAACTTACAACACATATGAAAACAGGAAGCAGCGAGACTAAATTTGCAGAGATTGAGGAAGACAGGAAAAAAGTTCAGTGGCAAATTTCTTTAAGGCGAAGACAGAAATACCATCATCCCACAATCCTTTTGTGGTAGTTTATCTTAGAAATCTTGTTAGCGACTAGAAACGGGGATATATATACATCAGTTGAGCGTCAGTTCTTTGTGGGATGTTGGGTGTGGATAGTCCAGACGAATCAAGTATGGAACTTAAAGAGAAATAGTGAGCAAAGCATTCAGTTTTGTTTGATATGACATTGAATTTATTGAAGAGAAAATAAATTGTTGTTTAGCACACTTCTGCAGAGCTGCTAGTAGTCTTTGTAACTAAACATGCGAGAGGCTTTACGCTGCTTCATTCTATTAGCAAATAAAAGCTTAGGATTATTTTAGACACGCTTGTATTCCTCACTCGCAAAGAAAAAAGGCGCCTATTGTAGTAGGATGCGTTGTTCCTGTAAAAACGAAAGAAGTAAATCTTATCGGTAATAGCGACTAAGTAAGCAAGACAGAACCACGAAGACAAATAAAGATTCTGAAGCAATTTCTTGGTTGGTATGAAAGTAGCGAAGTCGTTTTTCATGCAGAAGTAGATCTGAAGGGCACAGTGTCCAACAGTGAGACTAGAAAACTTTTTTCAAGGGTTATCTATAGTCAAATTTCTTTGTCTATTTATGTTTCTTTAACAGTGGTAATAAATCAATGACACCTTTAAATCTCGATCGTCTTTTTCAATCTATATTTTTCAGTAACCCCAAGTTAACATATATATATCTACTTGTAGATGAACTTTTTCAGTTACAATTCCTTAAACTGAGAATATACCTCTCTTATTTTTTCATTATCAACATTTTATATAAACTATTGACCTTTCACAATATTAGAACGATGAGATTTTAAAACAGCAACAAATGAAAACAATTCTATGCACAGTTTTTATACAAACGATAAATTTATTTACAAAATACACACAAACCTAATTCAAAATAAGTAACCTTTGCTATAATGTGTGAAGAGAAAATCATTTTATAGACTTTTACTATGTTATTACGCATCATCTTGCAAATATCTGTATCATTTGATACTTCTGTATTATTACAGAAGTATTATTTGATACTTCTGTATCAAATGTTTGATATAGAATTTGAAAAAGAAATATCATTTGATATTTCTGTAATAAATATTTGATACAGACTTTGATACAGAAGTACCATTTGATATTTCTGTATAAAATATTTCATACAGAATTTGACAGAGAAGTGTCATTTAATACTTATGTATTAAATATTTGATACAGAATTTGATACAAAAGTATCAAATGATACTTCTGTATCAAATATTGGTTCTGTAGTTATATTACACAATGTGCCTAAACAATCATTTCTTATTGTCAAAACTTTCCTTCTTATTTATATATTTCTTTCTCAAATGCAAATTAATACATCCCTTCTCTCGTTCAGTGAGTCGAAACAATTCCACAAACAAAAAACAAGCCATAAAGATATTTATACGAACTGATTGATATGTTTCGGCAAGTCGAATTACTAATATTGCGTTCGTTGTTAATGATGCATATTTGAGTTCATTGTTTAGGATACTATGTAATCATGAGATCGATGTTTATAAGCGGGGTTTAAGATAGTTTCAAAGTCGGTAACAGTAAATTCATGTTTGTCATATGATTGACAAAAAACTGCGAAAGATTTATAGATTAAATCAGGAATAAAATTTACATAAAATGAATTAAAATCTATGAAAATAAAACAATGTCTAATAAAAATAGTAAAGATCAAAATAATAAAATATGTTTTACTCCATAATATCACTGTGGAGTAATAATTATGTATCGTAACATATATTTTTCCGAACTTTTCTTTGAAGGCTTCACTGTTTAATGTTCTAAAGTATATAATCAATATCACACTGTGAATTAAATGTACTGCGACATAAATATATTATGGTGAAAAATAAATCTTTTGTAAAGAATGTGACATTTTTATTGCTACGCTAAGAAAATATTTTTTGAAAAATTGAACACAATTATTACTAATATTTTTATTATTAGTAGTAGTAGTAATAGTAGTCGTAGTAGTATTTTTATTATTATTATTTTATAATAATAATTATTATTATTGTCATTATTATCTTTGATTTTTGTTGTATAGACATTTCCTTCCTGGTCTCAACCACAGACATAAATATAGAAATGATTCATGATATTTTACATTTCAGGATTTTTGTAAAAATGTATGATCACACATATTTTACATGGTTAATGCTCTTCATGTGAGTTCCTAGGACTCTCTTTAATATGTTTATTATAAGCATTTTCAGTAAATCCACGTTTCGAGGTACACCTATGGAAATTAATGATTATGCGCAAGTTTTTTAGATTTCTACTTTAAAATACTAGTATTTTGATAGATTTTTTGAAGATATTTTATTTATTATTATTGGATGTTCAGTGAATATCGACCCGGAACGACAAATCGGATTGCCGAGTTCGAATTCCAGTTGATTCCTTTGAAACCACTTACTCTCAAATACCCTTGGAAAAAATGTTAACCCGTCTCTTCCCTCCAGTTATGGGTTAAATAATAAAAAAGTTTGGTTTATAGCCTTGGGTGGCAACAAGTCAATCGCTGAATGCAATGACAACTTACTGCGGGATAATCTTCTGCCCAGTCAGTTGTGCTCTTTCGAGGTTTGATCGCACAAGCGTGTATCACGTATGGCACTTAAATGACTGCTGTTTTTTATTATTGCTTTTGCTGCAGTAATTTTTCTTGCTGTTGATGGTGAAATAACAAGTCATCAGTTATGTTTTAAAACTGATCAATGAGAAGCGAATTTTGTTAGAAATATAGAGACGCAACATACGCACTATGACACGCAATGATAAGAATACACATAAAATATTTTGATAAATGAAGGACATAAACATTCAGAGAGTGGCTTAGAATATATCCTAGGGTAAATAAATTCGACTGCTTGAAATTCTGGAATAACACATGTATCAAACATTTTTCAATAAAGTTGCCTTGACTGCCTATCATGCAAACTTAAACACAACCAATCCTCTCAATAATTTTTCTATAACATAGCTTTTTTTTGTTGCAACAGACAGTAATATGGGCTTTGTTTTTTTCTCACCATTAATAATGAAGAGCTTACTTTCATTTTCGCATGAATAATGTATCTGTAATTAAAATTTTTTTTTAATAAATGTGCTTCTATGTTTTCATTAAGTGGTGAGAATGGTTTAATCTCATTTTCTCTGTTTATTACATTCTTTCCGCAATGCCATTAGATTTTGGCTGATAGGATATTGTCTTGTATGGGATGCATCCAATTTGTTTTAAACATGCACATTAATTCTCATCACAAGATTCAGATGCATTGTGTGTGACTATTGCCTGGGGCACTCCATTCTTTGATAATAACTTTCTTAGTATTTGCTTCATTTTGGCGAATTTTGTGTCTTTTAATATAAATTTTTTTAGCCATACTGATTATGGGTCCACTAATACTAAGATATCGCTCAATAACTTTTAAGCTTATGAAACAACTTCTAGGCAAAATTTGACTTTATACATTAAGACAGGCTCCTTCTAGGGTGATACACAGTTTCCAACGATTCACTAACAATTCGATGCATTTTTTTTTGTAGAACGATTTGCCTTTAGTTTCAAAATACGCCTCAGTTTCCGATATTTCTAATTTATTGGAGCGAACTCTCTTTCCCAGGCGCATTTTATTTGCGTCTGCAAATAGCAAGTACTCGCTGATTGCCAGATCTGGTAAATAGGGCTTTGCTATCGTTGCAATCGACTTGTGACACTGCGCGTTGTGTTAGTGTAAGATCGCTTTTACTTCTTCATTTGTGGCAAATTTTCTTTTCTTCAAACACACTAATAATGCTACATAAAGTTCGCTATAAATAGTTCTTCCTTTCTCAAGTTAGTCAATGAACAAAATACTTTATGCGTTCCAAAATACGGAGGCCAAAACATTGCCTGCTGATGTTTTTGACTTTGCTCGCTTTGGATGGCTACATTTGCTTCTCTCCAGTCAGCTGAGTGCCGATTTGACTACCGAGTGATGGATCCATCACCAATTGTCATATATCTACGCGAAAAATCATTCTAGTAACGTTGCAACTGTTGCAAACAACGCTCTGAATCTTCGATGTGCTTTTTTTAATCATATCACCCCGAGCAAGGCGGTAACGCCACTGATGTGCAGGGGGCTACATAGGAGTGAAAACGTGGGTGGTATGTGAACCGGGCGATAGTTTATTGTTGTTTTTATCGACTTTGAGCAAACAAGGAAGCCAATATGAACACAGATTTCTCATTGACGAATATGCATGTAAAATCGTGAATGCACTAGCTTACTTACGTATTTTTTTGTTGTTTTATTTCTATAATTTTGTATTTTTGAAGTAACTAGCATTTCTTCAAAAATGTTATATTTTATTTCCGTGGAAGAAATTATATTTCGATTTTGAAAAGGGAAACTTTTTCTTTTATTCTGATTCTTCCTTTTTTCCTTTTTTCAAATTTGTCTTTTAAATTCTAATGAAATAGGGTTGATTTTTTAGCACTATCTTCCCCGAAATTAACTAATATTAATTATACGCTTGATTATTTTCATTTTTTCCTATGTCTAATTGAAAGAGAGCAACAATATAATTAAATATATTTTGTATTTACAACGGATAGAAATAAATTATGGTTGATTCATCAAAGGTGACAGTCTAAATGACATTGCCGTCTTTTAAATCTTAATAGATATTCTCTGTGACCTATTAAGGTGATGCATCTTTCAAACGTGTCCCATGTCATTCATCAAAGCCTTAATACAAAGGAAATCATCATGAAAAAACAAGTGTAAGATTATCAGCTATCATAAGAATGTTCAAAATCAAGCAAATTTCATTTATATTAATGTTGACTGCAGAGTTGCAAAATGCATTTTGTAATACAAATGAATTACAGTGACATATTAAGAAAACCAAATGACAATACCGTTCACCAAAAACAAACACGGTAAGTGTATTTCTCATTTACAGGTGCAACAGAATATATATACTGTTTTTCTTAGAATATAAAACATGAATATTTCAAGGGAAAGTGAAATCTATATTTTATCTTTAGAAAACAGTGTCTCTAAATCAAACAAAGAGTCTATCTTTAGACATCAGGGTAATTTTTTATGGAGCAGAGGTGGTTATCCACCAGATCTGTAAGAAAAAATGACAGCCGTATAAAAATTATAATTGAATTATATGCATTAAGTTTGTTGGAAATTAAAGAGGATGATGAATTCCATAATCAACATGATTCAGAGAATAAATCACGTCGACAAAACGACAGAATGTTGCATTAAAATTTTTGAAGCACAAATTTTTTGTTCTAGAATAAGCGAGACAGCATCGTAAGGATTAAAATAATTACATTAATCAACTCTTCAGGATCAAACTGGTCAAATTTGATTAACCTCTTCTAAAATGGAGTTTGTGAATCAACGTTTTGCAAGTTTTTCAAATAATGAACTGCAAGAAATTCTAATGATTTGAAGCGCCAGTGGATTTTCAGAATTTATCACCAGATTCAAAAAGAGCAATTAAATTAACTATGTGAAATTAATTATATGGAAAGTGCAGTTAAATTAACTACACCCGTTTCACAAATTTTATGTGGAAGAGAAGAAAAGAAAAAACACATTATTACTAAATCGTTGTGCTATCAAATAAGACGTTCGTTTAGTTCAGAGATAAGTTGTACTGAAAGATTTGATTATATTCTGATGTACTATGTTATATATTGCTGTAGTCTTAAAGTGATCTTCAATAAAAAAGGCAAATTGTAAACATTGTGAACCATAATTTATGCGTGGCAATATTTTTTTTATATAAATATCTATTTTTCTTATTTATTCTAACCTAACAAGTGGTATGAGATTTATTGATTCAGTAGCGTTGTTTAATCCTTTACTCTTTTAGAGTTTTCTCTTATCGAGCGTAATAAATAATTCTACAATTTTCATGTAATTCAAAATTAGACACTAGTTTGAAATAATTTTCAAATTTAAATTTTCTTTTCGATGAATCTAATACAAAAATATCAACTTTACTTGGAAACATTTTCGTGTCACGTTGTTAGCAAAAACCTGTAGAAATTTAGTATTTCTCTAAATCTTTCAGATAATGCGTAACGTTATATGCTCAAAAGTTGCTAAAACTAGAAATATGATTTTCAGTTTTAGTTTTACCTCATCAAAACTAGCTTAAGCATTAAGTAACATGTTGAATTTTATTTTAAAGCAGAAAGAAAATCATCCTACCATATTATAGCAGCAAACCCAAGACATAACAACCGCAAGTCTTCGTAATACTTAAGCAAGCATCATCGTGTTATTCTTGATGAGGACAATTCTATCATATGGGGATGACATGAAGACTACATTCTAAATTTTTAAGCGAGGGTGAGTTAAACTTTTATGCTTACTGAAAAATAATTTCATTCCTAAAATAAGTTCAATAATATTAACAATAAATATCATTACCATTACTCTTCTTCTTCTTCTTCTTCTTCTTCTTCTTCTTCTTCTTCTTCATATTATTCTTATTATTATTATTGGTTTGTCTTGAAGATTCTCTGGGTTTCTAGGCGTACATATCCAAAAACTTTAAAATATCTCAAATCTATCAAGAGATATATGTTAAATTTATCATTAGAGTCAATTTATATAATATCTTTTAAAAGAAATTTTATAATAATTTAATTCTTGTAATCATTTCATCTCTATGAAAATGGAAGATTATGAGGTGAATCGTAGACGCATGATATTTTTTAAAAACGTCTGGCAAGCAAGAAAAATGATATTTTTTATGTATTGTGAATAGGATTTACCTTGCATAAATTTGCGGAAGTGGTACGAATATTGCACTCCTTATAGTTGCTGAATAATGCTCAAGCAATCCCCCACGACAGGCCGATACAAAAAAAAACATAAGATCCACCATCCAAAATTACTTAGAAATCTTGGGTACGCAAATCGCTATGTCGTTTGGGTAACCCATGATCTTGAAAAAAAAAAGAATATTTTGTTCGCATTTCTACTTGTGATTGGCTAAATTCAGTTAAGTGCCATACTTAAAACACGCCTGGGCGATCATGTCTCTTTCGGGACATGACTGAGTGGGCAGAAGATTATCCCGCAGTAGGTTGCCATTGCTTTCTGCGGTAGACTGGTTGCCAGCCAAGGGTATAGAACCCAATTTGTCCTGTTATTTAACCCATAACTGGAAGGAAGAGATGGATTAATACCTTTCCCAAAGTTATTTGTGCGTAAGTGAATGCAATGAATTCAACTGGAATTTGAACTCTGTTCCCAGATTTCTCGTTCCGAGCCGATATCCACTGCACCACAACGCACATAAATTAATTATAATGCACATCTTTTGAATCAGGTTTTCGTGCTTGACGCGATATAGATCGTTTATAATAATTTTCAGCGATAGATATCTACAAGTAAAAAATATTAAAAAGAATAATAATTGATATGAGACTGACCTCATTTAAAAAGTGTAAATATTCTACAATATTTACCAAGTCCCAGACTACAAAATCAACAAAGAATTGAAACCTTACAAAAATTTAAAAATGAATTTCTCATTCCATTCATATGTTCATAAAAAATGTATGTCCAATCAAATATAAATCAATAAATACAGAAACATATAAAGAAATAGATTTGAAAAAAATATAAATTATCAGTCAATTATAGATAGATTGAAATTTCTAGAGATGTAAATTTGTATTTCAAGAAAAATATATAATTATAGATACAAACCATGTGCAACGAAATACATTACCGTGTTATGTGTCAGACTTCGAAAGGTATGTTATTATTTCTTTTTGAAATATATATAATATATAAGATATAGAACTTATAACATAAATATATATTTAGAATTTGTAACATAAACATTTTAAAGTATCATTAAAAAGTAGTTATTTTGTTTCAACATTACGTAACAAACTGTAAATAAATATTATTCGATAGACTTTGTACTCAACACATTTTTATGAATGATATTTCTTTGAATATAAAATTATTTTCCATCCATACTTTGCCAATATATATATATATATATATATATATATATATATATATAACATTTTGACCGTTAAGGAGGGAAAAGACAAAAGGAGCAAAGTGAGAGAAGGGAAGTAAAAAAGGAAAAAAAATAGAGAATAAGTTAGTATGTATTATTTGGGGCGGAATCGAAAAAGAATCTTTGCTCTGATTAGTTGAAAAAAACACACATGTAAATTTTTTGTTTCCACATACACACACAGCAAACCGAAGGCTTTTATATTTAAATGTAAATCATCTGTATAATTAACACAAAAAACTACTCGAAACAAAGACATTTGCTTGTCGCCATGTACAATTAATTAATTAATGACAATATAATTGTGTATATATATATATATATATATATATATATATATGTAGACCGCTATTTTAATATAAATTTATATTAGTGTTAATTAATTATGGCCAAAAATCATTTGAACATCGTTATATATATATATATATTGATAAAGATATATTTATGAATATATATATATATATTGAGAAAGATATGTTTATGAATACATATATATTGATAAAGATATGTGTATGAATATATATATATATATATACATCGATAAAGATACGTTTATGAATATATATATATATATATTGATAAAGATATGTTTATGAATATATATATATTGATAAAGATATGTTTATGAATATATATATTGATAAAGATATGTTTATGAATATATATATATACATATATATATATTGATAATGCTGTGTTTATGAATATATATATATATATATATATATATATATATTGATAATGATATGTTTATGAATATATATATATTGATAATGATATGTTTATGAATATATATATATATATTGATAATGATATTTTTATGAATAAATATATATATTGTTAATGATATGTTTATGAATATATATATATATATATTGTTAAATATATATTTATATATATATATATATATACATATGTAATATATGTATTTATACATATATTGATAATGATATGTTTATGAATATATATATATTGATAATTATATATTTATGAATATATATGTATATTGATAAAGATATGTTTATGAATATATATATATATATACATTTATAATATATGTATATATATATATTGATAAAGATATGTTTATGAATATATATATATATATATATACATATATAATATATGTATATATATATATATATTGATAAATATATATTTATGAATATATATATATATTTATTGATAAAGATATGTTTATCAATATATATATATATATATATATATATATATATATATATATATATAGGTATAAATATTTACGTCCGTCCATTAAAGAGCACACTTCAACAAGCGGCACCGTCGGTTCACCTTCATCATTCATTAGATTTTGTTGAAATAACTGATGATATTGAATTTCCGTGGAAATCATTACGTGACGTAATTCACACATCTGCATTGGAAGTTCTTGTTATACCTATTTGTAAGAATCAGGACAGGTTTGATGATAAAAATGTTGAGGCAAAGGATGCACAAGGCTCACAAATTCTGGATTGAGGATAAGAACTTTACATTAAAGAAGAAAGAGTGCAATGCATGCAAAAGCAAGGTCCAGAAAACACTAGGGCAGAAGAAAAAGTCATGTTGGTCATCACATGCCAAATCAGTGCAAGAAGCATTTGATAGGAAGGACTCGAAAGCCTTTTATGAAGGTATTAAGAAAGTTTTGGGGCCATACGAATCTGGTGTTTCTCCCATATTTGCAAATGATGGCACATTGCTCACTGACAGAGCGGATATTTTGAATCGCTGGAAGGAGCATTTTGAAGCAGTTCTAAACAATGCTTCTACAACTGACGAAGAAATAATTTCATCTATCACTGAGCGACCTGAAATTCCTGAACTCTTTTTCCTTCCAGCAATACATGAGGTCTTTGTTGCTATCAAGCAAATTTCTTTAGGCAAAATATCTGAGAAAGACGCCTTACCTCCTGAGTTTTTTAAGTACGGTGGTCAGAAACTGGTGAAGAAGCTGCATAGTCTCTTTGTGAACATCTGGCTAAATGGAAATGTCCCTCAGGATTTCAAAGATGCACTAATACAACACCTGTATAAAAACAAATGCAACAGGAACAACTGTGACAGCCATCGTGGCATGTCACTTTTATCAATTGTAGGGAAGATCTTGGCAAGGCTTATTCTCAACAGAATAATCAAAACCCTTGTTGACGATATCTACCTCGAATCTCGGTGCGGTTTCCGAGGTGCGGTTTCCGAGGTGGTCGAGGTACTGTCGATATGATCTTTCCCTCCGCCAGTTTGCTGAGAAGGTCCGAGGAGCTGTATATGGTTTTCACAGTCAGCTCTCTGGAAGGTTTTGACGAACCTGGGAATACCCGACAACATGCTGAATGTAATCATGTTTTTTCATGATGGAATGAAGGCATCTGTTGTTTCAAATGGGGGTCTTCAGAACCTTTCAATGTGACAAATGGTACCAAACAGGGTTGTGTAATGGCAGCTATGCTGTTTGCTTTGTTCTTTTCAGTTATGCTGAAGTATGCTTTTGCTGATATTGGTACAGGCGTAGAATTCAAATTCAGAACAAGTGGTGGTCTCTTCAACCAGCAGCGTTTCAAAGCTAAGAACCTCATTCGACAAACTATCATTAGGGATCTTTTGTTTGCAGATGACGCTGCACATTGTGCAACCTCTCAGGAGGAAGCGCAACTGCTTGTAAATAGGTTTCCCGCTGCTTGCAAGGCTTTTGGTCTGACAATCAGCATCAAGAAAACAGAGGTGATTCACCAAACTCACCCCACACCAAAAGAAGTTCTAAGTGTAAAGCAGCGGCCACCAGTATACAGCTTTCCCGATATACCAATCCGTGTAGATGGCAAAGATCTGAAATATGTGAAAAACTTTACTTATCTTGGAAGTAAGTTTAACTGGAATGCTTCTCTTGATGCTGAAATCATTAATCGCATTACGAAAGCAACTAGTGCTTTTGGGAAACTGCGCCATCGGTTATGGGATGATAGGGGGATTAGCCTAAGGACTAAAGTACTTGTGTATAAAGCAGTTGCGCTAACGACGATGCTTTATGGATCGGAATCATGGACAGTCTATCATAATCACATCCAGAAGCTTGATGTCTTCCACAAAAATTGTCTTAGAACAATTTCTGGTTTCACCCTAAACAATCGGGTGTCTAATGCGGACCTATTCACGCGCTGCAGTATTAGCAGAATTGGTAGCTTTTTGATGCAATCACAGCTGCGTTGGGCAGGACATGTCTTACGTATGGACGATGACCGGATACCAAAGCAAGTGTTCTATGGCGAGCTCAGCAGTGGACGGCGGAATGTGGGTAGACCTCTGCTTTGCTTTAAGGATAAGCTGAAAATGAATTTGACATATACAAATATTCCTCACCGTGATTTTGAACGAATTGCCTCTCAATGAATTGAATGGAGATCTGCCTGCCAGAGGGGCATCAAGCAGTTCTCTGAGACTGAGATTGACCAACTGCGCGTAAGACGTGAGAGAACCAAAGCATCTGCAAGTGTCCCAGCAGATCATTCGTGCAATCTCCCTTCTTGCCTCCATTGTGGACTTGTTTGTAAATCTCTTGCAGGACTCAAATGCTATTTACGACTGAGTAAGTGCAGGCATGCTACATCGAATTAAACAGTTGTCTAGACCTCATACGTCGAAATCCATCATATATATATATTGATAATGATATGTTTATGAATATGTATATATACATATATATACATATATAATATATGTATATATATATATATTGATAAAGATATATTTATGAATATATATATATATACCTATTGATAATGATATGTTTATGAATATATATATATATATATATATATACATATATATTATAATATAAATAAATAAATAATCTATATATATATATATATATATATATCTTACGTATGATCGATTTTTATATTGTATTTTTATTATTATTAATATATTTAGTTTTTTGGCACATTTTTCGTTTTGACTCGTCTTTCATTATGGGTGTTCTTCAACGTATCGTCACATCGTGCAGAATCATTGATTCCCTAACGATCACCGGAACAAAGTAACATCGAACGGGGTAAGCACCTATATGTGTAACCGATGGAAAATATCAGCTGATATAAGTTTAGATGCGCTGGTGGAGTAATAGATAAAAGATTGTTATTGATAATCCGGGTGCGGAGTTCGAAATCTCGTGTTAGTATCTTAGAGAAAATTATGTATCTATCACATTTCCTCCATCTTAATTATTAAGACTGTAACAATAAGTTTCTAAAAAAGAATCTCATAATCTGAAAATATTTGTTGCATGTAAATAATTCTAATATGCTGCACAAATCGAACCAGTAACCAAACGGCATCACACATTAAGCATATTTCGCGAAATATATTCACAGCAAAGAATTCCTTACTTCTGAAGCGATATACTGCTACGTTTTTTGTAGGTTTATATGTTCTGTATTAGAGAATTTCAATGTTCTGATGCTATCTATGGCATTATTGTCCTAAACATACCACATTGGGATAAAACCTAAATATTGAAGTTAGTTTAATTTTTCCGCGTTTCTTTTGATTGTGATATTCTGTCCATCAGAAAAACTCACATCTACGAGGCGTTTTAGTTTTGCGGATACATTATAATACCTACAACTACTTTTTAAAAAGCACATTTTCTGGTTTATAGTGACACTACTTCTCTTTTAACTTCATGATCATTGTTTTATGGCGGCGTTTGTATTTCTTCATTCCAAGAAGCTTCAATCGCTAATGATACACAGTATATTCTCGACCACCATTCTACCCATTCTGCATTTTATCTTATAAGGGTTATCTTATATATATATATATATATAAGTATTTTTATGAAACATATATATATATATATATATAAATATCGTAAACTTATCCGATACATTTCATCATCTGCGAAATTTTATCAACGCAGAACTTTCTTATTACTTTTACAAATCCTACATTAGACGAAATAGCTAGTCTAAGAAAAGACTTTCTTTAGTCATATTTGGTATTGTTTCATATATATATATATATATATATTGTGTGGGGGGGGATAATATTAAGTCTACATTTCAATTGGAAAATTCATAATTTGTACGAAACTGGCAAGCTACGTGGAGAAATTAAAATTGAAAACGAAAAAAAACAGAATATAACTTGGAGCATAGTGAAAATAACCAATGCATACAACGATTGCGATTAATACAGATTGTATCAAGAGGAATGTTTAGCCATTATTTTGTTCCCAGAACAAAAATAAGTACTAGATGAACAATAATTACCAGAAATAATTACACTTTTAAATAGATACTAGGATCGTACAGACATAGACGAAAATCTTGAAAACTTTTGTTTTTCAAAAATTCCAGTCACAGGTTTACAAAAAAATTACCTATTCGTGAGATTGAAAAATGAAAATATTAGTCATCATACATCGCCGAATCTTTGAAACTTGGTTTGCAGAAATAACTAATTTCCAAATGAAAACAATTCAAACGTTCTGCAATATAAATTCATTCGATAATTTTTAATTCAACTGTATATTAGTCTAGTTTCGTTAGGACCAAAAACCAAGTAATCACACACACACACACACACACACACACACACACACACACACACACACACACACACACATATATATATATATATATATATATATATATATATATAATACTTTGGGAGATTGTATCTCCAACGGATTAATTAATATTTATGTTGGTCACACGACAAAGTCACTTTCACGACGCTTGACATTTCATTTAAACGATAATTCTAACATGTTTAGGCATTGAAAACAACATGCCTAGCCACATAGACAATTCTGAATAAACCTTCGTTGAAAACACAAATATACTTAAACATGAAGGACAACAAACAAAACGGTTAAAATCATAAAGCTATATATAGAGAGAAAGGAATTGAAGCATAATCTGATCAAAATATCATATAAAATAAATATACTTAAATGCCTATAATTAATAACAGAAGCAATTGGTTTATTACAATCGCTACACATACTTAAATGTTTTGTTTTCCCTATCGCGTGGTCATGTGTGACGTCATGAGATGAGGCGTGATATTCTATTCTAGCGTCTTGTATGCACGGGTTTTTCGTAGCTCGGAAATTTTCCAGGTCAACATAAACAGACTGTCATTATTATCCGTGAAATGTTATACTATAATGTAATTTGACATCTTTGTAAATGGATTATGTAGGCCGAAAGCTTGGATAAGATTATAAAAAAATGTTTCAATATTGTAATTTTCTTTCTCCATATAATGATAATGTTGTTAAGTTTATCAGACAATACGAAATAAATTTACATAAAACAAATAGACAAAAATTCTCTATATTATTTAATGAAACATGCCTTAATGATAAAATGCGCATAAATACACACACTATATATATATATATATATATATATATATTACATTTAATAAGAGGAACATTTCCTTTGTATATTTCTAAAGAGACGAGCAAAACTGAAAATTTAAGGGAGAACAGACTCTCAAATGAACAATAGCATTTAAGCTTTATCAACTACTGGTGATGTTATTGAAAATTGAATTTTTCAGCCCCAGATGCAGCTGTTCTTCATATATGTAAATGTTTGACGCCATCAGCAAACATAGGACTCGAAGCCTATATTACTTCAGGTTGGTTATCTCTATGCACCTGATCTCATAGCGTCTTTACACATTATCTCGCTTAAACACACACATGTTAATGTATAACTTATTTTACAGAGTACATTTGTGTTGTCATAACACAATCATAGTTACTATCTTGAAATTATTCTTTTTATTTTAACAAAGATAAAAATATCCCCAAAAAGTTCACAATCGTATTATCAGACATATTTCGTACGTCAGCATATAGAACTACGCTTCATTATTCCCGGTAAATAAACTTCAAACACTCAAATATGAAACATACCTCGCAGAATATGTGCTAGGAAGAAAGTAGAAAAAACTCTGTACTTTAGATATTATAATGATAAGAAAGTAAGAATCATTTCAGCAAATTATAGCACACGAGATGTTTTTCTCAACGAATCATTTTTATAAGCTATGTTACATCAAAAGTTTCGAGTGTCGCTTACCACAACTTCCTGTCATTTATTTTTCAAATATTACCTTATCTTTGTCCCGTTACCCAGTTACAAATGTCATTTTAGGCAGATTATTCACGGATTCCCACCAATCCGCTTGAATTCAATATAGAATATGAATTTTGTATTCTCTAAATCTTCAATCCTCTTTCAAAATTCAAAAGAATATCTCGCTTACTGATTTTATATATTTTTTAGAATCGTGTATCCATTGTTCATTTATGTCATTTTTGAATCCCTGTGGAAAGTGACATCGCACTGGGTTAGGCACCTACATGTGTAACCGTTTGAAAATAACATCTGCTGTAAGTTTAGATGTGCTGGTAGTATAATAGATAAAAGAATGTTATTAATAATCCGGGTGCGGTGTTCTAAATCCCGCTCCTGTATCTTAGAGAAAATTATGTATCCATCTCTTTTCCTCCGTCTTTATTATTATGACTTGTATCATTAAACAATAAGTTTCTAAAAAAGAATATCATAACCTGAAAATATTTTCTGCAAAAAATAATTTTACTAAACTGCACAAATTGACAGATATCCAATACCAAATGTTAGGGTCAGTAAATGTGCAACTTAATTTTAAAAATATGTTCTTAAAAAGTACATATATTAAATCTAATCTTTTTCCACGTCAGTGCCCTTAATTCAGTGGTGAATACCAATAGCGAATGTAAAACAGGATTCATTAAATCTTAGATTGAATAGCAGACGTCTCATTTTTCTTATATTATTCCTTGGAATTTTCTGAAGTTCCAGTAGAAAATTGAACCGTCTGTTTAAGAGAAAATTAAAAATATGCATTGAAAATTTCTGCCCAGTTTTATATTTAACTGGTCGACAGGAGAGACGCTTAGTACCAGTGATGAGTAGATGATAGCAAATTTTTATCAGCAAAGAAAATGAACGTTATGTAACTATTTATACTACTTCTAAAATTAATATAAATCCTTACGTCTAAGTATATAATATTAATGATTTTAGTAATAAGCTTTTATGAGTTTATTATTTTAAAATAGTACTAAAATGAATAAACAGACAACAGTCTGCTCATTGATATATAAACCTTAAATCTTTTAAGATTTAAGTGTTGCTTAATATATGAAGTTGAGCACATTTTATTTGTCAATATAGCAATTAAATGAAGTCATATTTTTATAAGCATACATCAGTCTAAAGACGAATGGAATGGACGCAATAACTAAACATGTAGTAGGGCCTCGTTCAGGACCTAATAATAATAATAATAATAATAATATATATATATATATATATATATATATATATATATATATATATATATTCTGTCAGGATGAAGGTCCTTAAAGCGGGCTAGTGTTGTCTGCGAGGGGAGAAAATGTAGAAATTAAAAATCATAAAATCCGTCTGGTGTAATCCTGGAAATTATTTATTCTTTAATAATTTTAATGTGCTTCCTAATTGGCCTAAGAAATCAGTGGTAAACCTCATTTAACACCAGCATGCCAACAGCAATGTAAAATGAATTTCTCGAACTATTTCTGTAGGCAGTTATTCCAGTTGTCCCATACTATGTCAAACTGCAGAAATACCAAAGGAAAATGACTGGCCGCTCGTATTCGAAAATGCCCGCCTACTAGTAAAGCTTCTGTGGTTTATACTGCAATTATTCGGACGTAGGTTACACTTTCTGAAAAAAACGCGTGATACAGAATGAAGCCTGCACGAAAAAACCTACGATCACGATGACTTATAACTTTGCTCAAGCACAATCATTAAATTTTCCAAGGAGTGCATTCTGCCTAATTGGACTCACAAGCCTGGTTCAACCCGTGTTATTCCATACGCTGGGATACCCTCCCTTAGAAGAAAAACATCAAGACGTCACTCTCAGACAAATTGACCACGGCGTTATTCGAACGTTGTGACTACTTGGCTACATATCATAATATAGTTAAGTAGGTTGATCTCCCCGAGATACGTTTCTGAACCACGTATAAATATAAATATTTTGAATGATGTTTTCGTACATAAGTTTTCCTAATTCAGAAGATAGAACGACTTGTACAACTATCCCAATTCACACTTTGTATTTGTTGTGGGATCTCCCACTTTTAGTGTATAATAATGGGCTCGCCTGAGTGTACATCTAATACTGCCTATGGAGAGAACGCCAGTTGAAGTTGTAATAGTTGCAATTGCCAGTTGCCTCTGCTACTATTGACACTGTCATCTCTCTGCCTTCGGGTGGAGAGCGTTTCTCTGCCTTCGGGTGGAGAGCGTTCTCTGCCTTCGGGTAGAGCGCGCTCTCTGCCTTTCGAGCAAAGAGCACTAACCCTGTCGTGGTTCCGCCGAAGTGTAGAATCACGACTGGGGAAAGACAGATATATTTGGCCTGACTATATGGCCGGGAAGACACACATTAAAAAGACTTTGTGTCACTTTTCGCCTTAAGTGGGAAGGTGAGTAAATACCGTTGAAGTTGTAATGTGAGAGAGTTTAGTTGGAGTTGGTTGGATCTGGAATCGCAGTTGCTCTGAGCTCCATTCAGCTAGAATCAGTTAACGGACATACTTTTCATTTCAAGAATGTATATATTATTTTACTAATAGTATTCCTGAATTGAATAACCCGTATTCCAGTTTGTATATTACGTTCAATATAACTTACATTTTCTATCTCCATATCTGTCTTTGTTATTTATTATTTTGTGAGTTTCCTCACCTGGAATCCACAACAGTATTCATCTTTGGCCTAAATGTAGATAAATAACAATAAATAGTAATAAATATCAGAAAATTATGTCGAATCAACTTTTGAAGTCTGGGCCGAAATACTTAAAACGTTATTTATATTATTATTGCAAATAATTGATCTAAAACCGGGTGTGTGTTGTGGTGCAATGGATATCAACTCGGAACAACAAATCAGAGAGCCGACTTTGAATTCCAGATAAAAATCTTTGCATTTACTTACCAGTTATGGGTTAGATAATAGAACAAATTAGGTTCTATGACCTTGACTGGCAACGCGTCTACCAGAGAAAACAATAACAAAGTACTTTCGAGACATGATCTCTTAAAACGTGTACATGTATGGCACTTAACTGACTGACTGAATCGATCTAACAACTTAACAGTAACAAATACTTTGTCTAGAATGAATAAGCAAAACCATAAAAGAAATATTTTAAAACAAGGCATTTTCGGTAATAAAGAGATTACTACCATGATAGTGCAGGAATAATACCAATATAATTCGAATATTTTGCTCAAATATTTTTGCTTAAAATATTCCGAATATGTCTTCCTGCTAGATTTTCTATTTCAATCGACTAATAGTTGTATTTTTTAGCATCTACCAAAATACTTTATTTTACTTTTTTTTCATCTACTAAGAGATTTACCTACTGGCTAGACTATAGATCACCACAAAAATACGAATAAAAGCAGATAATTTGAACGTTTCGATTAATTTGATGCTAGCTTAATTTTATGTAGTGTGTATTCGGGTCTAACTAAACTTAACTTCAAAGCTAACTAATAAATGATAGAGTAGAGAACAGGTTATATTTCTTGAATTATAGAAATAAGAATAAGGTATTATTATATATTACAGATCAGGCCCCGTAGCATGTAAGAAAGTTATATCTGATTTTGCCAGGGAGAATCACTTTAGATTCATTACAGTAAATAATGAAAAACTAACAATAAAAACTGAATATTTGTTCATTAATTTCATTGAAATGCAAAATCTTCACCTGGAGAAACAGATATGAACCAGAATATAAAATGCTTGATGGACCGCCATTTCCCACAAGAACCACTACTTCATGCTTTAACGGGATGACGCGTCTGCCCATAAAAGGCGAATTTTGTCTCTGCACGCAATGAATGCAAGCTTGCGTAAATAATGCTGTTTCTGCTAATATAGTAAACATCGAATAGCACCACGCGACTTTAGCTGTAAGAACTGCAGGTGTCACTGGAAAATGTGCTAAGAAACAGCAAACCTTCAATCTCCAACTACTGAATAATTTTGAGATTTTCACATCCACAGCTATCAAGCCTGAGTGAGTACCCACAATCATATACCCTCGTAGAACCGAGTCACAACTGAGTGATATATAAAAAACCCGCTCTCTGGTCCCTAACATTATTTCTAACCTTGACTCCCATAAAATAATGAAAGTGATGAGTATTCTAGTCATCATCCTTAAGAATTGTTCCACTGAACACTATTCTGTTTTTTTCAAACTCTATAGCTATTGCTTTACTGCTTCTTGCTTCCCTGCTTGTTGAAAGTCTTACTCTGTCGTTCCCCTCTTTAAATTCTATGGAGCCGTCAGACACTTCTAACTATCGCCTTATCTACCTTTTACCCTTCTAGGATATTAGCAATGCTGAAATGATTCAACATCTCACAAATTATTTTCTATCAAACAGTATAGCATCTGATCCACCACGTCTACTTTTAATGTGCTAAATCCATCAACGAATACGTATACATTTGGTAGGTTGACCTTCTACGCAAGCTATACGGCTATGGTAAAGCTGGACAGTTGTTCAATTTAATCTACTCGTTCCTGTCAAATCGTAAAATTATGAATAGGCATACCTCTAAAACATGTCAAATGAACGCAGGCGCTGGTGAAGGCTCTATCTGAAGACTTACTCTCTTCCTGATATTCATCAATGACTTTCCTGATGTAGTCAGTTCCTATGTTGACGTCTATTCAGATAATACGACCATCTGTTCCAGTCTTAATATGAAATGTTCCTGGTCTCACAAAGTAGTCCTCGCTTATGCACTTGAAAAACATCTTCAATCTGATATGGATTGGGTAAGAAATGGCTAATAAGTTTTAACCTTTGAAAAACGAAACTGCTTTTCTTTAACCACCATAGAGAATCATTCCTACCTTCCATTAATATGTATAACACCAGTTTCCCTGAAAGTAATAACTACGCCTCTTAGCCCGAATCTCTCAGTCAATATTAAGTGGAATGAATAGATTGAATCAAAAGAAGGTTCGGTTGCTGTTGCGAACCAGGGAGAATTTCCCGTCAGAATCCGTCTTGCACATTTATGATTCTACTATTCGTCTATGCATATAAAACTGTTGCCATATCTGGTCAGGTGTTTGTGTTGTTCTCTCGGGGTTCTCGACAAAATCCAAAGGAATATTTGAAATATAACCTTACCCGATTTGGCTGTTCGTCTTCAGCCACTTTCACACCGACAGATTATAGTCTCTTTCTGTCTTTTCTACAATCATTTTCGCGGCTTCTGCTCTGACGAGATTTATTTTTTGTTGTCCCGCCCTCATAAATTGACTTGAGCGACTAGATCGGTAACTACGTCTCACCGTCAAAATAGTAAAATGTAGCCACTAATTCTACTCCAATGAAACGTCAGTTGCCACCTTCGATGTACTTGAGACCCAACTCTTTTTTACACTTTCTTAACATCACCTATACTGTTTTATTCTCTGTCTTATCTCTCTTCTCATTGAAATCCTGTGCGCAACAGTGGCTGTACAGCCTTGCTTATGGTGAAACGATTATGAAAAAAATTAAAGTACTATAAAGAAAATACCACGTAAAGACTACAGTAATTAAATGATGGAGTGTCGCAAACGGTGTGTCCATGATACACAATTTGTAAGAGAAAAAAATCAAAGCATTTGTGCTATTATGGGAATAATATATTAATATGAATATTGAGGGAAACGCCTGTTTTACGCTCAGTTGATGTGAAAATAAGAAATAGTTTGTTTTTTGTGTTTATTTCGACGACAGCATTAACCGGTGAAAAATAAAATAAGGACAAAGTTTGAGAATATGATAATTAAAACACAGCAGAATTGTCAAAATTTGACTCAGCCTTGCATGATAAACATGAGTGGAGATTTATTTTGTGAATGATATCTTGTACAATGGTTATTGAAATTTTCTTCACCAGACCAGAACGTCTCTTTCTTATTCATCTGGAATTATTTTTCGAAAGTATATACATACATACATACACACGCGCGCGCGCACACACACACACACAGACACACACACACACATATATATATATATATATTTTTCGAAAGTATATACATACATACACACACGCGCGCGCGCATACACACACAGACACACACACACACACACACACACACACACACACACACATATATATATATATCTGTATATCTGTGTGTGTGTGTGTGTGTGTGTGTGTGTGTGTGTGTGTGTGTGTGTGTGTGTGCCAGTCTGTCTGTCTGTCTCTTTTACTCTCTGTGTGCGTGCGAGCGCGGATAGGTTTATTTGCGATTCTTAGTTTTTAATCATTTCACTCCAAGCAAGATGGGACAGTCACTAGTTTGGAGAGAGAAAAGATTGCGCACGGGGGATATTAGCGAATAAGGGTTGTATGCAATTCAAAAAGATAGAAAATGACAGTTGATATTGTATTTAATTTTTTACAGATTATTACTAGCTACGAGGGAAATAAGTAAACTGAATGGAGTTCTACAAGAAGGAACTTTGAGACAAGAACCCATTGGCGTAAAAGGTAAAGAGAACTAGATAAAAATCGAGTAGAATATTTAAGCTCATATGGACGGTGTATCACGAGAAAAATCTCATCTGAAGTGCTTACAGCCATATCACGTTAAATACACCGGTTCTCGCTCGATCACCGAAGTTAACCAACATTGAGCCTGGTCAGTACTTAGATGGGTGACCGCTTAGGAATACCAGGTGCTGTAAACGTTTAGTGACGGATGTGCGTTGTGGTGCAGTAGATATCGGGAAGAGAAATCGGTGAGCCGAGTTCGAATTCCAGTTCAATGCCCTGCATTCACCTAAGCACTGGTACCCTTGCAAAAGGTATTAATCCGTCTCTTCCCTCAAGTTAAGGATTAAATAACAAGGGTAGGTCTTGGGGATCCTGCCCTTAAAAACATATCCCAATGAATCTTGATATTCGAAAAGAAAAAAATTATTACAAGATACATAACTTATATAAACACAATAATAAAATTGTTGAAAGAAAAAGTAATACCAGCAATAAATAAATAAAATTTAGTTGGCAATAAATGACCCATCGAGGTTGATATGCCATAAATCAAACAACCAACCAAACAATCATCTGAAGTGATGCCATGACAATACTGATTATTAGGAACTGTGTGGAGATCTGATTTTCTTTTTCAGTTTACAGAGGAACATTCAATTAGTACCTTACAAAAATGATATTAAATTTAAATAAATCCAAAGCGTTATACATGATTCATACATATTTCTTTTTCATGTTTTTATGTGAGACTAGCTCGGTTTGGTTGAATAATCTCCGAATGGGATCACTGTTCTGCTGGCAGAACTCTTTTAATAAATGAAATATTATTATAAATAAAATCTGAGTAATTAAAAGATATCTAAAAATACAATCGTTATTACTCTGATTTCGTTTTCTTAAATGAATGTATAAACTTCAATGCTTATAGAATTACACGCAGTAGTAATAATGATAATACTTTCAAGATATTTTGAAATTGAAGTCATCGCTTTACAAGGTTTATATCATTTTTATAATATTATGGTTTATGCTGTTGTTGTTAACGATGAGATGAAAAATGATATTGCCTCGCTCCCAAAATAAAGGAAATAAAATCATGTCTTCAACGTGAGTGTAAATATATATCCTTGGTGAAATAATCTTAATATTGTAGCAGTTTGATTTGAATATTTTTCGTTGATATTTTTTACCATTATTTCTCCGCACCTTAAATATGGAATTTGTTTAAGAAAGAGATCCGATTTAAAATCTTTAATCTTTATTCCTTATGAACATTGGTTCAAGAAAATTGATCTGAGATTTGAAATAAATAACAAAAGAACTGAGATGAAAGCTATATTAGCCAATATCCTATAACGCAGATAATATCATGATAGGAAAAAAAGTAAAAATTTAATCTTTATTTTATTTTGAGATTTAAATATAAGTAAATATTTAACGTGCGGTCATTTTATATTGATATTTTTCAAAAGGAAAGAAAATTGTGTAAAATAATGAGATTGCCCTAAGTCATAGACATTCTGATCGATGCCAAGTAAAAATGTTATGCCTTCCTAAGAAGTTTGAACATAAAATCGACCCTAAAATCGATAAGGGAAGAAGTCGTTTCTAGTGCAAAATAACGTAAACCCGTAAAATATTTTAGGCATATTTCATTGTTATTTATCGTATCATTGAATTAGTTTTGTCGTACGACATCTTGTCTGTCTTAATGCTGCTGTAGAGATTTGAAAAAATATTTTCAAATGGAATCGATATTCTCTGCTGATCAGTTCTTATCCACATATAATTCTGTTATGTTAAAACTGTCAGTTGAAATAGCGTCCTGACCTTATTTAAAGTATAATCAATACCATGCGTTTTACTAACAAAAGTATTCTAACAAAGAAAATACATAGACTAATGTCTACGTTTATACTTTCTTAAAAGAATTGCAAAAGGTCAAGTTATTTTTTCAGCCTAGGAATATAACAAAATGTCTTTCATAGTAATTAACAATGCTTTCAAATAATTATATCAGACAAATTTTTAAAGACATTTAAATTTAGTTGGTGCATATATGCCATTATCCTTAAAGTTCAAAATATCTGCAAAAAACAATTTATTTTTGGAAAATACATGTAGCAAGTTTTCTTTTGTTTGTGTCGCAAATGTAAATGAAAATATAAAAATAAATTTATAGAATGTTTAGTAATGTTTTCAAATGACAAATATATTCCAACGAATTTAAAGTTTTCGGCTCAGAATGTACGTTGCTGGACAGTGGATATCGACTCGGAAAGAAAGATCAAAGAGCCGAGTTCGAATTCCAGTTGGATTTCCTGCATTCAAATACCCTTGGGAAAGATATTAATCCGTGTTTTTCCTCCAGTTATGGGTTAAATTATAGGACAGATTGGAATCTATAACATTGGCTGCCAGACAAACTACTGCGGGGTAATGTTCTGCCCAGTCAGTCATGTCTCGAAAGAGACATGATCGCCCAATGCGTGTATCACGTATGGCATTTAACTGCCTGACTGACTCAGGTGTATTTATAATGGAATGTCTCAGGATTTGACATGCATGCACAAGAAACAAACGAAATACAAAATCGAATTTGGATGTTCCTGTTAATTTGTGATCTTTGCAATATATTTTACAATATCTTATATTTGGTTATTTTTTTATTTTATATATACGAGTTCTCAAATATATTATGTTAATTCATAAATAATTTCCATGTAAATGGTTCATAAAAATCATTTTAAATGTTTGTGTTTATTTAAAAGGTTTGTAAAAAGAGATGATTCATAATATCTGGTGTAGCTTATTAATAACGATTACAAAAAATATCGATCATTTTTTTGTAGAAAATCTATATTTTTTAAGCAAATCTATACAAAGGTAGTATGCATAACTGTTTTATTAAATACGCAAAAACCATTTGATAAGACGCGAACGTATCTTAAAGTTTATTAATTTGGAAAAAAATAAAATAAGACAATATATATATATATATATATATATATATATATATATATATATACACATACATATATAGGAAGCAAACAATTTACATACGTATAGAAAACGAATTTACTATGTACTTATGCACAAGACGATAAATCTTCTCGGCGCATTTATTTAATCTTGCAAAAACAGAACTTTTCTAGAAGTACAAATGTTAAAATGTTTATTATCGGTGGGCACAATCTTAACAAAAGTATAAATGGAGATATCACCGTGTTGATAACAAACAGAAAGTATTTTTCAGGATCGACGAGTAATTGATTATGTTACAGATTTGAATCAAACCATAACAAAGTAATAAGCAATAAACGTTTTGTTAAATACAAAAATATATCATATTGTGTTCACAACTATGTTTTAGTGTGCATTAGTTCTTACGGTCCTTGGTTATTTCTTCTCATGTATAACTAAAACAAAAAAATGGGCAATGAAGAAAATCAAGGAAAATGTAAGTATTACGTTAACTGGTTGGAAAGTCAGAGTAAGTGAATTTCTTACAATCTGTGTTGTCGTGAATCTGTTGCCGTGTGTTGCTGCGCCTCCTTGATTCCTGCTTGATCTAGATACATGGCTATTATAGTCTTGAAAGGGATCAGGAAGCACAGAATTTTATTACTAATGTCGTTGGACATTCGACCCTATTGGTTGATTTTTTTTCTTTTGAAAGTATTAATTTATTGACGGGTGTGAAGTGCGAATCCTTTGAGTAAGAAATCATTTTTTGCTTTTTCGTATTTTCGTTTTTTGATTTTTATTTCCGTCTCCATTTCAAAATTTCGAAAAGAATCATAAAAAGAGAGAATATATTGTTACCAGACATAGGAACAATCCAAGCCGCGGTCTTCAAAATTCAAAAGTAAATTACAGAAATTTCAGTATATGAAAATTCATTTAAAAATTACAGAATATATAAACTATAATTCGGAGGGGTGATGGAGCAGAAACAGTTACATTATTAAAGATAGACGACGTATTAACAGTAAGAAAAATGTAACTACATATTATTCTTGAAATCCTATGTATCATCAAAATAAGTGTTCAGTCGAAGTAAATATTGACCTTTGAGCCCATGTAACATTCCTGGGTATCCACAGAAAAACTATCAAATTGAGTGCCTACGGTAATATTTTAGTTGTCCATAGAGCGATTTCCCTTCGAAACGATTATTAAAACTCAGAATTGGATGTTCTACAAAAACCTACGCAGCATTGAAATACTAAAATAGTAAAACAACTAAAAAAATAGCAAAAAACGATATCAAACATCCATTTAAACTACCGGATGTTTCGGTTTGTAAAAGATGAATAAAAACTGAGAAGGAAAAGTAAGCAAGGATTTTATATTTATATTTAATTAATATTATATACGGGTTACAATGTTATATGAATTGATTTAATGAATTAATAATAAAAAATAATATTATTTTTAATATTCATATCATAAAATAATATATATTAATATATAATAAATATTAATATAAATTAATGAATATGATAATAGACATAACATTGTGAAAAGTGATCTTCGATTATCATTGACATGGACGAA
The DNA here is from genome assembly GCA_037127315.1 of Ascarosepion bandense. Classification (NCBI taxonomy): domain Eukaryota; kingdom Metazoa; phylum Mollusca; class Cephalopoda; order Sepiida; family Sepiidae; genus Ascarosepion; species Ascarosepion bandense. Next base: position 324,618 of record JBBBDQ010000677.1, on the reverse strand, counting down.
GACGAACATAAAAATCTTCCTGAGAAGCATCAACTACAGTTACAGCTTTTGAATAAATGCGCATATTTTAAATGTAATAAATTCTTACGTATTCTAAATTTGGTTTATTATGAATTAATATAGTAATGTACAGAAATCTTCCATATTTTGTTGTTAAATACAAATGTATTTTCATTGAATTAGTCTTAATTGAAAACATATCATATATATTTACTTTTTCTGTAATAGACTTATCTATCCTTATCTGTTAGTAAAATAATTAAAGACGCTTTTGTTTGTCGTCGAATGTTTTAGGTTACAACAAAAAATAAAATAAAACAAAAGTGTTCCCTGGGTAAAACATAATGTTTAGTAACATAACGGGTGCTAATAATTTGTTTATCATAACCATATGATTTAAGAATACCATCTATGTTTATTATTCCTTGTGACATGAATAGCTAATGGCAGTATGAAATATGCCAATTTATATATATATTTAGCAGAATTTAACTGAATATGAAATTTTAAAAGCTTAATATTCTTTAGGCTTTGCACATGTGTTAAATATTTTTAGCTTTTAGGATAATCACTGACCTAAACGTTAAACGAAATACATACAATCACTTTTTAAAGCCTTTATCATATTTGGAATTACCTTTGTAATGTAAAATATAGGGTATATTTTTAGTTCATATCACGAATCATATATAAGTTGCTGTGAAATCATATATTTTGAATTCTAGATAACTACGTTGATTGCATTTATTTACATGGAGAAAATAGAAAAATGACATCATATATTGAAAACCAACACAAAAACTGTCCTATTCTTCAAGTAAACAAATTTAATCCCATTTCGGATTTGCTCATATTAAAATAAAGAGTCCCTTGGAAATAAAACATGCATTAATATGTATTCAGTCATTAAAAACCAAGGGCTATAACGGACGTAATGATGAAGAGGTTATGAAAACTCTATCAAGTAAAAGATAATTATGCATTTATTGACATTAAGGCTGAACTTAATAACTTAAAATAGCTTATCTTCTCCCCGAATTCATTAACAAATAAGTAATTTCATTAAGGAAATCTTAGATCACAAAGGCATTCCCATAAAGTATTGTATATTGTTCATCAATGATCTATGGGAAAAAAGATATACACAGAGAGATATATCACAATTGCAGCCATTATGGGGAAGCTTATGATGAACATTTTATTAGCTAGACTCTAACAGTTCTACGGTAAATGTATTCCGCCCGTCTAACTTTAGCATTTATTTCTGGCAAAGGGTGTAATGAATGCACATATGTCATCAAATAACCCATCGCCAACAGAAAATTGAATACCTGCAAGATTGCTCTCACAGCAGCATATGAAAACATCACCAGAGGCATCCACTTAAAATCTAATAAAAACTGCTTTTTAATCTCTGACGCAAAAGAGTAACTAAATATGATATATAAAATATTTCAGCCCATAAAATTATGCATATCTACAGAAAACACAACGTATCAAACCTAATCAGAACTTAATCAGAACTCTACTGATACGAAGAGAACACTGCTCATTTAATCATTCCATGCTAAATACCAAATTAAATTCTGTAAGAAAACAAGGTCATTACTTAACATCTTAATTAATTGACAAAGTGGTGGGTAAACATACCGATCAGATTGGTATATGGCATGAGAATGAACTTAAAAAATGTCAACATCCTCTATCAGTAAGTCAGTTAATTGTCAATCGTAATGCACGTTTGTATGTGCGTTGTTGTGCATTGGATATCGGCTTGGAACGACAAATCGGGGAGCAGAGTTCGAATTCCAGCTGAATTCATTGCATTCACTTACGCGCAAATACCCTTGGGAAAGGTATCAATCCGCCTATTCCCCTCAGTTATGGGTTAAATAACAGGACAGATTGGGTTCTATAGCCTTGGTCGGCAACCAGTCTACCGCAGAAAGCAATGGCAACCTACTGCGGGATAATCTTGTGCCCAGTCAGTCATGTCTCTTTCGAGACATGATCGCCCAAGCGTGTATCATGTATGGCACTTAACTGACTGAATACACGTTTTGCTGATCATGTCTCGAAAGTGACTGGGCTGTAGGTTTCCATTATTTTTCTTTGGCTATTGGTTGGCAACCAAGGATATAAAACCCAATTTGTGCAACCATTTAACCGATGAACCGACAGAAGAGAGGGATTAATATCAGTTTTAAGGATATTTTCACGTAAGTGAATGCACCGAATTTAACTGGAATTCGAACTCGGCTCTCTGATTTCTCGTTCGAGCTAATACCCACTGCACCGCAGCGCATTTCCATGCTCTATCAATGTTCAAATAAATAAGATTTAGAGTATACCTTTCTGAAACAGAAGATATATCTTGGAATAATATAATGAAAATGTTTATATTCCACATTGTTTTAAGCTAAATCTTTGTAAGAAAAACCCGTCAATAAGAAAAAGATTTATAACTAACTGAAACTAAGAAAACTATTTTTTTGGAAAATTATTTTAAAAGACATAATATTTAGATTTCAACCAAATCAAGCTCTGTTAACGTTTCCGCTAAGAAACAGACAATATTTCAATAACTAGGAATTTTTAACTAGGAATTCTATAAATAAATTTGTTATGACAACACTTTGGTGTTAAAAGTTAAAATGCTGATAAATTCCTACTATAAAAATAAACTGGCATAAATCAAGTAAGTGAATTTGATTCAAACTTAATTTTAAGTACTGCGTACACTTTGTAATTGATCTTGCTACGTAACTTTAATTGATCTTGTTACGTAACTTTAATTATAATTTAAGTGTTTTATCAATCTGGTATCTAAATTCTTCGTTTTACAATTACGCCTGTAATGAAGCTTTGGTTTAAATCGAAGTTTGCGACCATAATCTGACAGCGAAGATCAGGTGAATTTCAATATACGTTCATATTGTAGTAGCGTTTCACATTAGATTAATTTTCAATCACCTGAATTCAAACGTTTCAGAAGCATAAAAATCAACAGCATTTGATAAAATTTAAAGTTAAATGTGAACACTTATTAAAAACAATACAATTTGGAAACTTAATCATTTAACTTCTGTTATGAAGGTTTGAAGGTTTCTAAAGGTTTGAGTTATTTCAGTTTGAACGGTTTTTCTGGTGTCCTTTAAAAAGCAGTATTTAAAATTCGAAATATTACCAGAAACACAAGTACAATTGAAAATACCTTTGCGAAAAAAATAGATTTAGGAACACATAATTTTCATTATGAGCTGTCTACTTCAAACTCTATAGTCATTATATTTTTCTACTCTCAATGAAGCAGATGTTACAGACTTGTTAAAAATCACGTTTTTGCGTCTTATTACTGATTATACGTATATTTGTTAATAGAATAGACCACGAGATTAAATAAATTAATATACAAACCTAAAATAAGTTTTTATTGAATGATATTTACTGGAATTTTCTGAAAAATATAAATAATTTTCTCTAAGGTTGGATGAAATGTAGTTAATATAAAATCTGTATATAATGTCAATGATTTCTCTCAGAAGATGAGGCCATAAGAAAATGACTAAATACTGATAACTACTTTGATAAAGAAAGAAATTGTCAAACATTTAAAATACTTTTCTCTTCTTTTCTCTTTACCTTTTCACGTTTTTGTGAATAAAGTAAAAGATAAGCGTTGCAATTTCTGTCAAATAAGACAAATTATAAAAAAACAAATTAATTTGAAAAATCATCATGATTATTTGATGTATCAAAACATTTGTACGCTATTTTATATCAAAATGTTTTGCATAAAGTGAATCAATGTAATTCTGAAGAAAACATTTCGCATAATTAATTGTCAGTCAGTTAATTGCCATACGCGATACACGCTTGGGCGATCATGTCTCGAAAGAGACATGATTGACTGGGTACAAGATTATCCCGCAGTAGGTTGACATTGCTTTTTGCGGTAGACTGGTTGCAGACCAAGGCTATAGAACCCAATCTGTCCTGTTATTTAACCCATAACTGGAAGGAATAGACGGATTAATACCTTTCCCAAGGGTATTTGCGTGTAAGTGAATGCAATGAATTTAACTGGAATTCGAACTCGGCTCTCTGATTCCTCGTTCCAAGCCGATATTCAATGCACTACAACGCACATCCCAGTTAATTGTACATTTCTTAAAAGCTATTTAACTCATAATTAAATTATTTCATAATTTTGTCTTCACGTTCCACGTTTCATCGTACTATATCTGATAATGACATTTGGTATTGAGATTTGTATTTATTCTACTCTCGACATACACAGTCTGATGAAAGGGACTTTTAGTTTATAACATCTCTTCCTCATGACTTGTACGACATATTTCCAGCGACAATTTTTCTTAGACATAACAGAAATCTCTTTTTGATTATGTTAATTATTTTCTTTGTAGTTTTTATTTTCCTAAAGTTACTCTCAACCTATTATTGGCTCTCTACATGACATTACCTCTTTGCCATTTCAAGTGTTTTGTTTATCTGTGAAAGACATTGCACAGTATATTCGATCCTATAAATGATTTGATATTATACAGAATATGCACTCTTTTCGTTATCTTTAACAAGATTCTGTTATAAGTTGCTTAAACTTTGGAAGACATCATTCGCTATTCATATATATCTTCAAACGTAGTCCCATTTTTAGTCAAATGATACGGCACAACGCAGATAGTGAATATTTTCCAGCTGTTTGATTTTGAAGTCTATGACATAGAGATCACTTCTTGGACTGTCTGTTTGGAAAAAAATTAATCTCATTTTTTCAATTTATGCAAATTACGCTCTTGCTGAGTTGATATTGTTATTAGTTTTCTATTGATTATGCAACTTTCACAATTAGCCTGCAAAAGAAATTTCAATATATACTAACATATTTTTAAAGCTATAATCCAGTGCTAGGGTGTTTTTGTTAAAAAAAATAATATACAAATTGGCCGAGCGCACAGGATAATTGATTGACAACCTTTTTTCAGAAGTTAAGTAGAAAGGAGCTAATTTCATTTTAATAATATATTTAAATATAAATATGTGTGTATGTGGATAATATTTAACATAAATTTAAACGATATAACTATAAATGTTCTAAAGGATTTAGTATTTGTTTTTTCTGGTTTTTACTATTTTTCACTTAACAAATTTGCGTCTGACAAAGTTGATTTAAAAATCATGTAGAGTTTTCATTTACATTAACGTTAAATGCCGACTTATTTTTTCACGAACACTTATTTCCCACGGAATCTTGCCATGAAGTCGCTGAAATTAAACTTTGCTTTTAAAACATTAACATTTTTACTCACTTTATACAAAAAAGACAAAAGGAATAACATTTAGATTGAAAACACCAATTTACATCTGGGGAAAATATCATTAACAAGCAAATAAAACATAAAAATTGACTTTTTCAACTATATAATTAATTGATAAGTACTAAATTAATCGCGTTCACTAGATTCTTTTCATTCAGATATCAGGAACGCATTGGAACAAAGTTGTTTAAATTAATGTCGTTAAACATAGTAAATGGTTATTATTTTTCTTTTTTATATTCGATGTCTCATAAAATTCAGACATTTTTTGGTTCAAATATTATTTTGCTTTTAATGTCGATAATCAATTGTATTTCTGATTGCTTATGTTTAAATGGTTGTCTTTGACTTTTAGGCGTTTTAAAAGAACTAAACTTTATTATTTTCATTCGTTTTTAAGTTGGTGTATGAGTTCAGCAAATTTTACATTTTCTATTTTTTAATCATCGCACCCCAAGCAAGGCGTTAACGCTACTGATGTGCAAGGGGTTACATAAGAGAATTTAAGTATTAAGCAGAAGGAGAGCGAAGACAAAGACGACCCAGCTACAGGGCGTGAAAGAGAAAGGGCAAGAGAAGGATCTGAACACAGGGTGATGACAGTTGCGAAGGTAGAAAAAAGGATATATATATATATATATATATATATATATATAGAATATATATATATATATATATATATATATATCACGAGTAGAATATATATATATATATATATATCACGATAGAATATATATATATATATATATATATATATATCACGAGTAGAATATATATATATATATATATATATATATATATATCACGAGTAGAATATATATATATATATATATATATATATCACAAGTAGAATATATATATATATATATCACGAGTAGAATATATGAGATATATAAGCTATATTATTTAGTCATTTCAAGCGTTAATATTATATAGCAAATAATATAGATGAAACAAACATACAAGTATTTTTTCATACCAGATACGGTTTTAAGCTATCTATTTTCATCTTTTATTATTGTTAATCGATTTTGGCATACAGACTTTACTATTCGTTCAATTAAACATTAATATTTTCTTGATGCATATATTGTAGTCGAACATTTAATAGCTAATATTTTTATAATATATTTCTAAGTTTGGATATTTTAATTTTTTTAGCGGTGTGATATTAAACTAATTTTTACTAAAAAGATAGTGATAATACATATGATCTTGATTAAGAAGTCTGTAATAAAAATAATGAGTTTATTATAAAACAAACTAAAAGAAAAGACTAATTTATTCAATTACGAACGAGATTGCCATTGTTTAGATGATGTAGAAAATTAAAACATGGCACAAGAACCAACTGTTGCAGAATAATATATAAGAAAAAATGCTTAAAGCTCCTGAATAAATGTAATAACACCCGAAAGAGAAAACACATCATGACCAATATGCCAATAACGTAAACATGAATTTTTCTTCGTATATTATTTAATTTATCTTTAAATGATCCTAATATATTCATCAGCTAGTTTTTTTTATTCATATTTCCCTTAGTTCTCGATATTTCGAAATAATTTTTTTAAACTATGATAATTTTTCATAAAAACAACAAATAAAACAAAACAACTGGAAAACATATGATGAAAAACTCTTTGATATAATTTCTATGATATTCTTTCTTAGAAAGAATACGTATTCATTTATCTTTATTTATTCATTGACTTTAATTATTTTTTGATAAGCTTATTTTCGACGAATTTAATGAAAGCGTAACAGAATATACAGTGGCCAAACAAATTATTATCTTTAAATTTCGCTGCAGTAAAAACTTAAACGTATGGCAACATTTTCGTTTTCATTAAATCTTTTTCTTTACAATTATTTTTGTTACAAGGACAAGTGATGGGAGCAACAATATATTTTTAGCAAACTACTATGTAATGATGTTTTGTTTTGTTGCGCTGAGCGGCTGTTGCATCCAAGTTTGTTTTTTTAACCAGTATCTTTCTCTCTTATTTTTTCTGTATGAAATTTTATATTACTATTTTAACATAGACATGAATTTATCTTTGTATATTATTTAATTTACCTGTTTCTTCTGTAAATGATCCTTATATATAGAATCATCAACTAGTTTTCATATTATTCATATTTCCCTTAGTTGTCGATAATTTGAAATATTTTTAAACTATTATAATTTTCTAAAATCAAAACAAAACAACGGGAAAAATACGATGACGAACAGTTTGATTATAATTTCTACGATATTCATTTTTTGGAAAAAATATGCATTTATATATATATTTATTTCTGTTTATTTATTCATTTTATTTTTTTCTTTAATTTAATTTATTTTGTAACCCTATTTTCGAAGACTTTAACGAAAAAATAACTGAATATATAGTGGACGAAAAAATTACTTTTAAACACACAGCACTAATAAACATAAACGCATGTCAACTTTTTCAATTCCATTATTTTTTTTTTTTTTTTTTTTTTTTGTTACTAGTGATGGTTGCGACAATTTTTTAAACAAAATACTCTAGTGCAGTGATGTTTTGTTTCGTTGAGCGGCTGTTACGTCCAAGTTTTTTTTGTTTTTGTTTTTAACCAGCGTCTTTCCCCTTGAATTCCAATCGCGTCTCTGTCAGCCGTCGCTTGAAAACCCATTTAGGAGAAGGAAAATTCCGAATAACAACCCGCAACACAAGATGTTAATCGTGCCGATGAGTGAATAGCTACTGTGTTATGAGGTCACAAACGATACCATACTGGCTTCAGAATCCTGTTTGTTAAAGACCGTTACCCAACGTCCCTGGAAACTTTGGGTAGACTTTTGGTTCCGTGCGTCACTCGTGGGAAAATATGAGAATTACAAATAGAAATAAAAGTTCAGTATGGCTCTTCCAGTGGATAAACAGGGAGCCAGTCCTTCATGAAGGAACCTTACTGAGGTCGAAAAATCTGCCATAGGAACAAACTCCTACACATAGAATGAATCTTCAGGTCCCCACAACCAGGATGATCCTAATGATGGCTTTGAAAATTCTCCAGCTAGATATATAATCCTATATTTAAAGAAAGAAAAAATAAAATAGTCTCGTGAGGAGTACAAAGTCGTTAGGACTGCATTTCATGAAGCGCTACTCAAACCTCAAACAAACATCACATGCCAAACATATGGTATTTGGCGAAAAAAGGTTGGACAAACAAACAGAAAGTACATTGTTGAAAACAAATTAGCCAATGTACGAAGATACATCATGCGAAATAACCGATTGACAGAGGCTGAAATTAATGTGATAAAAAGAATTGAAAACCAGAATAGAAACAACACATGAAAGGGAACCGGAATCAGAAATAAAAAGTAGTAACATCACACAAACCACAGGTCATAATGTAGAAACCGTGATACACACAAATCACTGTGAAAATAATGCTGTAAGTTTAGAAGTGCTGGAAAGGTGTGATCTGAGTCAGTTACAAGACTGTAATAATACGTGTTCAAAACACATTGAACAGAATTATTTTATGGAAAACAAGAACAGTTTACAAGAAGCCAAGGTAGAAATCAAGAACCATATCAGTCAGATAAAACATATTGCAATGGGGAACAAGAACAACTCCTAAAATTCCAACCAACAAATCATAAGCTCGAAAATATTAAGCTCTACAATGCAGCACTCAAATTAATTTTGGATGAAAAAGACACTCATATAAATCTCAATGAAGCAATATAGGCACCAGATGCCTGTCTAATGTGACGCTCGTCCTCGATGACGGCCGTGACGATCCCAGTTGTGACACTGCCACCCGGTCGCGGCGATCCCGTCCAATGATGTCGTTACAAAAGCTGGACTACAAGACGTCTTTTGCAACAACTGACCACTGCCCCACGTTGTGATTAGATCCCAGAAGTCTCGTCGTGCAATTTCAATAGTCGTTCCTTTGAGCCAGTCCGGACACTGGTGTACACTTATGAGTTGAGAAAAATAAGCACGGCACCAAAAAAAAAAAAAATTATAAAATAATTGAACGAAGTCGAACACGCCTGGAGAGCTACGTAGAATGTCATTATATAAAAAAAAAAATGTCTGTTTTTTTTTTTCAAGAATACAGTTGTCGAAAATAATATACAATCGTCGAAAATGATTTTTACAACGGAAAGAGAATGTTCGCCAAAAGCATCAAAGCTTCTAATCTTCAAGTAAAATGTCGAAGTTTCGTTAGCGTTGAAATAAACAGATCTCTTCAAATATTCGCCACATCTCTTGTATTTCATTAAAAGTCTTTTCATTAATTCTCTATAATCAGGATTGTCAATTTTCCTATGTAACTTCTAAGACAACAAAGTTCTTTCGGGTCCTTATCGGAGTTTAACAGAGTTTGCCGAGGTTCAACGAACGAAGATTCAGAATTTTCGATTTTCCGGTGATAAAAAAAAAAAAATAAATAACGTTCTTTCGGGTTTCATGTCGATGGCGCATAATTCCAAATTAACCTTTGAGTTAATTTGCGGCAGGCTTCATTCGAAATTAACTCTTTAGCCATAAGTTCTATGGTAGGCAACCAGCCGTGTGTCATGGCTCCCAGGCTGGGTCATTTTTCCCCCACCCGCTACATTTCGACTGATAACAGCTCTAACTCAAAAACTGTCTCCCAACTCGACAACCTTCCACAGACTCCGAAAAAACTGCTTCCCAACTGTCTTTTCGTGTCGAGCATCCAATTTTATAACCAATTCCGATCATCTCTGGGGATCCGGCTGGCTCACAGTCTCCGGCCAATGAAAATCGGTCTCCGCCCCTTCGATTTGCGGATGTCTTGGCTATATCAATTAGATCATGCCAACTCACACCGAACTGAATTCAGGTCGGGTTGTTTCGAACTGGTGTATTCAATAGTGGCCTTGGCATCTGGCTGACCTTATCAAATCACTCTGACACTTGTTTTGTCTACGCGTTTCAGATAAGCGGAATACATTTAAAATCTAACACAAATCCATATTGAACATGAAAAGAGGCGTAAATCATGAAAGACGAGAAATGTATATTTATCCAAAATAACTTTATTTTATGTTTCCGTGCTTTTAGAAGCACTTGATGGTACTAATTTCTTTTCCTAAGCTCACATCGCGTGACGCAATAAATCATTAATAATATCACCAATATCAATTTCTCTCTCCGCTGTTTTAAACCAACCAAAGGAAAGCATCCCCGCGAGAGAAGCAAAAGCATCACCGCGTGAGATATTGTCACAAAATAACCCGAAAAACTACAGACCAATTGCATGCCTTCCGACAACATACAAAATCTATTTAAAAAAAAACACAGACACATTTCTTCTTGGAAAAAAATGACACACTACTACTTTAAGAAAAAGGGTGCAAACGTGCAAATGTAAAGACCAACTACATATTAATAGGATGATCCCGGAAAACTGCTACAATGCAAACAAAAATCTTAGTACTGCCTGGATAGATTATCGAAAGGTATTCGATAGTGTACTACATTCCTGGATCTTAAAGACATCAAATATATACAAGATATCACCCGTCATCATCAATTTCACCAAACAGTGTCGATATGTAAAACAACCCTTTCCCCCAATCATGTCAACGGAACCTATTAGTCTGGTGAAATAAACATCAAAAGATATATATTTCAAGGTGACTCTTTGTCTCCCTTACTATTCTGCATATCAATAATAGCACTAACCATTCAACTTAACAAGACAAAATGTGGTTATAAAATAGCTCAAAAGAAAATAAACCACCTACTTTACATGTATGACTTAAAGTTGTAAGCTAAGAAAGATAACGAGCTTGAAGGTCTTCTGTAAACTGTAAAATGCTTCACCGAAGTTACTGAAATGAAATTCAGTTGGAATAAATGTGAAAAAGCTAGAGTTTTACGTGGATTGCTACAACAAACATCCTCAATTAGCTTATATATTGCTGTAACAATAAAAGATCTAGAACCAGAAGAAGCTTATCAATACCAAGGTGTAAATGAGAGTGAAAAAACTCATCATAAAAAAATGAAAGAAATAGTGCGTAAAGAGTACTATAGAAGGCTACGACTGATATTAAAAACTAAACTGAATTCTCAGAACAGAATTATGGCCATTAACAGCACTGCCATCCCAGTGATCCAATATTGTTTCAACATTTTAAACTGGAATCTGAACGACATCAGGCGAATGGATTATAAAACAAAAAAGGCTTCTTTCTAAGCATAAGATGCATCATCCAAAAACTGATGTACACCGTCTATACGTACCCCTTAAAGAAGGTGGAAGAGATCTTATTTAGCTAGAATTGTCATACAAGACAACAGCTATTGGCTTAGTAACATACATTGAAACAACAAAGAACTAGATGATACAATTAGTCAAACAACATGAAAACAGAAAGAAAAATATTCAATAATAAACTAAGGCAGTAAATATAAACAAGATTTACATTTAGTAGATTCTGTAAAAAAGCAAAAGAGAAGTCAAGAAGTAAGTATTGCGGCAAAAAATATGAAAATGAAATCAATGGATAAAATTCTTGAACTGATGAAACAACGCTGGCATGACAAACATCTGCATGTCCAGTATCCAGAACGTACCAATAAATCCAATGTTAAGAAAGTTAATACTTTAATCTTTTTACTAGGAACTTTCAGGCAAATATACATAATAATGTGGATGCAAAATATAAAACCACAAGAAACAATATACCATCTAATCTCAGGATGTTCTGTACTTGCTTTAAATGAATATATAATCGTCACGAAAGTGTAGGACAATATGTACATTAAAAAAAATGTGCAAACACTATGGAAAATATGTAAAAAAAACTGGTATGAACATCACCCAGCACCGGTTACAGAAATAGAAGATGTCACCATTCTATGGGATTACACCAAACAGAAAAATTGAAGCAAATAGGCAAGACATTATTGTTAAAAACCAAAAAGAAAAAAACTTGTTTATTAATTGATATAATCATTGTCTTGTTTTAGTACAGCCCACACACTAAAGAGAACTTTGTCTATGTAACGCTACGGATGTTAGGGAGATATGAAAAAAACATGAAATCATGCCATAATAACACACCACGACCTGCCTTAGGCTTTTCTGCTGACATGTGTCGACCATCAGATAAATTGAATTATAATGAAAATGACATAATAATAATTAAGAATTAAACATATTCGTAAATAGCAAATCTCATGATAAACATCAGCATGAAAAGAACCTGTATCTTGAGATGAATCATCTTAAGCGTAGACTGGAAATCATTAAGCATTAAATATAGAAACATAACCAGGAAGCATTTTACAAATGATAATATTCAAACTACGATTTGTCGTTTATAAAAATAAAAAAAAATGATAATTAATCATTTATGTGCCCCTAAATGTAAAACCTTAGTTTCAGGATGAGGGCAATTGATCTAAAATATAATTCAAATAATAAAATTAGGACAAAATTATAATAATAATCTTTTCTCATATTTCATAAGAAAAAGGTTCTTATTTAGCAGCATTATTTTTGCCATTTCTTTTGAATAATTTTTATATGTTAATAACTAATTTCCATTTTGTTTTTAAATTTCATCAGGAAGAGTCAAGATTAGTGTACGCACATCGACCGCGGAAAGGAAACGAACACTGTTATTTTGGTATGTAAATCGACTTATCTGTAAATGCCAGCATTACTGGCACCATTCTTGTTAGGCAGGACAAATGCTGTTCTGCGAATTGACATATCGATCAATTTATTTGATTGTATTTTAAATTCAATCGCATGACAGGCACATACACAGACAGTAATCTCTAGGTTACTGGTGGCATATTTGAGACTGGTTGAATTCGTTTAGATCTAAATTTCTTCAGTTGTCTATTCGAAATTCTTTGACGTAACATTAATAAACATACTTAGCTTTTGAATTTCAATGCGAAAACCAACATTTTTTCACTAGATCTAGGTAAATTCATTGTTTTTTCTTCAAAGGCAGTAGTAGTTTCTCTGAAAACGCATTACATCTGAGAATAAATCTCTAAAGAACATCTACAGAAATATTGTTTACATAGTATAATGTTTTTATGAACAAGTAAAAATATTCTAAGATTAGAATGCATGGTCAGTCTGCTTTTTTAAAAATGACTTATATTAAATATCATATAACTTGAATAGATAATATAAGATATGATAATTCATTTTAAAGGCATCTGTGTGTAAATATACGCCAGTAGCAGAGAGTTTTAACCTTATATATATATATATATATATATATATATATATATATATATATATCGATGGGAAGGTGCTGGTGTATATATAGATTTATATATATATATATATATATATATATATATATATATATATATATATATAACCGAGTGAATAAGGAACAAAGAATTTTTTTTCATGCAACGTCCAAAACATTAATTTAAATCAGTGCTCTATAGAGACGTGAATATTTATTATTAATTACATTTTAGAACATGTTCAATTTTTTATATATCTACAACAAATCGTACATTTGTTTCGACATTGGAACTACAATGTCTCATCAGGTGGTATGGACAGCAATGGAAAGCCTCTATTCTTATATTTGACTCTTTCTAATATTACCTTACTAATGCTACCGATTTCTGATTTTGTAGGGCTTATTAATCTAGTGCGTAATTTTTGGTGGAATTCCAGCTTATGGTCTGTTAAAAGTAAGTACGCCCCCTTTTTGCCATTTTGAGGAATCTGTCGCTTATTTTCAATTCTAATCACCCATCATCTATTATCAAGCATATCCCATTATCAGTGGAACACCGCCTTAAAACACACTTCTCCAGTAAAGAAATATTTGATAAACACAAGGCAATTTACGACAGAGTCCTTAAAGAAAGCGGATATCAATCATCCAAAATTAACATTTTCAAAACATTCACGAGCTCAAAAACCAAAAATAGAAACAGGAAAATCATATGGTATGACCCTCCTTTTAATCAGTCAGTTAACTTCGTGCTGTGACATAAATTTCTTAAACTAATAGACAAGCATTTTTCTAAAAATAACCCTCTAATCAAAATCTTCAATAAAAATACAATAAAACTAAGCTATAATTGCTCCAACAATCTAGAAAAATAATTAAAGCACATAACAGCAAAATATTAAAAGCACACAACAAATATAACTCTAACACTAATAACAGTCTGCCCCGTAATAACAACCTCTGTAACTGCAAAAACCCAAACTAATGCTCCATGACCAATAAATGTTAAACGAAATCCCTGATATATATGTGTGCTATTTCATCCATAGAGAATCCTAAATGTGACAGAATATATATCGAAAACACCAGGAATGTATTTAAAAGTGATTTTACAATCACGTCTCATCCAGACAATGACAAAGAAAAACAAAACATGATGTCTCTCTCCAAATACTTTTGGAAGTTAAAAGACGAAAATAAAACACTTAAAGTTAAATGGAAATTCTTCAAAGAAGCAAGAACAGCTAAATTAATACAGGAACCATGTTTCCTTTGTCTTCAAGAAAATATTAAAAATCATTAGATATATGAATAGCAACACGCTTTTAAACTAGAGGCATGAAAACACAGTAAACTGCAAGCACATTAATTTACTAACCTTACAAACATGCTAAAAAATACTATAAAAGCCAGAGCTATGACCCCATGATACACCTTCATAGTATTAACAACACTCTTGCACAGACCACAAACCGTGATTTAATTTAAATTTTTAAAATATTAAAACCTTTATAGTAAAAATCGGTTTCCTATATTCAAAATTAAGGTTAAATATGCAAAATTAGATTAATTTTAAAAACTGTGCTTAAATACACACATTAAATTTTAACTTTTACATTAAATAGAAATATACCTATTACCTATTCACCTATAACCTTAAATACAACGTTAAATCTTACCTCCTACATTAAATTCTCCCTATTACGCACCCATTACCTACTTACCTATTACCTTAAATACTAACATCAAACTTTACCTCTTACATCAAATCTTACCTATTACAGACCACACACTGTGATCTAATTTAAAATTTAATATTTAATAGAAAAAAATCGACTTCCTATATCCAAAATTAAGGTTAAATATACAAGTAAGATTAATTATAAAAACTGTGCTAAAATACAAAACTATTCTATAATTGTGCAAATAAGCGGTAAGTCCAATCCCATCCCCCACCCCTTACATCTCCCTACTCTGCTCCTCTAAAACATCCAAAGGATAAAGTCTAGTCGCAAGTTCATAAAACTTACTTCCTATCTGGTAATGTTAAAACTGTCTACAAAATTCCAAGACACTCATTAATCAAATATATTCATTATCCACATGACTTTCTTCAAAATTCAAACGGACAATTCACAAGACTTATTCCTTTAACACTAACCACCACCAACATCCCACACACAATTCACCAAATATAAGAAAAGAGGCTTTCCATTGCTGTCCACACCACCTGATGAGACATTGTAGTTTCAATGTCAAAACAAATGTACGATTTGTAGTGGATATATAAAAAAATTGTACATGTTCTAAAATATAATTTATAATATATATATATATATATATATATATATATATATATACCAGCTTCTCCCCTCGCTCTCGTACATACACACATACATGTATTTATATATATATTTGTATGATTGTATATATATGATTAATAAAACTATCATATTTTTCACTTAGTTGATCATTATGCGGCCTGCGCTTCTGAAAAGTAAACGTAAAGACAATGGCTGCATCGAAAAAGATCGAAAACGAATTTCTCATTATCTTTGACTATATTACAGGGTACTTTTATTTCATTTAAATTGACTAAACTTCAAGTAAATCTCAAACACCAAAATAACTTTTGAAGTAATAAGCATGTCTGATTAAAAATAAATTCATTAATTAACTTCGAACACACACACACACACACACACACACACACACACACACACACACACACACATATATATATATATATATATATATATATATATATATTATTCAGAAATGAATTTAAACCCTTTCGGTTACTGCCATGTGATTACATTTTTTTAATTTTTTTATAAGCGTTTCACCCCGAACAAGGCATGTCACTGCCACTACTGCGCAGGGGGCTACGTAGAGTGGAGAAAGGCTGATTAAATATAGGAAATAACAGAGGGTGGGTGAGAGGCGGGTGAGGATACCGAGAATGAGGGTTGGGTAGATGAGAGTGTTGTGAGAATAGTTGGGAGTTAGTGTGATAGGAGGTGTCTATTGACCCTACATTTAAACACCTGGAAATTGTAACTGTCGGGAAAGCAGACTTGTGGAAGGGAGTTCCACAGGCGGGAAGCGCGAGAAAAGAAGCTGTTGGAGTAGAATTTACGGTTATATCTTATTTGTTTAACTGTAAAAGGGTGGGACCTAGTTGCTAATCTAGTATCTCGTGTAAATTCGTGCTTAGGCGGCACCAGTGATCTAAGCTCATCGGAGCAGAAGCCATGAAAGTACTTGTAGAAGAGGCACAGGGAAGCTACATCACGCCGGTGTGAAAGCGGCTGCAGCCGGTCTGCCAAGTCAGTATCAACCACGTTACAGATCCTCCTTTGTATTTTGTCAAGAAGCCCAAGGAGAGCAGCAGGGGCACCCGACCAGATATGGCAGCAATATTCAATACACGGGCGGATGGTAGATTTGTATATGTGCAGAATAGTTTCAGGTGCGAAAAATTTCCGGGCCCTGCACAGGGAGCCGACTTTCATAGCAGCAGATTTGGCAATGGATTCAATATAGTCATTCCATTTGAGGTCCGCCAAGAGTGCAAGGCCAAGGAGGCGTAGTATTTTACTCTCTGGGAGGCGAGCCTGTCCCATGCTAATGGGAGGTAGATGCGATTGTCTATGGTGGTTAGTTGATAACAGCTTTGTTTTGGAGGCATTGAAATTTACCAACCATTTCCTACCCCAGGTCACTACGGATTGGAGGTCCCTTTCAAGTGCGGCAGCGAGGTTCACTTTGTCGTCCAGACCTGGTTTCTGATCGATGCGGGAGTAGATTGTTGTGTCGTCGGCATACATGCCAACTTGGGATCTAATGGTGTCGGGGAGATCATTAATGTAGATCAGAACGAGCGTGGGACCTAGGATAGAACCTTGAGGGACGCCCGCGTTCGTCTGGTAGTTTTGGGAGGCATGCCCATTTAATACCACCTTTAATGTGCGGTTAGAGAGGAAGGACTGGATGAGGTCAAACAGATGTCCAGTTATCCCATAGCTCCGCAGTTTGCACAAGAGGCCAGCATGCCAGATCCTGTCGAATGCTTTGGAGATATCCAAGGCAACGGTTCGGGCTTCACCATTCTTGTCGAGTGCCTGGTATATGTACTCGGTAATGGTCGTTAGCATATCAGCAGTAGACCTGGTGAAGCGAAACCCATACTGTTTGTCAGAGAGAAACCCGTTGGTCATAAGGTGCTGAATCACCTCGGCGTTGATAATGGCTTCGAAAACTTTGCCAAAGATTGGAAGGAGACTAATAGGACGGTAATTGGCGGGGTCTGAATGTTCGCCAGAATTCTTAAATATAGGTACTACGCAGGAGGACTTCCAACAGGCAGGAAACCAGGAAGCAAATAGGCAGAGGTTATAGAGTTTAGAGAGGACAGAGGAGAGTTCTGGGGCACATTTCTTCAGTACTATGACTGGGATTCCGCCACCGCCGCTCGCTTTGTCTGGGTCAAGTTGCATTGTATATAACTCGCGAAAATCCGCCTTCCTCTACCAAGCGCTCATTGCTAGGACTTAGAATCGCCGATTGATGTCAATGTCAAGTAAATGCTAAATAAATTATGACTGCTGACCGTCTGTATCCTTAAATGGCGATAGTTTGTATAATTAAAAACGTAAGTCAATATATATATATATATATATATATATATATATATATATATATATATATATATATATATATTCAGATCACATTTAGGCGGATAGCTATTACAACATGTATCTTCGAAAGATATATTTTCAACCTCCGTCAAGTAAATAATTTAGAGAAGTTCTTATGTTGGAAGCAAGGTTAAAGGAAGGGGTGAAAAATATTGGTTGCTCTAGGGTTAAGCCGAGGAGCTATGTAGTAGTAAATTCCCTTCTGCTATTGGAAGACTGCTAGCTGGTCCCTTGGGTTAGTGGTGGTAGTTAAGAGGGAAAATTTTACGGACTCCCCAAATGTAAAACATAATCTATATAAAAGGCAATATTTGTTATGAATAACTAGAAGGTTATAATTAATGAAATTTAAATTTACTGCGTTGACGACACATCTATCATCTAGACTATTTGGAGTACGTGCCGTGCATATCAGCTTCCAATTTGTGTCTTTAGGCCTTCTTCCTTCAGTTCCCAGTATTTTCGTGATAGGGATGTCTAATACCTTAAATTAGGGTTCATAAGTGCCTATGCGTATAAAATCTTTGTTTCCAAAGACCCGCTAAAATTTCAATATACATGATATATTTCTCCTTGTTTTCTTAGGAGAGTTAATTGGTTGATAGTTCACATTTTTAGATCTACACTTGATTTTCAACCGGATAGTTTTCTTTGGATATGCAATTACTGAGAGTATAATCCCGTGCACTATATTAGAATCGCTTAATCTCATCAAAATTTGATTATTGTGGTAACTAATAATGTTATACTTATTATTAGTACGGGAATAGCAATTTAAACGTTTTCTTATTAAATATTTTACTCAGGAGTCGTCGTTATGAAAATGCTTACTTATTAATTTAAAAAAGACCTTTCCAATGTTAACGGTTGACAGTCCACAGAACGAGTTGTTGAAATATATAAACTTCCTTCTTTCAACGTTAATGTCAAACCGCCTGCATTCCACTACCAAAAGGAAATATACTACTACGATTCTTCTTGGCTTAACACTATAGTAACCAACATTCTACACCTCTTCCTTTACAATATACGTTGTTCCGACATAAGAATTTTCTCTATACTAGGGTTGACAATGCATGACTCGAAATAGCATGTTGAAATAGATACCCACTACTAAATGCGATCTGAAATTACAGATAAATAAATAAATGAATATCTTCTCTGTATATTAAATTAACATTAAGCTCTCCCTTGGTGCAGTTTTATATTTTAAACAATATTTCCAGGATAGCCTCGGATTTTTTATCAATCTTATACTAGATTTTTACTGACATATATATATATATATATATATATATATATGTATGAGACTAAAATGTTCCTTATATAATTGATAACCAGGCTTCAAACATATGTCTCATCAGAATAATTGCTTCGCTTTTCTTTTTTGTGGGATGAACAAAATTTTAAAAAAGTTGGTACAATCATAAGTACTCATTTACGTTAGTAATGCAGAGTAATTGTTTCCAGAATCGCCAGGCACGTGAGAGATTTAATATTGCAAAACAATTGAAACTGTAATGTGAAATTGCGTAAAAAATCTAACTTTACCGATTTGCGGATAAAGTATTCAGGTTGTGCAAGCAGAATATACTGGTTATCGTAACGTGCCCTAATCAAGAAAATATATTCAATGAAAGTTGTGAAACAACAAAGAGATGCAGGCATGTAAAAAAGTAAGTCTTTGGCCTGTAGGAGCTCGGTTTGGTGAATATGAGACTTCCTCCCACTTCGCGTCGAATTACCCTCGCTCTTGCTAATCCCCACTTTTTCGGTATGAATTCCGGCGGTCTTGTATATATAGAAGAATTTTTAAGAAATGTGACTTACAACCTGGTGAGACCAATATGTTAAAAGTCTGTGTAGCAAATTTGTGGGACCGTCTCGTTCTTTAATATATTGTTAGCTTTGCATATTCAATTGTTTGTGTTTTGAGCACGTTTATTTACATAACTGTCTACTGATCGAAATTATTAAGCCAATTATATATAATTCAATAATTGAAATTTGGTTTGAAAAAGATAGTCAAATTATAAACAATTAATTTATATGTTAAAATAAAAACTGAGTTAAAATTTTAGGTAGTATCAATTTGTTTTCCTATCAATAGTATTTATAAGTTCATGTATTCTGAAAAAAATAGTTACTTGAAATTATGTCGCAAAACTAATTAATCATATTACTCAATAGAAAGATAAATCACCAAAAATTAATCAACAACTATAATAAAGTAAATGACAAACAAATATGATAAGTATTTGAATCATTTACCTTTTAAATACGGTTAATATTCTTTACAATAAAAGGAAGTAATTTGTCATCCATTGAGTTTGTTTTTTTCATAGTTAGCAATTGGTAATCCTATTTACTTCCCAAACTTCTGTTTTGATGTTATATCGTTACAATTAACCATAGATTTTCGATAGGTTTCAAATGTAGATATGATGGTTATCATTCCTTTACTGCTTTTCACGTAAATTTAAAGATAAGCTTAAATTCATGTAAAAGAATATTGTCATGTATAGATACACATCTCTGTTTGAAACGGCAAAATTGGACGTGAACCGTACAAAGAAATCTTTATAAAACCGTAATAATTAACAATGTTTAATTTAAATTAGCCATCGACTTGGATTAGTTCAATGATAGTTTTGGTCAATAATTGCACCCCATATCATGACACTAAAACCTCGTTGTTGAAATCATTTGCCTACAGGCACATCTGAATTGGATAAGATTTATCCTTTGGCCCGTTCATAGTGCCAATCACATGTCATCTGTTATCCGTCAGTGAAATTCTCTTTAAAAAAGTAAATTTTCCTGTATTTTTACACCCAATATTGGTGAGAGAAGTTTGTCTAAAAAATCTCTTTTACAGATCCCAATTCACAAATTATTTGACATCTTTTAGTGCTTCTTGACAAAATCATTTCGAACATTTTCAAACATCTGAGCTCATGTTGTTTGGTGTAACTCGATTCATTTTACGTTCATCTCTAGGAAGCAAGTTCTTAAACATTTTCCTTTTGATTCGAGTTTTCAACGATGTTATATTTTCAATTGTCTTCGTCATTCCATGATCTCTGCAAAGATGATGTTATACCCCCAAGGTGGACACACCCTCACGCAATAACTTTCATTTACGGCTTTTCAAAATTTGTTAGATTCTTTTATTTACCTATTTTTCATCGTTTGTTATCGAAAGAAACTTGTGTTTTTAATTATTTTTTAGAACACGTATATTAATAGTAGTTTAATCTTTTTAGCAACTTGTCCGACCATTTTCATAAAATTTTCATATCTCCAAAATTAACGTTAGAAAATATTAAAGATATACTTAAATATTTTTCTAAGTGTGCAAAATGGAGTAGTTTAAATTTCACAAATACTTGTTCAGAACTTTCTCTTATTGGGTATATTTGATTTGCAAAATAATTTCAGACAGGGTGCATATATTCGCCAATTTTTTCTGATTGTTATCAACATTTAAAGAAGAATGTAATCGATTCTAACTTTCTTACCTCCAGCATCCTGGTTTACCTATGTCTTTTCTGACAATATTTTATGTCAAATTTTCAGACGAGTCTTTAACCTTTGTACTCTGACTGCTAGAATTTAAGCGCGCTACCAAATTAGCAACTATCTATTAACGTTATTTTGTTGAAGTAGCCAGATTCATCCGCCAGTCCTATACTAAATGTCTCTTTTCTCACATTTCTGGTCTGACGAAAATTATTCCGTTTTATATCTTCCTTGCCACATACATTTTTCGAAATTTGTCCGTCTCCCTGAAACTTGTTATTATATCGTCTTTTCCTCTAATTTTTTACTGATCTCTTCCAGATTAGGGTTATTGTCATTTTACTAGGGATGAAGAGATATAAAATGAACAAACTACAGTTTGGTGGAATGTTGTTTATTTGATAAGTACATCCATTATTATTTATTCGACCATCTCTTAGTGCATTTGATCCTCTTAATTAATTAAAGTGGCAAACTCTGCAAACTTTGCCTGAACGATTTCTACAGAAATTGAATGCAAAGATTAAAGGAAATTGTCATGGTAAGCCAGCTGCATTGATCTTCTATTTAGTGAACTGGAATTATTATCGTGTTTACGTCAGTTTACAGACTTGTCTATGATATAAACTCAAATTCATTTATGCTCCAGCCACGTTATTGGCATTATACAGAATGCCAAATCCGATGAACTATATGGAGATATGAATCATCTGACGACTGGAAAAGATGGGAAGGTTTCCTTTTTAGTGTATCAAAATATGTTTTGCTATATGCATATTCCCTTGACGGCCAGCGCTTTTCGTACATCGTAGACATGTTCCATGGTAGATATCATTAACATCTGCTATGTTAGAAGCTTTTTATCTGGCAATGACTTAAACCTACTTCTGGAATTTTTAATGAGTGTTCAGATCTCGTGTAACATAGTGATACATTTTTGTTTTCTTTACTTTTCAAATGACAGCAGGACGTTCTACAAAAGGTAGCAGAAGGGAGTGACAAAAAAGCACTACAAATAAAGAGCAAGGAAATTGAATGCATGGTCATCAGCAAAAATAACAACCCAAAATGCTAAATACAGGTAGGAGATACTAGAATCAAGCAAGTACAAAAATTTAAATACCTACGAAGTGTTCTAACAGGAGATGGAAAGTGCGACACAGAGATCCGAAAGAGAAATGGCATGGCAAAGGATGCGTTCCAGAAGCTGAGTAAAATACTAAGACACAGGAAAATTTCCTTAGAAACAAAGAAGAGGGCTAGATTGATACATGATGTCAGTTTTTCAATGCGGTAGTGAATGCTGGACAATATCATCGAAGATGAGAAAAAAGCTTTAAGCTGCGGAAATGTGGTTTAACAGAAGGATGCTGCGGATATCATGGACCGAACATATGAGCAATGATGAGGTTTTGGAAAGAATGGCATTTAAAAGAAAACTAATAGTAGGCATCAGGAAGAAAAACATGCCGTTCCTGTGACATGCAATGAGGAAGGATTATCATGTTTGTAACTTCCGTCTTCAAGGACAAATTATTTCGGACAACGTTTTTTATTTATATGTTTGTTAATCTTTTACCTCTCGTCTCACTGCGACGTCTTTCTTGTTACTGCTTTTTATTCTATTTCATTTTGTTTTCCATTCTCTTTCATTCTTGTGCTTTCTAACATAGACTATACTTACTTTTGTTTTAATTTCCTGTCCATTATCACGCCCTACTGTTTTTTATCTACTCTCGGCAACGTGATAAGGTCACGTGAGCTAGATTGTCCTTTGGCGGGATTTTCAGATCCTTCCCTGTATCCACACGCATGTGTCGCCTCTCCGCCGTTTCATATAACATTGGTATGTTATTTGATTCTTCTTAGCCATTCCATCGCCTTTGAATTGTAAACGCATTATTGTGACACAACAAATAGTTGTCGCCTCTTTATCTCTGTGTTTCTCGATCTTTCTAACCCCAAAATAGATATTGCAGGAAATAAATAAAGGACCTTTTTGTCCAGAATTTGCTCAGCCGCTTAGTCATGCCTTTACGATGTCCATGTTGTAATTGCTTATTTCTTGATATAAACGCTGAGCTGCCTTTCCAAATTTGTTTCTTTGTTAAATTTAAATTAAAACCCCTGCCTCGCATTTCTTAACGCCTTATCTTCTATATCGGACCACCTCATGGCTGCTGGTAAGAGTGGTTAGCCTTTCCTTTTCTTCTTTGTTCTCGCTTGCTCCCTTCCCTGTTTCTAGCCTTTCCTTTTCTCTCTTTTATTTCTGTCTTCTTCGTCGCAGTGGACTCATCTTTGTTTTCTTCATTTTTCTTTCAGATTTTTTATCTAATTCGAGGAATAACATCTGTCGTTCTTCCATGAAATTCCTCTGTGTGTTCTTGCGAATTTGAGTTTAAACTGGCTGTCTAAAGCAAGAAGCTTTTCGGCATTTTGTCCTTGGCAGCACAAGGAGGGCTTGGAGAGCCTGATACTAACAGGCTAGATAGAAGGAAAAAGAGAAAGGCATGGAACAGCATATTTGAAAGGGCTGATCATGTGAATGACGGAATGGGGGTTGTGTGGAGTAACAGGAGAAAACATATTAAGAGCCACCAGGGATACGGAGACGTGGAAAGCCATGATCGCCTACGTCCTGAAAGGATAGGGCACAAAGAAAAAGAAGTAGAAGATCCCAATCCCTATTCCATAGCAAGAGCGATATTATGGTTGCTGAAATTTGTGTTGTGTGAATCCTTCTCAATTCAACCATTTTAACAACTGTAAAATTCTAAATGTGTTTGGAATTTTCTAATTATCAACTATTTCTGGATTATTAAATACAAAACATATTTTGCATGATAAAAATAATTTGTTAATTTGCAAGTTAATATTACATTCTGACATTTTAGAATAACAATTATTGTTAATAAACAAGATCTAATTAATCCACATACGGGTGGAAGGATGCATCCACATTGAAAATATTGTATTTGTTCATGAAATTTTATGTGACGAAACTGACTGAAATTCGAACCCTGCTATTTAATTTCTAATTCTGAGCTATTAACCGTTTCACCACTCACGCATCCAAGAAAATTCTACTGAGTATTTTGCTTTTTCATTATAATGTAGAATAATATCATTAATTCAGAAGAGAAAGCGTATATATTAGGCAGATTGTGTAGAGCACTGACGTCAATTTTGATTAAAAGATAATAATAGGCTAGGCTCTTCATTTATTTTCCTTCCTTTTTCCTTCAATTTTCCTTCACTTTTGGGAATCAAAATTCTCTCTCATATAATTTTAAAACCATTTCTATTTACTTTTTTCTTCATTACATCTTTTTTCCGTTGCATCTTTTCTTATTCGTAAATTATATCTTTATTTAAATATTATTTCATTCGTAAATTTAAAAACATTTTTATCTTGCTTATGTTTAACTCAATTATAAAATCTTTATTTGGGGATTGGCCATTTGTTTATTTCTCTGATATTTGTGTTCATTACATTTAATGATTTTCAATACATCATTATATATATATATATATATATATATATATATATATATATATATATGTACAGGAAATGTGTGGAATAGAATAAAACTATTCGTTCCAGATTAATCATGTAAATCTTGGAAATGAATTCTTTAATGTACCCCAACTACAGCATGTCCATTCTGCCCATCTTGTTTATCAAACCAAGCTTTCGCATGAACAACTATTTAATCCGTTCACATTAAAAAATCAATAAAACTTCCAGTCTTTACTGAAAGGGATTGAACATTTTTACTGAAGTGAGATCGATTTTATATTAATAAGAACAGGACAACCTATCGAGTTTAATTATGACACATTATATGGAGTGCTATTTTTATATTTTGTTTCGATAAACGGTTTTGTCAAAATTCTTGTTAAAACGTTTTAAGTTATAAGTCTGATGTTACGTTCAGTAAAGTTTCCCTTTACTTACTTACTTTTTAAACTTGGATTTTTTATTCCAATCGTCCATATTAATTTTTTTTTTTAATTTAAATTGGAATAAATATATCGTTTTTTTTTCTTGTATATTTATATAGAATAAATTAGTTATTTAATATATTCTACGAGATAAGGACAAAAAGAATATTTCATCAGCAACATTAATTGTATATTCTGTTAATCATGTTTGTTTTCATTGTGGTTGCTGTTTAATAAGGAAAGAATAGATTTTTGCTCGCAATACGCGATATCTTAACGAATTGCCCCAAAATTCTTGGTAAACACAGTATAGAATAGATTAATTACTGTTAAACAGAGCGAATTACAAATATTTTAGCGAGGGCAATACAAATTATCATATCAGCTATTCGGAAATATGCTAACAATTTCTATGATAAAATAAAACATGGACTCATAAAATAAAGAATAAATGGCAGAAATTAGTTACATTTTTTAATAAAGAATATTTAGCAAGAAAATAAACATATGTATGTTCAACAGAAAGTTTGGTTGTTAGCTGTTCTACAGCTGTAAAATCGTATAACACATTTGCACTTGATGCATATTAAAAAGATATGATCTAGGCATTTACAGGAAAATATATGCTAAGATTTCAAGTAATACTATTGGTAATAACCAATTGAGATAATGCGTTATTTTCTTGGAATCAGTCTTTTGATGCCTCAGGCAATAAAAAAAGTATATATTTTGGAAAAGAGAGAAAAGAAGTCATGTAACAGAGGTGGAATATTGATTGATGTTGAGATGCCAGTTTTGATAATAATGGAGACACCTCTTTGTATTTTGACGAGGATCTCTAAATAATTAGCAAAACAATACGCTAGGAGTAAAAATGATATTCAATGCACTGATATATTCTTGTTTTTCATTACATTTCTTTCACTAATTCCTTTATATCTTGTAGTTTTTTCATTAAATTTCATTGGTTTATATAGTGTAATTTTGTTATTAAAATCTTGTTGTATATTTGGGGAGAGTGAAAACCGTAAGTTTTTGTTCAACTTACGAATATGCGCGACTCCTTACTCTTCAATATATTAACTGTCTTTTTTAATACTTATGCATTTTTTGCAATCCTCTGATAGTTTTTGCAGCGTTAAACTTGGTTCATTTTGGAGTTTGTTAACATTCGTTTTCGAATTTCGCTATCTTTAACAACGAGTAATCATTGGAAAAATATGAGGCATTTAAAATTATTTGAAGTTAACTCAGCCAATTTAACGTCGTCACAAAGTTTGTGGACGATGGCTGCGAATGCTCAATAGTCTTCATTTTCGTCTTTCACGAGATTAAGGCATTATCATCTTTTGTGAAACAACGAAATTTGGGGGGCGAAATAGCTCAGTGGGGCCTCCTCGAACGTTAAGTCGTTCGTCTTCTTTGGTAAAATATAAACTACAAATTCAGTGTATTCCTCCGTACTTAATTTTCTGAGCAAAAGCCATAGCTTTTTCTTTTCAGGCCAGTTTTCACAATCGATATTTAAATGTCTTTTAATGATTCTGTAATGATTCTCCAAAAGTTTTGTCTTCATCAATCGAGTACTAAAACTTTCTATCGCATTCCACACTGCATCTTGCGAAAACGTTGTCTCTTTTTCCGTGTTCATTTCTTGTGTGTTATTAATAGAAATAAATATATACAAGTTTTAAAATGAAGTCGTTGAAAATAGTAAATACAGGTATATTATTCTATCTGAGCTCACAGCTAGTCTGGTCCCTGGGTAACTTCAATATCTGTCGAAACTCCACGATAACTGTAACGGATCTCTATGATTACCCTCCACTGCCAACTGCAACTGCAACTCTATGACAGGAGTATATGTACACTCAGTCGAATTCCTTATCATATACAAAAGGTGGATATCCCACAACACATAGCAATCCAGTACTCTCTTCCTTATTTCTAGCGAAATTTTCCTGTTTCTTAATACTTTATTCAACTTCTGGAATGCTTCCTGCGCCATGCCAATCCGTCTTCGCGTCTATGTGCTGCATTTTCTGTCTTCTGTTAGTACACTTCCCAGGTATTTAAATTTTTATACCTTCTTGATTTTAGTATCCTCACCTGTATTTTGCATTTTGGGCTGCCCTTTTTGCTGATGACCACGCATTCGGTTTTCTTACAGTTTATTTGTAGTCTTTTCTTGTCACTCTCTTCAGCTACCTTCTGTAGTTTCCTTTCTGTGTCTGCTATCATCACTGTCTCATCTGCGCACCTTATATTGTTTAAAATGTGGCCTCCGATGACGAATATCTTGATTTTTGATAAAATACAAAAAAGTGTCTGTAGTTTAAATGATCTTCACCTGTCATCACGACTTCAATCACTTATTAAACAACACGTGTACTTTTACGCGGTTTTTCTAGAAATATTTACAGAGAAATTCTGACTCACTCTTCACAACACCGAATTTTAGGGTGCAATTGGATAAGTAATTAAGTTTCTGCTGTGGATCTCCCCCCCCAAGGTGCAACCAAATGTTCTATTCAAATATTTCAAATTTTCTCGCATTTTGTTTTTGTGTAAATACATTAAGATTTCTTACTTCCCTGTCATATGCATCCTTTAATAACTCAAATGCAACATAAGAAACAATAAGAAACTTGAAATGCCATCTCCTGCATTTCAAGTTTCTTATTGTCCTTTCTCTTCACTTATTCTCTTTTTCATTATCTTTCGTTACCAGTAACACGTGCATTATCTTTTATTGCAGGTAACACATTACGTCATAGTAATATTATCGCCTTGCTTGTGGCGTATTTATTTAAAGAAAAATAAATTACTTCCACTAAATGAATTCGGAATCCTCCCACACTACTCAAATCATTTAAGTGCTTCCAAACACTTTACACTACATATAGATATAGTACTTGTTCATTATTTAAAAGTGATTCCCATTAGAGAGTACTGAAAAACTTTTTAATCAATCAAAAATAAGGCAAAAGTTTTAATTTCTCGTAAAATATGCATTTCATTCACCAAAACTAAAATTTCTGGAATCATACAAATTGTGTGAAACTAAATGAAAAATTCAAATTTACCCAAATATTACTGATAATTCTCTTCCGCTGAGCAAAGTGACTTATACTTGATCGATTTAGAACAAGTTTTAAAAGAATGAAACCTTAGTTTTTTCATCTATCAATGTATTCTATTGAAAACATTCGCTTATTTAACATTCAGAAATACATGACTTAGTACATATTAGTAAAATGTTTATCTTCCCTTAAAACTAAGTTATTGTCAAAAGAATTCCTATGTTGTAAAAAGATATTATATATATATATATATATATATATATATAAAGTAAAATAAATTTTATATTAGCTCTGTAATTTTAATTATATTGAGCTCTCCTCCTGTATCATTTTTTAAAATTAAAATTTTTAATATTAATTAGGATCACGTTCTTGAGATTTACCTTCCTACTTTTCCGTTTTGGATTAAAGTGTTTTAATAATAATAATAATAATAATAATAATAATAATAATATATATATATATATATATATAGAGAGAGAGAGAGAGAGAGAGAGAGACAGAGGCTTAATTGAAATGGAAGAAAAGTTCATGAAACCTGTATAAAAGAGAGATTGTTGACCAAATACAGAATTTATATATATATATATATATATATATATATATATATATATAATCAGACAAGCTTTAATTCTTACTCTCTACGTATATATATGTGTGTATATGTTAGAGAAACAGAAAAGGAAAGGTAAATATAATGATGCCATTAAATTGGTGGCAATACTTTATTGGCTAAGTGTAGTCTATTACAAATAACGTTCAAGAAGGATTGAATCGTGAATACAATTACTTAATCAGATTTCTCCTTACCGTCGTCGAGTTTGGCTAAATTACTTAGCACTAATTTACAGGATAAAATTCGCACATTGCAAATTGACCTTTTGTCATAGATACCATTATTCTGGAGACTGTCATTTATAGGAATAATCCGATTAGCGCCAAGTTTGCGACTTCCATCATAATTTCATTCCTATGAACTCAAAATTAGAGCCTCTAATTATTGAAAGGCTGAACATTAAGAAAAAGTGATCGTGGACATAGTTCACTCGTATAAGCAATTTTGTACTGATTATCATTTGAATTAATGTTGTTGTCTAAGGAATATTATTTTTGTTACTTTGATTACTTTGGAGTCAGCGTTAGTTTCTTGCTTCAGTTTTTCTCTTTTGTGTGATCCTGCTTATTATTGCTGTTAATGATGTCAGTGTTAATTCGTCTGCCTTGGCGAAATGTAAGCGACATCTAGTGTATTCCAGAAACATCAAATTTCCTTTCATTCACCGTTTAAGTTGTAACAATTTAGTCAGCTTGCATGATTCACTATGTTCAGTCAGTTAAGTGTTATATGCAATATACGTTTAGGTGATCATGTCTCTTTCGACTGACTAGACTGTAAAGAGTAAAAGAAATATTCTGCAATAGGATTCCAATTGTTTGAAAACCAAGGATATAAGAAGCCAAACTCTTCTGCTATTCAATTTGTAACTAGTGGGAGAATCGATGGATCAGTACTTTTCTAAAGTGTAAGTGTATTTAGTATATTCAACAGGAATTCGAACTCGGCTCTCCGATTTCTCATTCTGATCAGATATCTACTTCACCACAACACACACCTTTCTTTATTACTCTTCTGAAGCTATGATATTAAATAAATGGAACTTTTAATATGTTTAGAATTACAGCTACAGTTAGAATGTGATGTTTTTAAAATATTTTAATTATATTATTCTCAAGCAACACTGAAGGCTCAAAATCAATAACATAATGTATTATTATGTTCTATAAAACAGGGACACGACTAAAGTTACTTTATGAAATAAAATTGCAGATTTTTTCATAATCAAGCTAAGTATTATGATGCAAAAGTGACGTGGTTAACAAACCCATCGGAATTTTAATTTTTTTTTTTGTCTGATCTTTTGTGTTTAAACTTGTCCGTAGGTAGACAGTATGAAGACTGTTTTGACTGTTTGAGTTTTGCTTAATTGCATATCATCCTCTGTGGGTGATTCAATGCCAAAAAGGTGGGGGTTTAAGGTATTTTTTATAATGTTTGGTTATAGTGAAATGGTTGATTTTAATGAAAAATAGTTCATTTTAATGAAAATTCTGTTTTTATTCTATATTTTAGAAAACTGAAAATGTCTTCTAGTTTTGTATTCAAAAATGTTTTGCTGAGAATAAATTTTTCCTTAAAAATGCGTTATGGTAATTCTTTTTCTTCAAAAATGTATATTTTCTATAAGAGTCTATTTTTATGTATATATTTCTATAAAAGTGTATTTTTATATTTTCATACTTTTTTACCCCAGTTTGGGGCTTAACTATTTGCCTATAGCTGGGACCCTAATAAGTGCTGCCACACTGAGTCACAGTGGAGCTGGAACAACAGCAACTAAGAGATGGTTCCATGCTCCTCACAAACTCCCAATTAGAGGCCTTGCTGCCGGATGTAGTTTACTGTCATACCCAGGACTATCTGAAGATAGACTGATGAAATTTAATATATGAATTAGTTATATGAACCGAAAAGCAATAACAATGTTTTTATTTACAAATTTACATCTTCTTAAAATGACCGGTGTGTAGCCTGTAGAAATTAAGTTTTGATGTAATATAAGAATAATAACGGTTTATAATTATTGCCAGTGAGAACCAGCTTCTTATGTTCATGTTTTTCTCATGGACCGTGTTCCGTATATACTACCCGATTTTTTTTTCCAAATAGTTTTTACCCGCTTTCTCCGTCGGGCTGTTAAACTTCTCTGCGTCGAATAGAGTTATTGCTTCTGTGCGCTAAGTCCTGATATTGTTGTTTCTTCAGTTTAATGCAGGGTCGAGTTGCCATCCTCTCGTCGAAGCGTCTTTGAATTTAGAGTAATCACTTTCGTAGATGTTGACAACTTTGGCCTGATAGGCCAATTAACTTTGTTGGTTCTCACATAACTAATGCAGAAATTAGATAATAATACATTTTTCCATAGTTATTTATCTAAAAGCTATCTCAAAACATCAAGGCCGAGTTCCAACTCTGCACAGAAATTAGTCATTCCCAGCCCAAAATCGCTACGCTATGCTTACATAGTTTTTGCATGGATGATATAAATTAAGACCTTTGATTGATAAATTGAGACTTTTGAAATGTGAAACTTTTGTTGCGTAAATGTTTCAAGCAACAAACTTGCCTGGAAACAAATCAATTTGGTCATGGGCAGAAATAAGCACGTGGGGAATCGAAAATATGTGCTAGCATACTCTATCGTGTTAAATGAAGTTGCCGTTGTGTATATCAGAGCACAGGAAGGCTTAAATCAATATCAGTATTTTTATGACTACTGGTGTGAAAACACGTGAGGATGTCTCAGGGATTTTCACAACATTTGTGTGGTGAGTTGGCTCCATGCATATCTTTAATGATTGTGGATAAAAACAATTGGATATAATTGTTTGTAGACATGCGATACTCTCTCAAATATCATGGAAATGTATGAGAAATTTCTACATATTTCTAACTCTTTTGGCTACTAGCGGACTTGATACCGCAACAACTTAATCATGCTAAAAGCTCTTTTCCAAAATAATAGATATCTATGGTGATTAATATTAATGGAATTGACAAATAAAAAGAAAAACTTATAAAAATGTTTATACTTTAATAGGACCACTATGAAGAAAAATATCTTTATTTATCTTATATGCTCTGAACGCATTCCGTTCGGAATTTCTTTGCTGTTAACTCTTGCCTTCTTCTGTGTAATGCTAATTGTCCGGCGTTCTACGTTCTAATCTATTCTTTGACACGCACTCCTACCCTTTTACCTTACCAGTCTCTAATCTAAGTACAGCTAACATTGGAAGATATATCATAGGAAGTGTACATAGGACAGGAAGTGCGACACTGAGATCTTAGAAAATATTGGGATATCCAAAGTTGCATTCGAAATATAAGCTCATTATTAATATTATAACTCACTATTGAATTAGAAACAAAGAAAAGAATAGTGAAATCTTATATGATATATTTCTTCTTATATGAAATTGAAAGCTTGATAATCTAAGATATGAAGAAATGACTTTTATCAACAGATATATGTTCCTAAAGAAATATGATTGTGATACCATGGATCAAACATATGAGAAAGATGAATAATGTTAAACATGCATAATTATTATAACATATGAAAACTTCATTTCTAGGGGCTCCACACCGATTATTCATCTTTTTCATAGTGACCAATGTTGATTTCAAGACATAACAATATGAATTGACAGTAAGTTTTTTTTATTAATTCCATTCAACAGTGTTATAGACAGAATATTCTAGTAACTATATATCAATTAACACTTCAAAATTAGATATATTTCTCACGATTATTCTTAATTATTTAAATGTTAAAAATCAAAGAAGTGTGGTATTCTGTTCGGCTCATATTAATAAAAATATTGATTTTCTTTTCACTGTTCATGCAGCAATTAATTAAATCTTTACAAATTACATTTCATCTAACAGCGATAATAGCATAGACAATAACTGTATTACACTTGAATTTATCACGGAAGCGCATTTTATGGTGACATTCTAGGTATTCATTTTTTTTAAAACTGCCAGGAGGTTTACGAAAGCAAAATACTTTTTCATAGCACCCGGAAATTTTTTGCATTCTTTGACGTAATAACTTTGAACAATATCTAAAAAATATTCCCGTTAATGTCATTTACTTTGTTTTCATGATCTATGTCAAAATAGTTGTACAGACAATACGCTATGCAATAAAATCTGGATGGAGATTTCCTTCAAAAATATATAATCGCGTTAATAATAAATGAAATAGAAAAATTAAAAACAAAACAAACTTTTAGAGATATATAATTAGAGATATGTTTGTGCTTGTTTATATATATATATATATATATATATATATATATATATATATATTGTATCGAGACAGCAGATAATTTTCTAAACATATACTGTAAAAATATAAGAGACAATAAATGTCTATTATGTTTAATTATGTGTCGTTATATACATCGTATTTTGGCTTTAATTTCAGGTGAGAATAAAAACAAAAATTCTCCAACATTTTGATAATTTTTTATTAAGTTGATTCTAAGCTTTCGGCTCACATGAGCCATCTTCAGAGAGGTTACAGGAACGTTAACATCAAAGCATCCACCAACAAAAACGATTTTATCTTGTGTTGAAATAAAACTTTGCTAAGCAACGATAACAGTTACTAAAAATAGCATGCGCAGTTCGTAAATTTGTAATGCGGTTCTATGACGTCACACAGCGTAAGAGCTCGAAATGATAATAGAAACATATATTTAAATGCAATGTCATGTGTTATGACCAGATATAAACTAGATTTTATGAAGTGTACAATAAAATCTATCTGATATTACATACAGGGCTATGTTTTTCTAAGAAATGTTGTTTAATTGTATTCTAATCAGAAAGGTGACAGGTAAGACTACGAGAAAGCGTGGTTGTACTAAAACTAATATATGTAGTGGGTTTATTATTAAACCTCTATGAAGATGGCAGATGTGAGTTGAAAGTTTAGAACCAACTTAGTAAAAAATTATACAAATGTCGAAATTGAAGCTAAAATACGATGTTTAGACCGGCTCATCATTAAACATGACAGACATTCATAGTCTCTTATATTTAACAGTGTATGTTTTAAAAACATAATGTGTGTGTGTGTGTGTGTGTGTATATATATTTAGGAAGTCAATGTTTTTAGACAAGTCAGATTAAATAAATTGTGTCTGCTCATTTTTAATAACATCCGATCATACTCACGGACAACCTTTCGCGTGTTATAATTGAAAGATATCAAAAATTAACTGTAGCTTGTCATAAGTTTTATCACTCATTTCTCAATGTACCCAAGTATTTAAAATATTCTTCCGAGCTCATCTTCATCTAATGAACGCTAAGAAATTTGTCAACCGTTACATTTGAAGCTGAAAAATTTTTTTACAGTAATGTTTACCAACACAGTTTTGCGTTTTTTTGGGGTTTTTTTTGTTACAATAACTCACACTACTGAAGATGATCTCGGAAGAAAATTGAAAGTGCTAAAATATGTTCAAAGAATAAATACATCGAATAATAAATTGCGCCTATATATTGAGCGCCTCTGGTAGATTGTCAGTGACATTAGATACGCTTTAAACTTTTTCGAATTTAATTTTTGCTAACATTGAAAACAGTTTAAAAAAAAGTATCGCTTCTTCAAGTATAAGCAAACGAC
Source organism: Ascarosepion bandense (assembly GCA_037127315.1). NCBI lineage: Eukaryota > Metazoa > Mollusca > Cephalopoda > Sepiida > Sepiidae > Ascarosepion > Ascarosepion bandense. Next base: position 289,512 of record JBBBDQ010000677.1, on the reverse strand, counting down.
AAGTGATAAGTATTCTTTTATTCATATGAAGTGTCACTTGAAGACATGGTTGGTCATGTCTTTCCATAAATTACTATCGTTTGTATTTTATTACAATGTTTCATATTTTAATCTACTCACTCCTTGAATTGAGAACCACATATAACTTCCTCGTATCTACCTGAATGATGCAAACACTATCAGAAATGTGTTAATGAATGTTTAAATCTCATTATTCATGAAATAATTCAAAATTAAACTAGGTAAATGTTTTAATACATTGTTCATGAATACCATAAAATATACTGTTTGTTTTATTACTTATTTTAAGAATGTAAATATTGTCTGTAAATATGTGAACATACCTCATTTTTTTGTTTTTAATCATCTCACCCCAAGTATGGCATTCCACTGCCACTATTGCACATGGGGCTACATAGGGGAAGATAAAGAGAAGGAGTGGTTAGACATAGGGAATGTTAGGAGGAAGGTGACTGATGAGTAAGGATAGCGAGGATGAAGGTTGGGCAGGTGGGAAGAGTGTTTTATAGAATGGGAGCAGGTTAGTGTGTTAGGAGGTGTCTATTGACCTTACATTTAAACTCCTGGAGATTGTAGCAGTCGGGGAAGCAATCGTTTGGAAGAGAATTCCACAGTCGGGAAGTGCGAGGAAAGAAACTGTTGGAGTAGAAGTTACGGCTGCATTTTATCGGTTTCACTGTAAAAGGGTGTGATCTAGTTGCTAATCTAATATCTCGTTCAAATTCGTATTAGGCGGCACTAGTGATCTAAGTTCATCGGAGCAGAAGCCGTGAAAGTATTTATAGAAGAGACACAGGGAAGCCACGTCGCGCCGGTGGGAGAGAGACTGCAGGCGGTCTGCCAAGTCGGTATCTATCACATTACATACCCTCCTCTAAACCTTATCGAGAAGCCCGAGGAGAACAGCAGGGGCACCCGACCAGATATGGCAGCAGTATTCAATGCACGGGCGGATGGTAGATTTATAAATGTGCAGGATAGATTTAGACGGAAAAAACTTCCGGGCCCTACACAGAGAACCGACTTTCATAGCAGCGGATTTAGCAATGGATTCGATATAGTCATTCCATTTGAGGTCCGCTGAAAGTGTGAGACCAAGGAGGCGTAGTGTTTTACCTTCTGGGAGGCAAGCCTGGTCCATGCTAATGGGAGGTAGGTGAGATTGTCCATGATGGTTAATTGAGAGTAGCTTCGTTTTAGAAGCATTAAAATTTACTAGCCATTTCTTACCCCAGTCCAATATGGATTGGAGGTCTTTCTCAATCTCGGCTGCGAGGTTAGCTTTGACGCCTACACCAGATTTTTGTAGGAGGCGAGAGTAAACTGTGGTGTCATCGGCGTACAAACCTATTTGGGCTCTTATGGAATCAGGGAGATCATTAATGTATATCAGGAAGAGTGTAGGACCTAAAATGGAGCCTTGGGCGTATGGTGGTTCTGAGAGGCATGTCCGTTTAATACTACCTTCATTGTGCGGTTAGAGAGGAATGACTGGATTAGTTCAAACAAATGTCCAGTTATACCATAGCTCTGCAGTTTACATAGAAGGCCAGCATGCCAAACTCTGTCGAACGCCTTAGATATATCCAATGAAACGGTTAGGGCTTTGCCATTCCTGTCGAGTGCCTGGTATATGTACTCGGTGATGGTCGCTAGCATATCAGCAGTAGACCTGGTGAAGCGGTAACTATATTGCTTGTCCGAGAGGAGCCTGTGTGCTGTGAGATGCTGAACCACCTCGGCGTTGATAATGGCTTAGAAAACTTTGCCAAAGATCGGAAGAAGTCTGATAGGGCGGTAATTTGCAGGGTCAGAGGGTTCTCCGGTGTTTTTAAATATAGGAACTACAGAGGAAGATTTCTAACAGGCAGGAAAGCAGGAAGCAGATAGGCAGAGGTTGTAGAGCTTAGAAAGGACAGAGGAGAGTTCAGGGGCACATTTTTTTAAGACTATGGTTGTGATTCCGTCACCACCGCTCGCTTTGTGAGGGTCAAGTTTTAAGATTATCTTAGAGACAAGCGAAGGTTCAATGTGGACATCATTCATTTGTGCCTCGGTTCTAGGTGAGAAGTCGGGTGTAAAAACACCAGATGAGTCCAGACTCGAATTGTTCGAGAATCTGCGGGCAAAGCATTCGGCCTTATCTGCTGGGGAGGTGAGGAACTCAAATTTGTTGATTAGCGGGGGTATTGTGGACATGCTCTTGTTAAGTACTTTTTTACAGAGTCGCCAGTAGTCTTTAGAGCCGAATTTAGAGCATGCTATGTGTTGCTTCATTCTGGCAGCAAACAACATCTTAGCTTCGTTAAGTATCCTTTTACACTTATTACGAGCTGAAGTGAAAAGGCGCCTGTTTTGGTCCGACGCGTAGTTACGATAGAGTTAGAAGAAATGATTCCGGTAGGCAATGACAGTTTTTATACAGTTGATAATGTTAGCATTATAACTAAAACGAAATAGTATCATCCAATTTTGATGAATGAAAAATTAGTATAAATAATTTATCTGTCTAGATATTGTTTTATACATAACGATATTTTGTCATGATTAATAGTTTTATTAAAATATTAAACTCTAAACTTATAGACGGAAAAGAGAATTTAACAACCACCAGTCAGAATGATCAGTATGTTCTTTGGAAAAGCACTCTTGCTTAAATATCTTACCTAACCTTTTTCTGTACAAAAATGAAATAAAAAGTATACAAAAATCTGACGAGTGTATATAAACGTCTATTGTCAGAAAAATATTTCCTCCTTGATAGAAAAAATACATATTTTATTATAATTTTAGTACCCACAAACAGTTAATTAATCAGAAAAGTGCAATACGTGATACTTAGTTAGGGTAATCATTTCTCGAAAGAAACATGACCGAGTGGGCAAAAGATTTTCCAGGAATAGGTTCTCATTACTGGTAGACTAGTTGTCAACCAAGTCTATAGAATCCAATTTTACTGCTATTTAACCAATAGGTGGAGGAAGAAATGACAGATTAAATCTTTTCTCAAGTGTATTTGCGCGTAGGTAAATACAACAAAATACAGACACCAAAAGATTCCCGCGGTAAAAAAAAATAATGAGAGTGATTGTTGTAAGTGGATGGTAGAATGAAGTAGGAATTGCCTATTCTAATAAAGTTTACTGTAGATGCCTGTTTAACGTTGAACATAGTGAGTCAGTTAAGTTCCATAAGAGATACACGCTTGGGCGAACATGTCTCGAAAGAGACACGACTGACTGGGCAGAAGATTATCCCGCATAGTTTGTCATTGCTTTCTGTAGTAGACTGGTTGCCAGCCAAGGCTACAGAACCCAATGTATCCTATTATTGAAACCATAACTGAAGGAAAGATACGGATTAATACATATCCCAAGAGTATTTGTGGGAAAGTGATTGTAATAAATTCAACTGAAATTCAATCTCGGCTTCCTTGTTTAACTCTTGACATAAAGAAGCGAAAATTATACTTATTAGTTAAGCATACACTTTGGAGTTTTCTTTTATAAAGTTATTGTTCGGGAAAATAATATGTTGCTATCATAGGGCTACGAAATCAGTGGTAGATTATTTCCCATTGTGAAGAGGACAGGCGTGGTTTTATTTGTAAAAGACTGTTCAAGTGGAACTCTGGAACGTATCACGTTAGAAAGCCTCCCATAGAGCAGCGAGTGACTATTATCATTTGGTGTGTGGGATAGAGGCAGAGGATTCGAGAATAATTTATTAACAACAAAATGTATAATTTCTTTTGAATATGGCTGATTTGAGATAGGGAAGTGTGTGCAGTAGCAGTCCAGGCATGGCAGCAATAGTCCATTCTAGGTCTGACCGCACACTTTAAATATGCTACACAAAAATGAAAATGACACTGACAGTTCATTTAACATATATAATTACTAAAATTCAAAAAATATCTTGAAACATGAAGAAGTAAATTTATTCAGTAAAATCGCCATTTTCTTCAAATACGTCCTGCAAATGATTTCGAAATCTCTTGCACATCGTCTGGTCAAATGCCTTCTTTAATTTGGTCTATGCTACCATAATCCTTGCCTTCAGTTCATCTTTGGTGGTACAATGATTTTATTTGTATCTCACCCAACTACACATAATAATAATGACAGTTGTAATTTGAGAAGTTAGTTGACCAGAAGTAAGATCTTATGTAGTCAAAAGTTGTCTCAGCCATGACTTGGTTATCCTGCTTGTGTGATATAGTGTAATGTCCTGTTATCAGACATAGGTTCTTCCAGCTGTCACCAACTTAACTCAGGGCGGCATTACCTTCTTAATGGAATTAGTTTAGGTTTCTGGAACCTTGCGGGGAGATGAATGTAGGAAAAACATCTCCATCAGAAGAAATCAACGAAACTAACTTTTAATTACATTTACACTCATTCAACGCTTTCCAAATTCTCTTTACTGCTCTCGGATTGACGCCCAAACACTGTGAATTTCGAATTAGAGCTTCTGACTCGAATGCCAAGCAGTACTGCACGCCTTTTCTAAATTCCTGGCGAAATGTATAACGTCAAGTTGTACTTTTACCTACAGATCCTACCCAATGGCACTAATATACGGTTCAGTTTAAAAAAATAAAATAAAAAGACATTAGTACGCACAAATAAAAATATAAAATCGTAAGATTTTACCTATTGCACTCTGCAAGGTAGTAGCATTTGAACGGAGTTCTGAAGCAAGTAAGATCTCAATTTTTTGGGAAACAATTGAAAAGACAGCATCTGAGATTGCATCTTAAAACCAATCCTGATTTTCTCGTATACAGTTTTAACAATCACAGAAAATATTATTGCCTAATGATATGATAGCATGTAAGAATAATGAATAAATTATGGAAAGCCTGCAGATAAAAATATCAGTGATTAATGATATATATTTTTACACATTTAGACCTTTTTCACGCTTCGTATTACATCAATCAGAAGTAGTAATATACGTTTTGGTTATAGCACTGGTTCTCTTACATTACATGGAAATAATATAAAACTTCTAATATTGTTGATGTGAGTAAAGATTTACTGAGTAAAATACATTAGGAGTGAAATCGAAGAAAGAACTATTCTCACAGCCAAATTCTGATTGCTTGGTGTAAGCTTCAGGGGAAGAAAAAGAAGAAAAAAAAGAAACAAAGAAAGGAAAGGGAACCCGTTTTCAACAAGCACCGTAAGATAAGCAGAATTATTTACTCCCTTTTCGTCAGGCCAAAATTCTCGCAGGCAGAAGAACGGTTGCAACTATCGACCGTACGATTTAAAAAAAAAAAATGAAAAAAAGAACTGATATTCCATATTCCTCTTCCTTCTAATGGACTGTGTGTTCCAGGAGCATGCACATAAAGAAAAATGTGAGTGCTGAAAAAAAAAATGTACTATATGTGAAAAAAACGTGAGAGAGAGAAAAACTAAGTGTGTGTGTTCAACAACGACAAAAAATAAATAAATAAATAAATAAATAAATAAAATATAAAAAGGATGATGGAAAAAAAATATTTTTTGAGAGAAACAAACATTTTAGAAACATTTATTTGCTTTTTTTTTGGTTGTTTTGTTTGAAAAAAGTGATGACGAAAAAAAAAAGAGAGTAGAATGAAAAAGGACTGTTTGAAAAAAAGGCGGGTAAAAGAATAGTGTGTGCTATTATTTAAAAAAATGAGAGAGAGAAAACTAAGTGAGTGTGTACAACAACGACAAAAATATGTTTTGAAAAAAAAAAAGGATGATGGTGAAAAAAAATTTTTTTTGAGAAAAACAGAAACACTTTAGAAACATTTAATTCTTTTGTTGTTTTGTTTGAAAGAAGAAAAAAAGGATGATGATGATGATGATGAAAAAATATTTTTGAGAAAAACAGAAAGAAACATTTTAGGAACATTTATTTACTTTTTTGTGGTTTTTGTTTAAAAGAAAAAAAGAGAAAGAGGGGAAAATGGAATATGTTTGGAGAACTTTAAATAGTTAAAAGAGAAACTGAATGAGGAGCAGTTACATCGCTCCTATAGACTTGCTCAGAGTTATGACTATTTTGTCAACTTGTTTTAATTAATTTTTTTTTTCATTTCTTTTCTACTTTGGGAGAGAGGGTGGAAACACCTCTCTCTTGAATTTATTGTGTAAACTATGCTTCAATCATTTTTCGGGCGCCATTGACCCCATTGGGATGGGACGTCCTCAGCAAATTTCCATCATGTCAATGTTTCATTGGGGGGGGGGGGGGTAATGCAGGAAAGGCCCAGAGACTTGTGGCCAGAAAATGGTAACAGGAGATGAATTAACGAAGAGCGGAGTCTCTCCCAGGAATAGAAGGGAACAAGTAAAGCGAAAGCAAAACACTAAGTTGAAAAAGGTGTTCGGTAACGAAGAATTGACCCTCATACGTAGCGATAAACCAACTGCGTGGATTCATTGATGCCACCGGCTACGAAGACAAAAATTGAGGAATTGGTTGTTGTAATAAGAAGAAAAATGTGTTGAGGAAATACAAAGAAATGGTATGGATTATAAGAAATTTCATGATTGATGTTTATGGAGAGGAGGAGAATATCCCTGGGGGATCAAAATAATTTTTGGTGGTGATGGCGTACCGACATGAAGAAGCATCGTGTCATGTTTTTTTTTTTGTTTATTGTAATTTATTGACATAAAAGACAAGATCCGTTGGGGGAGGTGATGTGACACGATAACTAGACATATATGTATTTTATTATAATAGATTAAAATAGAAAATTGATTAGAATAGAAAATAGTTTAAAAACATATTTAACAAAAGTGAAAAAAGAAGAGGAAAAATAAATAAATAAACGCTTTTTGTTTTATGAGGAAAATTGTCCTCCGGTAAATATTTGACTCAGTGATAAAGTTCAGCAGGTAGGTTTTCGATAACCCGGTCAAAGGCTGTCCTTTACTGTATCTTGACCACACATTAAGCCTTTTCCGGCGGAAGCCTTATTAAGATAAAAAAAAAAGATAACTGAAATTTCAGACTTACAGTCGCCGGTGTTTGTCACCGGTGGTTTAAAGCATTTCCGGATTTCCGGATTTCCGGATTTTCATTTAAATAAATAGAAGTTAAAAGAAGTCATTTGAGTCCCGCCGGGCGTGTACTTGAAGTAAGAAACTCCGTTTGTCTTGTTTCGTTCAGTTCGGATTTGTTGATCGCCATTAATTAGAGTTAGAGCTGTGTGTCACATTCGCCTGCCCCAACCGAAAAGGTTAACTCTAAACGAATAAAGCATCCTTTCAACTCATCCAAGTTGTGGAAGTTCGTTCCTTATATTCAATCTTGTACCCCCAGCTGTCCGGTCGACATTTTCAACAAACTCCCAGCAACATCACAGAGTGGAGAACGGCCGCCGGAGAAAATTGTTATGACAGTTTCGTTGGGGTGTTACAAAGGTGTTTCATTAGATACAGAAATTTATCCTATTAATACTAACCCAATACTTGGTTATATATATATTACGCATCGTTCATTTAGTGACTCTCGGCTGCTAGTGTGTGAATGCATCGTGTGTATAACAAGCTAAAATCCGCCTTCCTCCACCGAGAGAATATAGGCAAAATAGCCAACTCATGTCAATGCCTACGGGTTTGAACACTCTCTAACAGTATTTATGAGCTGTGATACAACAAAACAGAACTGTCTGTGCATCTCTCTCTCTCTCTCTCTCTCTCTCTCTCTATATATATATATATATATATATATATATTATTTTATCTTATTTTATTTCATTTTACTGATTTGTTTTTTCTATTTATTTACTTATTTCTAAACAACAATTTAACCCTCAGAAACAAAAGGAACTCAATACGTAAAGCCACAAATTTATTCGCCTGAAGAGAGTCAATCTTCGACTCGAAACACGTGTAGCGTCACAAAGACCATTATGCACAATTAAAGTATCATAACATGTGTAATAACAACAACAATGAATATACACTTTAAACCAAACCTTCACGGTCTCTCCTACTTTTTATTCTATACCAATTTCTCTCGTTGGAACAACTCCATTTCCTTTTCGAATATATATATATATATATATATATATATATATATATATATATATGGGGGGGTGCGTGTGTGTGTGTGTGTGTGTGTGTGTGTGTGTGTGTGTGCGCGCCCATGTGATGGATGAATTTTCGTATAATGTGTACAACTCATAATCGACTCTTAATATCGAATAGTAAGTAATTAAGATTTGCAACGAAGAGAAGAATTAATAACATTTAATCATTAAAAGACAACAGAATAAGAAAAATAAAAAAAGAAATAAAGTGAAGAAAATAGAAAATCTAGAAATAAATAAAAACACTAATGCAGAAATTATCTGTAATGAAAATAGGTAAAATAATTACACGTGAAAACGTAATCTGATAAAATCTACAATGATAGTTGCTGAAGCAAGAATAAAAATATTTTAGTGTATATTCAACAGTTAAGAACAAATTTCATCTTTGCTTATTGCGCTATTTAAAAAAGTATACAATATTGGCTTCAGTCAGATTTTAAATAAGATATTGCTAACTCAGCAGTCTGAAAATCGGCTTTTTATAGGTATAAATAAAACTTATGTACGTATGTAGGCGGAAACTGATATAAACATGTATGTCTATGAAATACTTATTGTCATGAAGAAGAAATAATATAAAAACGTTCACGCAGTCTTGTGTGGAATTACATATTTTCCACATGGCACCTTTTTTCCTGGAGACACAGTTCTGCAAGCTTATAATTAGTCTGTCACTATTTAATCGATTGAAAATGTTTAGACGAGCTCCATTTTTTAGATGCAACAGAATTCACGTGCACGATTTACAGTTCAACAGAATCTACATTCATGGCCTGTTATGTTGAATAGAGGGAATGAGCTCGTCATCATAATTTTCACCCTATTTTATTTGTAAGAAAAAAGTTCCACTCAAACAACATTTTCCTGAGTAGTTTTTTTATGAATAGACTCCTGCGTATATATTTCCCTGATTATTCTTAAGCTCTTCATGTCATGGGTCTATCTTACTTTAGCTTCCTAATCTTATCTTCCTGTCCCTTCCTCTCACAATTCATATGACACTCTTGATACATTAACCAACTACAGTGATTAGAGCTCAAACCTTGTATTGGGCAGGAGAAGGATTATTTTAAGAAAAAGAAAATTTATTGTGTAAGCATATGCTTGTCGTATAGTTAAGATAGATTACATAAATTTTAAGTTAATTTGACAAATATTTACCAGCTGGAAATAAATCACAATCTCTGAGAAACAATAGTGAGTTTTGACGGTTTAACTTTAATTTTAAAATCGGTCTGCTATTTCTGTACAAACCACGAATAAATGTAAACGGCGAACAATTTAATATTGTTATTAATTTTTTAATCATACAAACAGACAATACGTTACAGATGTGTAATAAAGCAATAAACTTTACAGGCTTTTTTATAAAGTTATAGATAATGTATTTAAGTGGAATCAAAAGGACCCCAGAAATACGATCACTTCAATTAGTAGATAAAAGGCCAAATATTAATCATAAAATAGACGACAAAGGATAGAAAAATCAAAGATAAAAGATCCGGTTTATTTTTTATTCGTATACGTATGACAAAATGTCCTTTGAGAGATATGATATCAATGCTGATATATGTATTGCAATTATATATGCAATGCGGAATGGATTAATTATAGCATAAAATATGAAATAATGACAACAACACTGACATCTCTTTTAAACAGATATATTTGCCATAATTTATTTAAAATATTTTAAAATACTAAAGTGTAAATTTATTAAATAAAAGAGCCATTGACTTTAAAGAAAAAGAGACGTCTTCGGGATTATCTGGAACACTTGTGGACTGCCTCCTTGTCTTAGATGGTGAATGCTGCCATAATCCTTGCTTTCAGTTAATTTTCGGTGCTATAAGATGTTTTGCTTATCTCAGTTAACTGAGTCCTGCAAATTATAATAATGATTTTTGCAGTCTTTTGAGTTAGCCTTTCAAATGTAAAGAAAATGTGCTCACGTAAATTTTCTGACAGAGAGGAATGGTTACTTCTGCTTATGTAGCATAGCGCAAAGTTCTATTGCCAAATATAGGGTCTTAGTTACCTAGTCAACGCTTATTAAATTAGCCTCCTTTTTGAATCTGTGGTTCTTTGGGAAGATGAAAGATGTTATAAATTGCGATGATTCCAAACACAATGATGTTGACTGGATATCTCATTCAACACTTTCCGAATCCTCTGCACTGACAAATTTACACTAGAACCTTTTCAAATATTCGCATCGGAGCTTCTGGTATTAATGCCAAGCAGAATTTAATGTCATTTCTAAATTTCTGACAGACTGAATTGCCTCATGCGGCTCATTTTCTCACAAACAGTGCCCAACTGACGGTACTATGCCGGGCATTAGACAAAATAAAAGAAAAGGCGCATGCGCTAAATTGAAAATATAAGATGATAATCATTGATGCATTGCACACTGTAATCATATGTTTTCTTATGGGAATTTATAAAACGGATGCTGTAATTCCTAGATTCGTTAAATATTGTGTGTGATTTTAAATTGGTTAAAGATTCCAATGTATTTGTAATGCAGAAATATTGGTAGAATTTGTAAAGTTATTTAAATTGAAACATTTATTTTTTGCTAGAATTCACAAATTGGTTATTGCAATAGAAATAGAATGAACAATCTTCCCTTCAATACAATGTGTTGTTAAGGCAACTGAAATATTTTAAGCTTGCAAAAGCAGAAAACTCGCACATTCAACTGCAGCCAGGAATCATTTTTCTTTTTAATATATATATATATATATATATATATATATATATATATGTGTGTGTGTGTGTGTGTGTGTGTGTGTGTGTGTGTGTGTGTGCGTGTGTGGGCGCGCGCATCATTGACGATGATGATAATCTATGAAATACAATTCATCATCATTATATAAGTTATGGATTTTAAAATCTGTGTGTGTAGTGTAGCTGAAATCCTCTCGAAATGCCTTCGCCTTCCAATTCTATGAGTTTTGCGTTCACTGTGGCTCAAATAATCATCGTATGAATTAAGACTCACTAAACATTAATCGGTAGAGCAGGCTGCTATACTTATGACTCCTCTTAGGCAGAAGTTTATTGATTTATATTCTTTAACAAAGAGATAAAATATGAAAGCTTAAAAAATGAACTTGTTTTTTCATATGAGTTTCTGACATGTTAAATGTCTAATCAATTATTCGAGCTTAAATATTTGAGTAAATATTTAGCCCATTAGTGCCCAAAATTATTTTCGGGAATTTTTTCCAAAAATCATTATTTTGTACAAATATATTTAATAGAAAATTTATAAAATAAGTGCGTTATTCGAAGAACAAAAGTTAGTTTCGTCCTTATTTTAAGGGCAAAATTATAGAACATATAATATTTGAGCAAAATTATTTTAATACATTTTCATGGCTTTATAGGACAGGTATATCAATCATATATACCATATACAAATATGAGTTAGATATAAGTTTGACTAATGTTTTTATTTGAACTATAGATAAAACTGAATGTATACTTCTCCACCTCAGGATTTTCAATCTATATCGAAATCCTCGATATAAATGTTGCTAATATACATCAAACTGTAGGTATTATATTTGAAAGATATTCTTTCTTTATTACTAACGAGAAATATATCTGAAAACTGCAGGAATGATTAAAATATGGAAAATTATCGTTCTGGTTCTAAAAGAATGAACATAAAGAATTAATGGGTTAAATTAAATGTGAGAGGTTCATATGAATATATAAAGTTTTAAATCAAAGGTGATAGGTTTATATGCATATAAATTTGTATAATAAATTCAGTCAAACTGAGTTATAGCTGTATAACTAATTTAGAAAATTACATAAAAAGAGCAAAACGCAAGGAACCTAAATAACAACGTAAAAAATAACATCATTTACACGGAATGTAACTGTAGGGCCAAAAATAATGCATACTTGACGGACTTAAGCGTCTTATGTGTTTTTCTAAATTACGAGTACAGCTATAACTAAGTTTCAATTTGTAATACAAAATGAAATATTTACAAAGCAAAAATTACATGACTTAAATGGTCAACTCAAAATATATTTAGGATCTATCAAAACAGATTTAAATTTATATGTACAAAATAAAACGTCTAGATTTGAAATGTAAAACTTAAAGCACTATGTAAAACTATGTAAAAGATCCAGATATAACGTGGAGAATAGTAACAACAAACAAATCTAGGTGGTAAAATATACAGATTAAGCCAGAAGGATAAATTGGCTGTAATTTTGTTCCCAGACAAAACATGAATTACTAAATGAAAGAACAGAAATTATGTCGAAGTTTAACATAGAAATAAATAGCTAAGGATGATCATACAATCCAGAATAATAGTGTTCTAAGAAATTTAACAGACTTCTCCTAATTTTGAAAATTGCGCTTTTATAACAGATCCATGTTACGTGCGGGTTTGAAAAGCAGTTATGTGAGTTAGTGTAGATCGCCTGAAGACACCAAATGGTAGAATCGTATTTCGTGAAAAATCTTGCTTCCGAATGAAAAATATTTAAAAGTTCGAAACATAATTATATTGAACACATCTTAATACAACTGTGTACTGGTCCGTTGTGGATCGCTCCTTTTTTAACACCCAATAGACTCTTCCAAGGTATACAAATAATCCTGCATTCAGAGAACGAGGGTTGTTGTTAGTTGTAGTGCTTGTCAGAGCAGTTGAAACGCCGCTCGTTGATCAGCAAAGTATAAACTTATTACCCGGACTTAGGTCCTTGTATATATTAGACTCCTACTAACAAGTATTCCCGAATTTACTAACCGTGTACAGGTTGTATATCTTTTTGTTAAATATACTTACATTTTTCCTCTCATATTTGTTTTGTGTTATATTTATATTGTGTGGTTTTCTAAACAAGAATCCACAACAATTTGGCAACGGGGATTCGAAGAAGTTCACGCAGAGAAAAATATATTCTCGCCAAACCACAATTTGGCGAAGAGGATTCAAAGAATTTCACGCAGAGAAAAAATATATTCTCGCCAAACAACAATTTGGCTACGAAGGATTCGTAAAAATTCACACAGAATCGAAACTGCAGAAAAATGGAAGGTTTTCGAAAGGGAATACTAGAAATCATTAAGAGAAGTGAAGAAAGACAATATCAATTAGAATTAAAACAAATGGAAATGCAAAAGGCTAACGAAGAAAGACAAACAGAAATGCAAAAGAGACAAATGGATATGCAATAGGAAAATGAAGAAAAACAAATAGAAATATAAAAGACAAATGAGGAAAGACAAACACAAGAACTGTTATTGAAATAAACAAGTACAGCCCTGGTTAAGAACACGGAAAAGATTGAGACATTTTCACAAGATGCGGTGTGGAAAGCAACTGAAATTTTTAAATAATCAGTTGAGGAAGATAAAAATTTTGGAGAGTATTACAGGCTATACGAGGATATTTTAAATATCGACTGTCATCATTGAAGTGAAAAGAAAAAATTAAGACTTCTACTCAGGAAATCACAGAGCTATTTAGACCAAAAATCTCATTGATCCATAAAAGGTGGAACTATCTTAATCTCAAAAAATAAGAAAATGAGGACTACTCTACATTCACAGCTATCGTCAACAAACACTGTGACGATTTGAAATTATCGGAACCTACCAGAGACAAAGTGTCTCATATTTGTTCAAGGACTGGTGGCTGCTAAAGACAGCGAAATGAGGCAACGCATGCTGACCAAACGGCAAAACGAGCCAGGTCGAACATTACAAAAATTATCAGAGGATTACCAGAAAGAAAGATAGAAGATTGAAGAATCGGGAGTCGCACACATTCGAAAGGTAAAAAGAAATTTACGCTTTGTACCTTTCCACAGACAAAACAAAATTATAATGTCAAAGAGAAAATATACAGAACTACGGTTGAAAAGAATCCAGTAAAAAAAACAAGCCTCCTCCTCCTGTATGTTACAGATGTTGTGGTTGGCATTGGTTTAAAGATTGTCTTTTTAAGTACAAAGATTGCCGAGGATGTTGTAAGATGGGCAACAAGGCTACGATATGCAGAATTAAATTCAACCCAGTAGGGTAAGATCTACTAGAGTGGAGGATGAAAACAAGGAAAATATGAGAAAATACGTTGAAATAGAAATTTTGAATGAAAAAAAATAAATTGCCCCTGGATTCGGAATTTGATGTGGCAATTATAAACATACAAACATGGCGGAAGTTAAATAAGCCCACCAAGTTACACACTAAAGAATTTGCTAAATCTGTAACGGGAAAAAGGATTAATTTTGAAGGCGAATTTATAGTGAATGAAAAATTCCAGGGAGAAATAAAAAAAATTAAAATTCTATATGATGAGAAATACAGACAAACTAGTAGGAAGGAACTGGATGCAGAAATTTAATGTATGGGATTTACCGATTAGTTCGTTTTGCAAAAGAATAGACTATAAGTTTCCGGAAGCCACAAAATCGAAAGAAGAATTGTACAAAGAATTCCCAGAGGTAATTTCAAGTGGGTTAGGACGTTACAACAAGTTTGAAGCAAAAATCGAGCTTAAAAGAATGATCAACCTGTATTTAGGAAAAAAGAAAGACGTGCCTTTCGCCACAATTGATTAAAAGAGAAAAAGGATTGGAGAGGCTGCAGGAAACTGGGATTATTTCGAAAACTGATTTCAGTGAGTGGGTGACACCGGCTGTTTATGTTAAGAATAAATCGGGAGAAATCCGAGTGTGTTTAATTTTTTTCCACGGGACTGATTAATGCAATAAAAGAACATCACAACACGTTGCCTAGTACAGAAATATTCACTAAACTAAATGGTGGAAAATTTTTCTCAATGATTGACCTAAGTGAAGCGTACTTAGAGATTCCAGTTTCGAAAGAAAGGTCTGAATTATTGTTCATAAATACGCACAAATGTCTGTAAAAATACATCAGGCTACTCTTCGGGATAAAAGTAGCGCCTGTGATTTTTCAGCATGTTGACTGGGCAAAATTTCGCCACTGTTTATCTGGACGATATTTTAGTTAAAAGTTTCAATTTAGAAGACCATGCGACACATAGCAAACAAATTTTTAAAAGGCGACAACACCTTGAGTTAAAAGCTAAAGAGAATAAATGTGATTTCTGCTTGAAAGAAATAAAATATCTAAGCGACATCTTAAATGAGAATGGTAGCAAACCTGACCCAGAGAGAGTTTCAGAAATTAAAAATATGCCTGAGACTAAATATGTCGCAGAAATACAAAGCTTTCTTGGTCTTGCTAATTACTATTGAGAGTTTATCGATAGTCTGCATAAATTGAGGGTGCCCCTCAAAGAATTACTGAAGAAAGATGTCCAGTGGAACTGGTCGGAGGATTGCAAAAAGGCATTTAACAATGATTAACGAAATTACAAATATATAGACATCAGATTTAACTATGACACGTTTCGACACTAGCCTGGTGATTATTGTAGCAAGTGATGCAAACTCACACAGGGTGAGAGCGTGTATTTTACATAAAATTCAGGATAGCACTAAAAAACCGGTAGACAACGCTTCGGGAGCATTGCAACCGGCTAAGAAAAACTACTCACAAATAGAAAAAGAAGGTTTGGGAATTATTTTCGCTGTCACTCAATTTCATAGATATATATACGGTAGAGAATTTACGCTCCAGACGGATTATAAGCCGCTTCTTACCATATTTGGTTCTAAGAAAGGACTACCTGTATAAACCGCAAATAGACTCCTGAGGTGGGGCACACTATTAATAATCTACAATTTTAAACTAGAATATATACCATCGAAAAAAATATGACACGCAGATGGACTATCGAGGTTGACACCTAGGAAAAGTGAACCCTTAGAAGGCTCAGTCAGAGTAGCGCTGAGAGCTGAGGATGGAATCCGCAAATTATTAAGTAACACGTTCAAAAAACTACCGGTTACATTGCTAGAGATAAGAAGAAACGCAAAAGAGGATGAATTTATTCACACGACAAAAAAAGATTGAAGACAGAGAAACAAAATTGACAGATAGATTATCAATTTGTGACAATGTACTACTGCATAATGAAATGGTCGTGATAGCAAAGTCACTTCACAGGAAAATCTTAAAAGACTATAATGTTGGACATCCTGGGAAAATTCGCATGAAATCACTAATGAGAAGCTATGTGTACTGGCCAAAAATGGATGAGGTCATCGTACAGATGGTGGAAAAGTGTAAGGGCTGCGCGGTGGCAGCAAAATCGCTACTGATTGTACTAAAACCATAGCCAAAGGCGGACAAACCGTGGTCAAGAATACATGCAGATTATGCAGGACCTATAAATGGCTACTACTATTTTAAAATAGTAGACAGCTTTAGTAAATGGCAGGAAGTTTTCAGATATAATCACCCAACAACAGATAATACTATAAACTTTTTGCATGAACTATTTGCGTGGTTCGGCGTCGTTGACTTTGTAGTTACAGATAATGGAACACAATTCACGTCAGGTGATTTTAAAGATTTATGTGAAATGTATCTAAAACAGCTCCCTATCACCCACGATCACATGGGCTAGCCGAAAGTTTTGTAGATACGCTTAAGAGGGTGTTAGAAAAGCGATAGACACACCATCAGAAAAAACATTACAGCAATTCTTACAAGTCTACCGTATTTCGCAAAACCAGAACAAATCCTTAGAACTTTCACCGGCCGAGGTGATGTTCGCGCGAAAAATACGATCGATTTTCTAGAAATTATTACTAGACAAAAGAAATAATCGGAATACATCTACAATAGTGAAAAGATCGTTCAAGCCCGTCAAAATGTATATTTCAAAATGTTTAATAATAACATGCCGTATTGGGAGGTGGGAATAATTATGAGCAGAATTGGAAGCGTAAGGTATACTATCAAAGGGATAAAAATCATGCATAGAAGGCACGTGAATCAAATCTAAAAAAGAAAAGAGGTAAAGAACTAAGCTCCTCACCTTTAGAAGGTGAAGATTCTAAGGGGGAAATCTTCTAAGCATTTGACATCCAGAAACAAAGAAGCTAACACGGAAATCAGAAGAACCAACAGGAAGCGGAACTTCCCAGATCCTTTGATTATAGATCAAAAATGAAAAAAATATTAACCCTTCATAAAAAGAAGCTAGGGAGGGGTGTGTTGGGGATCGCCCCTATTTTTACACAAACAATGGACTTTTCCAAAATATACAAATAATACTGCCTACAGAGAACGAGTGTTGTTGTTAGTTGTAGCGCTTATCAGAGCGGTAAAAAAGCGCCGTCAGCAAAGTCTAGACTTATTACAGTCTAGACTTGTATATATTTGACTCCTACTAACAAGTATTCCCGAATCTACTAACTGTGTGCAGGTTTTATATCTTTTTGTTAAATATACTTACATTTTTCCTCTCATATCTCATATCTCATATCTCATATCTGTTTTGTGTTATATTTATATTGTGTGGTTTTCTAAACAAGAATCCACAACATAGTCTAACTTAATTATGGCAAATATTAACTAATTATATAATTAATATATACATATAAATAAATCCAGAAAATATGAGGAAAGCAGAAAGAACATTTTTGGTACCGAAATAGACACATCGAATGTCATAAGAGAAAGTGAGAAGTAATAAATTAAAATGAAAAAGAAAAGCAAACGAGGGAAATAACATTAAAAGCAGGTTGACAGTTTGACAGTAAGTCGGGTAACAGGAAATGGAGGGAAAGGATAAAATGAAGGAAAAAAAGTAGAAATGTATTCTCTAGAAACTACTGGCCAAATTCCAAAGCGAATCTTACTTCTGATTAGTGAAAAGGAACTCACATACATTTTAAATCTTCCCACATACATAAATAGCAAACCGAAAGGTTTTGTAATTAAATTGTAAATCATCTTTACAACCAACATCCAACATTGCCCGATAAAGAGAATCTACAACGAAACATAGAAATTTCCGTGTCGAAATGTACAATTTATTCATAATTATATATATATATATATATATATATATATATATATATATGTTATGTCGTGAGTAAGAATAAATAACTCAACAACAGGAATAGGATAATTGCTGTATTCCGTGAAAATAGTATTTACAAAGGTTATTAGTATCCAATAAAAGAATAAAGCTTAATCGTCCCAACCGTCGTAAGACGTAGTATGAGCAATGGGGTACTTCCGGGTCGTCACCGGAAGTCTACGACTGACTTGTCGATCGGCTGCTCGGCACACTCTCCTACGTAGATGCCACCATTACTTTACATAGTAATGGAATAGTCCAATATAGCCGAATAGGCGCGGGCGTCCAATATATATATATGTGTGTGTGTGTGTGCGTGTGTGTGTGTGTATGTTTCCGTGTATGTTACTGTGTATATAAATAATCTCCGATGAAATCTATGTTTTGAAGATACAAAATTAATAAAAAAATTGAATTGTTATGTATTGTCTTTATTTTATTTGCATGCGTGTGTACTTGTCAAATTTATACAGCTAAGGTCTCCGAATACTGTTGGCTTGAAATAAAGATTGATATAACTTTCACAAAATATCCTTTAATTTTGTGAAGGATTAAAAATGAAATATATTGATTTATATTTCTCCTTGGCAGATTGAAATATACAATAAAAAAGGATTTAAATTTTATCTGTGTTGTGGAGTAAATAATACCACATAAGTAACAGAAGATGACTAGGCAAGGCGCGTTATATATAGAATCTAAATAGATTTCAGGTCCATAGTTCCGACAGATCTCGCATTTATAAGCTCTAATCATATCCTGATCCCTCGGTTGCTAAAGTTGTGCCAATATTGACCCTTGGTCTGAGTCTACATGCTTCTTTACCTCTGAGTTTAACTCGATCCTGTATAACATCCTATCTCAGTGGGAAAACTTTGATTAAATAACCAGAGTTACCACTATATTCTGATGTAATGTTAACGCACAGCTAGATTCAGTAGATTTATAATAATATAAACGTTAGTACCGAGTTATAACGCATAGAAATTGAACTGAATGAATAAATTGAATCAAATATATGGAATGCAGTTTTTGAAGGGACTTTCCTTCAAATAAAACTGAGTTCACAGAGCATTATTCACCTAATAATGCAGAGGAAGAAATGCTGTTGATTTCATTCTTCTTCAATAAGTGATATGTGGATATAAAAATAAAAAGTGAAGTCTTGTCCTGACATTAAAAGCTTTGTGTTCGTGAGGAAATCACAGCGGAATTGCTCGCTAAATCCAAGGATCTCGGTGGAGAAGTGACTTTCAAGATTGTTCCAAAATAATAATATAAAACACTAGGGAATTTGCTCGCTATGAACAGTCACGGAATTGCATTACTATTTTTGCAATTTGAAATATTTAATTCATATCTGAAGAAAATATACACAGAAGATCACAGCTGACAAAGCGTTATACACAGGAATATTTACAATTCTGATTTCTCTTGGAAAGAGATGATATGTTAGCTAAATATTTTTAAAATGTATGGTGTATGGTGTATTGTGAGTAATAATGTCAATGTTTTCTTGGTAGGTGGAGGGTAGTGAAATAAGTTTGGTTTTAAGCAAGTAGTTGTAGCTAAAGTTTTTAACGTCTATGATTGTTTATAGATGTAGCAGAAATCTTACTGTTTAAATGGAACTAAATATGATAACAATATGATATCAATATAATTTAAAGTATGATATGTTTATGGGTAAAACTGATTAGTATTGTCATGGGTCTTTACCTGTAACTCCAGAATTAATTTTCTCATCAATATATACACTACGCCCCTCAAGATAGAAAGGGCCGAGTTGGTAGTAGTTAACACCAAACCAGACTGACAGTCATACTAACACCTTCCACATTTTGTATTATTATTTCTTGTTAATATATATATTTTTTATTTCTACCCTTGTGGTCGTGTTGTTGTTTTCGGACCTTAAACTGGTCCATAACAAGTATTACAGATACAGTGTATGTAAATGTAGAATATAAAATGGAGACAGAGGTCAAAACGAAGCCGCGACTGGAGTGTCAGTTTAATGATTCATTCGCATTCTTCCGGCCATGTTTCTTTTGTTTTCACTCGCGAATATATATATATATATATATATATATATATATATATATATATATATATATATATATATATATATACTACCGGCCATAATTATTAGGCCAACTCACTTTTTTTAAAAGAAATGATGTATTTCATACTATTTTTAATATTTATTGTACAATGTAAAAAGAATGATTCTTCTGTTATTATTAGTTTGCAAACTTTTACAAAGCAAAGAAGTAAAGATGAACTCGTTCGAATCACCCTAAAATTTCTTAATTCTGTCATTGATAAAATTGCAATATAGATAATTATTAAATATTTACAAATTCATTTGATGAACATGTTATTGTGCAGCATTAACAAAAGATCCATTCTATTTTCCTTTACAATTAATCAGTTGTCAATAAATACTAAAACATAGTATAAAATAGGTCTTTTTTTAAACACTGGGGTAACCTAATAATTACGGCCGGTAGTGTGTATATATTCCACCCTAAGCAATGCGGTATCGCCACTGATGTGCAGGGGGCTACATAAGAGAGTTAAAGTTTTAGACAGCGGCAGAGTAAAGAAAACGATGAACTAGCTACAGGGGCTAAAAAGGAAAGGGCAAAAGAAGAATGTGAACACAGAAGTGAAGACTGTTACAACGAGAGAAAGTAAAAGAACAAGATACACGGGGTGATGTGGAAAGGGTTGCATTTTAGTGGATAAGAGATGGGAATTGACTTTGCATTTAAATTCTTGGAGGTTGTAAGGAAAGCAATTATATGAAAGGAAGTCCACAGGCGGGAATTACTCACTGCATTTGGTAGATCTAACTGTAAAAGGGTGGGGCCTTGTTGCCAGTCTGTTTATCCGAGAAAGTTCTTGTGGAGGGGATACCAGTAACCTAAGTTCGCCAGGACAAAGACCATGAAAATATTTATAGAAGAGTCAGTGGGAAACTACATCCAGCCGATGTGAAAGTGGCTGGAGTCGAGCTGTCAGGTCGGGATAATTCGCATTACCGATATCTTTGTGTGTGTAGATATAAATATATAGAGAATAGGGAATGATATAAAAACATGAAAAGAAAGAAAAAAAATAAAGAAAGGAAGAAGAAAAGAACGATATTAGAGAAAGTTTTGTTACGTATATGAAACAAAATATATTCGAACTACGAAATCATCAAGTTAAACAGAAATCTTAATGGTCGATATGCTAATAGAACAGTCATAATATTATTCCATTGAGAAAAGCTGTAGAATGAAACATTCTAATTCTAAAATGTACAAGTTCCCCTCAGAACCTATCTCCCAGCAGATATTTTCTTCTTTTATGCTGTTCCAATTCCATTACCGTTTTTCTTTGTCTATTCAGACATACTAGTTAACTAGACTGTTGGCTGTTTCCTCTGCCTTCAGTTCGTCCTTTGAGTGTTTCGCTTTTTATAGTTTCTTTTCCGTTATATTACAGAGACATTTCAGTTGTCCCTTTCCCGTCGAAATTAAGTCACACATTTTAAAATATTAAATCCCTTTTAACCATTTATTTATTAACCATTTTGCAATGATTCTAAAATTAATTTTTAGTCTTTATTTACTTGAATCATTTTCATTTATAATTTTTATATGTAAATTATAATAAATGTAATTTTATATATAATATTTGATGTTTTCTTGTGAGGAAACACACAATATCCATGAACCGAGCTACTTGTTGTACTATCGACTAGAATTCATAAAATTGTTTATTTAAAAAATTATACAAGAAAACAGGTTTCTGAAGTTCGGTAACTGTTATAGATATTTCCATTACTGATGGGGAGCTTCATTCTAAACCTTTTATTTGAAATAGTGTTAACATACACATCCTTATTTTGTCACTTTTTTATTTCGAGATATAAATGTTATCCATTTTTGCTGTAGCCAATGTTAAAATTAACCAAGAAATGCAGTTTTTTTGTACAGGATACACATCATTACCTGTTATTCTATAGCGAAAACAGAAAATATTCAAAGCAGGATGTCGTTAGCTAAGATCCTCAGGATTCACACACTGAAAATCATTTTAGTCATTGATTGTAGCAAGCGATTTTTTTCATCAGACAATTTAGCCCTTTCAGAAAAGGCTTGGAACCATCCATCAAATATATCATCTTCTTTTGTTCTAAGATTATTCTACAAGATATTTTTTATTTTGAAGATTCATTGGTAAATGTAAGTTATCTTGCTGAATATGTATTTTATTTCAGATAGACTATAGTGTTTTATAATATGTTAAAATACTTTATATATATATATATATATATATATATATATATATATATATATGTATATATATCGAGTATATCGGTTTCTATACTGGGCTCTAATAAAAATTTAAAATTTAATAAGAAAATCGATCTCCTAAAGCCAAAATTAAGATTAAATATACAAATTTAGATTAATTATAAAGACTCTGCTAAAATACAAAAATATTCTGTACAAAATAAGCATCTTCTAAGAAATCCAAAGTATATAGTCGCAAGATAATAAAACTTACATTCTAACTGCTCATGTTAAATATGTCTAGAAATCAACCATATTCACTACCCACACCACTTCCTTCAAAATTCTAACGATCAATCCACAAGACATGTTCCCTTATCACTAACCCCCACCAACATACCACACACAACTGACCAAATATAAGAAAAGAGGCTTTCCATTCCTATTCACCCCGTCTGATGAGACATTGAAGTTTCAATGTCGAAACAAATGTACTATTTGTAGTGGATATATAAAATATGTACATGTTCTTAGATAAAATTTATAATATATATATATATATATATATATATATATATATATATATATATAGATAGATAGATAGATAGATAGATAGATAGATAGATAGATATTCACGTGAAACAATAAGTATACATATGTGGGTGCACACATATATAATATTATTATTCAGGTGATAAGAAATATTCTGAATATTACAAAATATACCTTTTGTCCTACTTTGATGTCACAACTCGGAGTTTAATGTAGTATGAATTTATCAGGTGCATCTTACAAACTGGTCGTTTAACAGATTTGAATTTATGTTCCTTGATGATGATGGGAGTTTAATCTTATAAATTTAGGTTACTGCTTTTTAACAACAAGAGTAAAGTTTGTATAGAGAAAGACTACATGGTGTAAAAAAATGAAAATTCAAAAGTAAATTTGTAAAATTAAATTTACAATTAAATAATAATAAAAATTAAAATTATGACTACATAACAGAATAGACAACGCTAACACGCACATGATATACACTCATCACAAAACTAAAGCTCATACACACGGGCACGATATCACAGTTTAGCGCACACATATAAACATAATATATTAAAAAAAATATATATATAAGAATAAATGAACAAATAATTTTACACTAAGTTATTTCCCCCCACCTCGGCAAAGTAGAGGAGGCACCTATAACACAGCGCACACAGGAAAGCACACACACGCAACACACATACAAAATAAGATAGAATAAATTACAATAACCACGCGCACATAGACACGCACACATGACACGGTCACGGCCAGTCACACGCCACAAGATTAATCAGATAGATAAACAACAGTAATGAAACTGATACTCTTCAGCCCGGTCAAAGAGTCAGTTCACACTAAGTTAAACCACACATACAAGCAGACTGATATCATCAGACCACGAAGGCCCCAACTAGAATGCATGCACACACACACACACACACACACACACACACACACACACACACACACACACACACACACGTACAGCATCAGTGAACAGACCGGAACTGCCACAAACACACGTACAACCACACACACCACACGTACAGCAGCAGTGGACAGCAACAGAGGACAGCCCGGAACAGCCATTCTCAGAGAGGCCGTGAAGAGACCTGGACAGACAAAAGCTTCTCTGCCATTCTGAAGATGAGATTTTGATCTCGAAATATTAATGTTTAATAAATAGGTAATACCCAAATACTAATTTACCTTCCTTTATTTTACTCAACGTATTGTGACTGCCTTCAAGACATATAAAAATTAAAATGCATGGGAATGATATCAATTGGATATATTCCATAATTATTAATAGTAAAGAAAAAGAAAGAAAAAAGTAGTGAAGTAGAAAGAGACAAACCTATGAAGGTATTTGTATCAATCAATGTCTATGAATTTTACAAAGATTTTATTCTATGTCAGCATGTGGCTATTAAATTGATTTTTTGTTAAGTAGATTAGAGTTATTTATATGCGTTAAGTTGAAAAGATTTTTTTCTATATTTCATAAGGAACATCTGTCCCCTTTTTTCATTGTACGTTTCGGATTTAGCGATGATATTCCAGGTAGTAATTGCCTTCTTTTCATTGTTTTATTATTTCCAATGCTTAAAGACATCATGTGGTTGTTTAATCGAAATTTTCACATGGAAGCGATTGATCTAAAGTAAACATTACCATTAACATCATCCGAATAAATGTAAGCTCAATAAACAATACTTTCCGGCATAGATTAGCCATTCAATGGACAGGTATTATTTTCTGGCAAATATAATTATTTTTGAGGAATCACTGTTATTAATAGTAAGGTAATTTATATTATTCAGATTGTGCCAAGGATTTATTTTATATCATATTATAATTTTGTGAAATATATTTGTCATTGTTTCTAACGCAACTATAACTGCTTTCACATTGTTTTGTTGAATTATTTTTATTATTTTAAAAGATTTAAATCTCATGAACATCGAGTGTTTACATTCTATTCTATTTGTCTGTTCACCAATTCATTCATTTGAAGTTATCTAGTAGCTTTCCCAGTGTTTTCTCTTGGTTTAAGTATTTTTTTAATTCTATTTTATTTTGTTTTACTTCGGTTTCAAATTCTCCATGCACTGGTTTTTCATGATGTAAAAGAAGAATTCCCGATGTTTATTTGTAATTGTTAGTAACGAATTTCTTGTAATTTCTCTTCTATTACAAACCATATCTTTACCCGGCTCTTCATGGTACTCAGAGAATATGATTGTATAACTATTTGTGATTCCATTCCAGTTTCTTTAAGTAAGGTGTGTGCCCACAATTAGAGTACAAATTGCATAACAGTGGAGAATTTCGTTTCTACATGTTCTTCTCTCTTCATTGTTGCTTTATTTTTGGATGTTTATTCTAATGCTGCAGAATGCTAATGCTATTTTTTCCAAATATGGTTAGTTTAATATCAAGGTATTTTAATAATCAATGGCACCAGATAAAATTACTTGGGAACAGAGCATATAAATAATCATTTCTACGTATGTGCGGAAGTATATTTCAAAATTTTTAGAATGTATCTTCAGAAATTCGTATTTAATAATTCTCCATCTATGTGGTGCTTGTAACCGATGGCAGCCAAAAAAAGAAAAATTATTAAATGATAATGAACAACATATATAGGATCAACTATTCATTCAGGAAAGTGTCAAAAATTACACAAGAAAGTAATTTGCATACGCATGTATATAAAATATAAAACACCGTGAAGCCATGTATTATATTAAAACGACTAAACTGATTCAGCTTCCCTATTCTCTAACGGCATCAGTACCTTTAATATATCAACACAGATCGTCCCAAATCTTCTTAACATCTGTTGACACCATCAAATTAAAACTTTTAAATTTAAAATGAAACCAAAAAGGTTGTGTTCCTGAACCCTATTTTTCCAAACAGGGTTGTAAAGTTAGAGACTTCTGTTCAAATTTGTCAAACAAAATGCAATTAATTAATAAATAGTATTAACTTTAAGCAATTTTTTCCTTTCTCATAGAAACAGACGCATATTCACTTCTTTTATCTCTGAATATATGTAGAGATAGATAAAGTAGAGAAGAAAGAAATAGTTAGAAATTGTCACCCCAAAATAAATTCAGATAAAGAGAAAATTAAAGAGAAAGAGAGTCATTGAAGATAGATAGAGATGGAGAGAGAGAGAGAGAGAGAGAGAGAGAGATAATTTTGTCAATTCATTTTTTTAAATGTTCAGTCAGTCAGTTAAGTGGCATACGTGAAACACGCTTGGGCGATCATGTCTCGAAAGAGACATAACTGACTGGGCAGAAGATTATCCCGCAGTAGGTTGCCATTGCTTTCTGCGGTAGACTGGTTGCCGACAAGGGCTATAGAACCCAATCTATCCCATTATTTGACCCATAACTGGAGGGAAGAGACGGATTAATCCCTTTCCCATTGGTATTCGTGCGTAATTGAATGCAATGAATTCAACTGGAATTCGAACTCGGCACCCAGATTTCTCAAATGTTACTAAGCTCTAGGCTGTTACAAGTAGCAAATGTGTTAACATTCTTTCTCTTTCTCCTCATTCTTTCCTCGTCAGTTTCTCTCTCTCTCTCTGTTTCATACAAACGCGCGCGCAAATACACAACACACACACACACACACACACACACACACACACACACACATACATATATATATATATATATATATATATATATATATATATATGTACAAATCATTTGTCACTTTCACCTAGCAGCTTTATGCAAAAACCCTGGTTCCGATCAGTAAGGGCGTTATAAATGAGCCTTCACAAATCTTTGAAGTCAAAATGAACCTGCTCAGTTAAAATGACAGATTCTTTGCACTAAAAATATGAATGCAAATTACGATAAAAAATCTGCTTGTCAAAATAACCTTTTTCTTAAAAACTATTAAAAAACAAACATCTTGTCTCCGAAATTATCATCACTGAACACGAAGTGTGTGTGTGTGTGTGTGTGTGTGTGTGTGAGTGAGAGAGAGAGAGAGAGATGATTGATTGGAAAGTTCCACGAATGAAAGTATTTTCGAAAACAAAAAAGTTCTTTGAAATAGATTATGCAATCTATGAGATTAAAATAACAAATGATTGCGTTATGAAATTTGCAAACATATTTCAGATACGGCCTTGATATTCTGCACTAAAGTAAAAAAGCTTTCAAGACGGAATTAATGACTTCTATTTATAGCAGCAGAAGATCTGATTAGTCATTGAATTTTATATGCATGCGATAAGGGATTAATTTCGCCTACGGCAGAGCAAACAACTTTTGGTATTAATTCAGCGATAGTACTAAGTAGCCGGAGAAATATCAATGTCGCTCAATCTTCAAATCTAAACCGGATTAATAACTGGGATTACCTGATTTATTATGGATTGCCGCATCATTTTACATCCGTTATTTAATGTGCCAACAATGGGGGTGGATGGGTGCTTTGTTCATCGAAGGAAATAATATCTTTCAGGCGTTTATTTCAGAGTGTATAATTCAATTTCAGTGTTAGAATTGAAAGCTAACTTTCATTTTCCAACATCGAAACTTCGATTCTATTCTATGATTTAAGAGTATATCCTGGAATACTTGAAGAGAAATACTAGGCGTTCGTTGCATTAGAAATTATTTGATTTCTTAATACGACAGGAAAGGATTAAGCTGACATTCATTTGTAGATCTGGTGAATATTTTCGTTATGAAAATTAAATTTCGAAAAAACACGTTATATTTTACATGTCGAGTTGTATCACTGAAACAAGAAAAAAACAGTACATTTAGTTCAGATTTTGAAGCAATGATGATCAATTATTTACATTGTCTGTATTCATTCTCCTAAAATGTTTCACATAAACAGGGATTGGAAAAATAATAAAACACCTCATATCATAACAACATAATTTAGACAATTATATTAAACCCTGAATAGCATGTTCATTTTTATATTGGTTGAATTAATATTAGTATTAGTAGTACATGAATTTTTGCTATTTCTTTTCAGATATCAGTAAAATATTTTTTAATCAACAGCCAAGAATGTTTAGACATTTTTAGAGATCAACCTCATTTGATGTTTCAGGAACTTTTCTGGAATTGAATGCCATCATTCAAGATAATGATACAGCCATTCATACAGATAAAGTGTTATCCGAATAGCTTGAGGAACATTCTATGAAGTGGAACATCTTATCTGGTCACTAATATCCCCGGATATCAACAATATTGAATTTTTATGGTTTATTTTAGAAAAAAAAATCACTGACGAGTGGATATCCTCCACCATCATCATTGAAATAATTGGAGACTGTTTAAGGGAAAATTTAAAACTACATGTTTTATTTGAAAAAGTAAGACCGTAAAATATTTGTTTTTAATTGAAATTAAATGAAATTGGAGGTTATCGCCTTCTTTATCTTCAAACTTTATTTTTTCATTATTTCTTTATCTATGATCTGTCTTTCCGCCGGAATCAAAACGGAACGGTCTATTATTTATGGGGTATTGACATAGCGTAACGTGTATTGAAAATAATTTAAGTATATGCAGAATTAGAACAGGATTATAAAACATACTGCAACCTGAATAACACGTTTACTATTCAAGCAATTGGTAATATTTGTCTGCTTACTCTTATCTATTGAAAGAATTAATTCATCTATTTTTGGTAAATAATATTAATTCGTCTATTTTCGGGAAATAATATTAATAATACAAACCAAAATTTTGAAATTAACCAGTACGTTTTGTATCACTTAAATCTATTTTGATGTATTATGTCGTCTTTTTCGTTCGATGAAGGTGTATTTTCAACAGTTATTCAATTGATTATCATTACATTTTTAAACTGAAACCAATTTCACTTTCTTCCATGAGGATATTTGTCATTTAAACAATATCAAAACGCACATCGGCGAATTTAAAATTGAAAAATTTTACTTTAAAATAAGTGCTGTATAATAATTTTCAAAAGTTTCCATTGTTTGTAATTTCGAATAGAATATCTTGTTGCCACTAGAAATAATATAAAATTTGATTTACTTTACTGTCTGAAGAAAAATACCTTTTTCCCATCCACTGGTGTTTATTGACAGAAATAAATGTGCACTTCTTCAGAACCGTAAAGATATAATGATATTTATGCAAAGCTTCACATTAGCCATTTCTGCTCTAAGGTATAATCTGAGCAACGTACACTTCCAACTGCATAATTTCCCCAAAGTTTAGTTGTGTACAAAAACACGAGTTGCTTCTGTTTAACTAAAACACTTATGATTCTCTGGGCCTATTAAGATTGTTCAGGTATCACATAAACTAAGCAGAGTGGTTGTGTTGATTGGACGGAGACCAATTCCCTCCTGCTGGATTTAATTCCGACATTTTATTCTCCTAGATAGGTTACTAATCAAGTTTATAGTCCCCTCTTTGTCCTGTTATTTACCCATAGTTGCGTGGATGTTGATTCCTACATTTCTTCCAGGTTAATTGCGCATAGGTAAATGTTACGAAACTCAAATGGAAGTAGAATAGGCGCTCCAAGTTTGAATTCCGCGACATAAACATCGCACCACTATGTCGTTTAATAACTAATCACATGCTTTCGAAAACGTTCCCTTCATAATACTCTGTGTCAATTCGTAACAGTGGATTTAATTTCCCAAAAGTCAGGATTGACTAAGTGAGTGTAAATTCAGTCCCCATTCAAGAAAATCTTGAATCAGCTTCCCTTTACGAATTCTTCAGGCATTTAGAATTCTTACCTGATATGCAGTTTTATTTTTCAAATTATGATAATATAGATCAATAAATATTTATGAGCTTACATTGTTTAGAAGAGTGAGATCAACGAAGATACGCTAAAATGTAAATTCTTTGAAATATTTGCAGAGAAGATACCGTTGTTACTATCTTCACAAGAAACCTTTTCATTTTTACTTTAGTTTTGGATAAGCATATATAAGCGTGTATATTTATTAATTTTCAGTAAACAATGTATCATTCAACCTAACACATGGATAATTAAGTATTATTTTAAAAGAATCTTATATCTTTATACCCACGAGGATAAAATAAATATAAATTCGTGCCAAAAGTAGAGTTGTATGCTGCCACGCCGATGACCGGTGAGCTTTAACAAAACACCACGAGTTAGATAATTCATAACTGTAAATTAGGAATCAGTTTCGTTGATGCGCTATATTCTGACGTTTTAACCACTTACACACGCGCGTGCACACGCGCGCAAACACTCACACAAAAACACACACAAACGTAAAATCATTAATAAAATAGAACATTTTTATACCAGTGATTATAGAACTTTTCTGTTAGGAATTATTCTTGTTGTCTGCCGTTTAGAATTCATATTTCTTTTTTTTATATTATATTAAACGTTCTTATGGCGGACATTTCTACTGTCGTAATAAATAAGTACTCTAGGAGTAAATAAAATGATCCTCGAATATTAACACAAACTCAAATGAATATTCATACTAAACTGACAAGTAGAGCATTTCCCATGTTAATAGCCTGTTTTGAATTACTGATTCATTTTAGAGACTTATAAAACTTTGTAAGAAGTATTTTTTCTTTGCTAATAATGATTTAATGATAAAAGCTTTACTAATTCACACACAGCTTGGAGTGGGACAAGGGATGGATTCATCCATTTTTCAAAGTTAGGAATTCATTCTAATTACATCCAAACATCCAAGCTTACAGTCACTAGTATTCCTAAGCGGCCAGCCACCTTGATAGTGACTAGACTTGCTTTTGTTAAATTTCAGAGATCATCAGGAACCGGTTTCTAAAACTTATTCGGATGTAAGCTTTTATATACCACGTAAGATATTAGAATACAGAAAGAAACGATGTAAACGTACCAATCTAAGAAAAAATATTTATATAATAAATACATTTTGAACGTAACTATATTTCGTGTAAATTATCTATTATTGAATTGAATATTTAAAAATTAAATATTTTCCAACATTTTCTGGTCAAATTTCCCTTTTGGCTAATTTTTGGTAAACAATGTTTTCGGTTTAATCACTAATGTAAGTAGAGAATAGCCTCCTTGATATGAATTAAACATTCTGAAGACGAAATAATTAACGACTTTCTGGTGTGGCGTGATCTTGCTTTCAAACTTTGAATATGTGAAACAGATGAGTATACAGTGTTAATGCAGATTTGAACTCTCTAGTAATCAAAGTCTTGTAGAATTTGATGTAGTATTGTTTCTATAATGTGATATAAGAGATATGAACATGTTTCATTGATATCTAGATCTTATTAGCTAGTTTTACACAGACGATATCGCGTTAATAATTTAAAAAACTGATTATATTCGACGTACAATATTTTGATAAATGTGGAAAAAAAAGAAATCTTACTGTTAACAATTATAAATAGATTTCAACTCAATATGAATATAACTATTTTTTTCAATTAACTATGAATGGTGTTTGAATTATTCCCAGACCTAACTAGGACAAATCATCTGACCAAAAGTCAGATTTCTTTCTTGAATTGTTATCTTAATTAGGATGAAAATTTAACATGCCTACTCGGATTTGATACAATGAAATATATGTCTGCTATTATTATGTTGATATTCTCAGATTGTTCAAGAATTCATTCGAAGCACTTCAAATTTTAACTTCAGAAAAGAAAAAGATAGCTGCTCAAATGATTTGAATGATATATTTCTTCCGGGGAAGTAAATTATAATATTACATTTGTAAATGTAAAATGCAATGTATTTTATGAAAGATCTTGCAATGGTTCCCCATTCGCTTCTCCAGGAACTTAAGTATTCCTTCTCTTGTACTGGTTGCCACAAGAATCTGTAAATTCCAGATGACTCTGTTGTTTAGCCTACAACTCTGAAAAGAGAAAGATTAAACTCTTTCTCAAATGGCATTTTTGTTAAAATGTACACAAAAGGCGGAATCTGATCTCGTCTAGACGATTCCACTTTTGGTAATGTATATCCGTTACAATAGCCATCCATCAAATTCCTCTATTGAAAACAGATATCCTGGTTAAATTTTTAGAGTTGTTAAATTTCTACTTGATAAAATTCAGTTATCTCAAACATTTCACTAGCAATTTATTATTTTTATATTTTGCTTCAATATTATTTTTTATAAATTATTTCTCAGTGTCATTATCAATTATCTATAGAATATTTGTTCAGTCCATCACTAGATATATTTATATGTTGTTGTTAACAATTATTTTAATTCCAAAATACGTGTTAACTGTGTATTCTACATACCGGTTAAATATAATTGTGCCAATAACATAAATAAAACCAATTTACATACTTTATTCCGTTTTTAATTTGAAAGAAATAATGCTGGTAACGCTTGTGTACATTCCAAGCGTATGTTTTTTTATTAATTCTATCTTTTGTAGCTACAAATTTGGTGCCTCTAGAACAGATATTAATTAGATTGTTCCTGGGATTAAGAAGTAAGATTTGTTCGTATTTCAAAAACTGAAATACTCTATATTTATTTAAAAAAAAAACTATTAAATTAGCATCCCATTCTGGTCATTTGTATCAATAAATATGCTTATATTTGCATTATTGCTATTAATGGCAATAAAAAATATAATATGCACGATGTTTAGATTTATTTTTTAGCAACTCAGTAATTCAGAAATTACTTTCAAACAAGAAGCTTTATTGAAAACGTAATTTCTAAACTACTGTTTTGGTACAGTGTATATCGGCTCGAAACGACAAATCAGGGAGTCGAGTTCAAATTCCAGTTGAATTCCTTGTATTCACTTACGCTCAAATACCGTTGGGAAAAGCATAAATCCGTCTCTTTCCACAAGCTATCGTTTTAATTAGAGGAAGGGTTGGGTTATATAGCCTTGGCTGTCAACCAGTCTACCGCAGAAAACAATGGCCACTTGCTGCAGGATAATCTCCTTCCAGTCAGTCATGTATACTTGGAGACATGATCGCCTATGTGTGTATCACGAATGGCATTTCACTGACTGACTGATTCAAATTTCAAATGAGTTTTGAATTGTCATTTGAAAATCTATCATTATTGTGCTAAAATTAAACTGTAGTGAATATTCGATACCCAATGACCAACGAGCATTGTAATATGCCATGTTTGAGACCAATTGCCGTTGCTTTTCTTGTCAGAGAATTCTAAATAAAGTTGGAAAAGGAAATGCATTTTGGTTCGCATTCCAACAATGCATAAAGAACAAAAAACTATATCAGTTTTGAATTCAGGTTGTGGGATCTATTTTGAAATATCCAACATTAACATCAAATACGTAAATATAATTCACGTTATGTATAGCACATTATTCTGTCGTAATTCTATAATCAAGTTACGTATTGTTTAAAGCGCACCAAAACATATTTTTCGCTAAAAGAGACTGGTCAACTGAACCAATGATTTAATATATAATCTTTGGTGAATCGGGTCAAACTCCATCGCAAATCACCCACAACGATATCTCTCTCTCTCTGTTTCTCACACACACACACACACACACACACACACACATATATATATATATATATATATATATATATGAGAGAGAGAGAGAAATAGATAGATATATAGGTAGATATTATTACTGTTTCAATAACCTGATGGTTCTTATATTCCTTTCTGTTATTCGTTTCCAAGAAATTGATATTGATTTCTTTCATAAATCGTTGTTATATTTTTCTTTGTCGTCTTATTATTTGATTTCTATATATTTCTTCAGTTCCCAAATACATATTGTAGCAACAGTTTCGCTTCCCGCCCTTCTTCCTTCATAATGTAACTGTTTCCGCTTTCTTCTAAGACATTCTCCGTCTCATGTGAGTGTCGTACGCTTTGTCTCTCCTCTTCTCCTCATCATCAGTGCCTCTCCCACTTTATTATTCTTCATGTCTGCCTGTTTTCGTTTCCATTTGTGATGGGTTATTGAACGAACTTTTGTATGTAACCTTGTCAAATATAAATGTATTAAATGCTAACGCTTCCACAGTCTAAGGCTGTGTCACCGCATGTATCTACATACGCATGAGCAAACATATGAAAACCACAAATGTATTACAAAGAATTCATCAATTTTGTATTTTTCTTGTGATTTTCATATAAGAAATGGACGAACCACAAATGCACGTGACGAATATAATATGACTGGTCTTCAGACAAGACAAGTACACAAGGTCGGTGATGAAATCAATCACATGTACATCGCTGAGTGCGCATGCGTAAAATAATGGATGCTATGTTTTGCTGCGCAAAACACATTCACAAAACTTTCAAACACAATAAATGTCTCTCACTTGTAGATCAGCAACAGTGACTATCTAATAAGAAACGAAGAAGTGTTTATTCTGTTGGTACGCTTTTATGTTGATTAAAACGCCGTCGATTTCACCTCCAAAAGTTCGTTGAAAGTGGCGACCAGAAGTCTACGCTTTTCTTCGATTTTTCTAGACATGTGAATGGCGGTCACTGCAGTGTTTAGCCTGTCTATTACTGTAGCGTTACGATATGAAACTCTTTGCCAACACAAGAGGTGGCCATCGATAAAGTGTTTGCGAGAACTAACTCATCGCTAGTTTAGTATGTTTGATATAGTTTGACATAAGGTCACAAAAAGTATGCGCTGATGAGAACCTAAATTATTACATTAAATTAATCATCATTCAGAACAACTAGCTAATCACCAGCCATTTCATTGCTACCAATATTACGAAATGCATAGCCAATGAAAGAGATTGCATTGAAAAATGCATATATTTTTACAATATATATTCATTTCATCTTTTAAAGTGAAGAATTTTATTGTAACTGTATATGTGCGTATGTGTTCATGTGCGTCTTTAAATGTGGATCTGTGTATGTGCGTGAGTGTGGGTGCGTGGACAGAGAGAAAATTAATGAAATTAATTATGTGTATTTATCATGACCCACCTAAAAAGAAGTAAATTCAATATTAAAACATTAATAAGGAAGTCAAGAAAACATTAGAACAGAAAGCTAAATAATAACAAATATCACGTGAAACAGTGACACATTTCTCATTTTCAGAAGGAAAATCCTCAATCGAAGAGCATTCGCGAAAGTTTGGATCTAATGTGGAACAATATATTATGATAGCAAAATGTATTCTTCAAAAGCCCTACTCATACAGCCCTATCTCATTTTTATATATTATGCTAACAGTACTAGTGAACATTACATCAACCTTTCTGTCTATTGAGGTTAACGCGTTGGAACATTATTTTCTGCATTTAATTTTAGTAAAGTGTGTAGTGATAAAATCAAGCAACTCCAGAAAATGGCATTCCTACTCAATAACAAAATGTAATAGTGCAAAATTTGCCTCGCAACCGCACATGACTACATCATTAGTGACTGACTTTTAATATTTTGGAAAACGTTATCTAAGCATTCACTCCACCGAATATCGAGATCTGATAGAGAAATTTTATATGTTCGCAAAATCATGAATGTGTTGTGAATGCCATGACAGGAACATTTTGGTCTTTATTGACAAAAATGAAAACGATACATACGTTCACTATATTGCCGATTCATACACTATAGCCTGTGCATAAAAAAAAAACACAGATATACGTAAAGAGGCAATGGACATTTAAACGTTCCATAACCTATCAGAATGAATTGAACACATCACTCAATACATCGAGGGCGTAACTAATAAACCAACTTTTAGGCAAACTTTGACTTTATTCATCAACATAGTCCCGTCTAGGGTGATACAGTGATTCCAACGTTTCTCTAACAATTCGACACATTTTTTGTAGAACAATTTGGATTTGGCTTAAAAATAAGCCTCAATTTCTAATAATACTTCTTTTCGTGAAGCATTCTTTTGAGGTCTGAAAATCGCCGGTACGCGCTTGTGGTGAGACCTAGAGAAAATGGTGATTTCGGAAGCAATTCAAAGAGCAATACATTTTTGTTTTGCTGTCGTTGCGATTGACTTGTGACAAGATGTGTTGTCTTGGTGAAAGATCATTTTTTCTTCCTGCAGACGCAATAATAATGCTATATAATATTCGCTATTGATGGTTCTTCTTTGTAAATGTATTCGAGGAACAATAAGTAGAGCATCACATAATACCAAGGCCAAAATCTTGCTTGCTGGTGTTTGTGTCGTTGCTCGATTTGGACAGCTTCAGCAGTTACTGTCCACTCAGCTGACTGCAGATATGAATCCGGAGATAAGTAATGGATTCATATTTTATCTATTGTCATATATTTATGCAAAAAAGCGTTTTTGTTGCGTTGAAACAGTTGCCAACAACGTTCTGAATCGTTGATGTGTTGTTTTTTGACTGACTGACTGTGAAAAAATGCGGCACCCACTTTGAACATAGCTTTCTCTTTGACAAATATTCATGCACATATGGAATACACTGCCTTCTGATATTTTTAAATCCTCTGCTATCTCACACAACTTCAATTTACGATCGGCAAAAAAGTTTGTAAATTCTATCGTGTTTTCCGGGACAACTGCCAATTTTGAGCGTTAAGCATCAGTTTTGTCTTTACTTTACGACCTGTTTAACGTCAGTATGCTATCTATTAACCGTTTCTTGTGACGGACCAGAGACCGAATAACACTTATCAAGACATTGCGTTTGCATGAACAATGCTTTATCAACACACGAAATTCTGGTTTTGTCATTGTTTTAAAAATTTGCTACATTAGTTTTACTTAAATAACTGTAATTTTCAACTAATAATCTGATGGGGCCCAAGTTTTCCAGGTTCCTTTTGGAGGTTAGTACTTAAAAGAATCAAAGGGATTTTTTATTAGTGGTGTAATCTATATGTCAGGAACGGGATAATTTTGTGACGTGTTGTTGAAAATATTCAGAACTATCCAAAATACACTCTTATAATAAAGACAGTTAATATATATGTATATACTAGCAGTATAGCCCGACGGTCCTCGGGTATAATGAAAGTTTTAAAACTAATCCATGGTCCAGAAGCTCAGACTCTTTGGAAGTCGGCACGAAAGACTAAAAAGCAGTAGTTGTTTCTAGTTAAAGCGAAACCGTAGACTGAAAGAAAATTGAATAGATGTGAGTCAAATTTTGAAGTTTGGTGAGAATCGGATAAAAATTGTGGATTTGTATAAAGGACATACAGACAGATAAACAGACACACACACAAACATCTTCCTTTTTATATCTATCTATCTATGTATCTATGTATGTATATATATATATATATATATATATATATATATATATATTCGATTTTATGCACTATTGTAAGAACTGCAACCTTGAAACTTTTGAATATCGTTTCTTATGACTTTGTCTATGAGGGTATCAAATTTGAATAAAATCGGACCACTTCTTCTATAACCCGATTTTTTCGATTATCGATTTTCGATATTTATCGAGGATACCTCGACACAAAACTTAGCTAAGAACACTCGCAGACGCTTATAGTACAACTGTGTAAATTTTCAAGAAAATCGGTTCAGCCGTTTCGGAGTCTATAGGTAACGGACGCACACACGCACACACACACATACACACACAAACAAAGTTACATTTATGTATAAGTTTCGATATATATTATATATATATTGTTAAATATAACAGAAATGAATGTCTATTATGTTTAAATCATGAGCCGTACAATACATCGTATTTTGACTTTAATTTCAGGTAAAATTTAAGACAGAATTTGTACTAACTTTGGATATTTTTTATTATGTCATTTCCAAGCTTTTGGCTCATATGAGCCATCTTAAGAAAGGTTACAGGAATGTTGACATATAGACGTCCAACATCAATGTAGATTTTATCTTGTGTTGACATAAAACTTTGTTATGCAACGAAGTCACCGAATAGCAAATGCAGTTCATAAATTTATAATGCGGTTCTAGGACGTCACACCGTGTAAGAGACATAAATTTTAGCCATTTGTCTAAATTCAATGTAATGGGTTGTGACCAAATTTAAATGTGATTTTGTAATTGTGGATTGTTTTGATTGAATATAGATGGTCTCCAATACCCGGATAGTTTTGTCACTCTATTTAAATATTTTTGCCTGTGTTAGTGTTATATGTCATGGTAGCATTGTATATTATATTGCCGGTTAGACATTTATTATGAAGTGAACAGTTTTATTTACTTCAGCAACTATATTTGTTTGTATTGTGCTGCTGGTTTGCGTTGTTGATGTTTATTTTACTCAATATTTATTTATAAACAAAAAATGGGGAAAATATTTTTACTATATAATAAAAATACTCAAACACAACAATGAAAATCATCAACAAAAACAGTCAAAATAATTTCTAGATGCACAAAAAACATGGAGAAAATCATAAACAAACTCTATAACAAAGAAACATCCCACCAACACACACTCCAATTTTATTTTTGTGTATTAGTTTATGTATCACTTTTGCTCACCTGGTAATGCCGGATGTAATTTTATTCTAAAAGTACTAGATTTCGTTAAAATTTTCTTTTAGTTGTAAACATTTTATAAAACCAGAATTTTAATCCATCAAATTGCCCCCTAGAGAAATAATGTGCAAATAAATGTATTATCTTTTAATTTATATTTTGGAAGGAAAAAATGAGACATATATACATAGAATTTTAACAAATTCATATAAACGTTGCATTTTATATAAGCACAAAAACGAGATATATCGGAAGAAGTTATGTTAAAATTGTTAAAAAAAAAACAACCTATCTATCAGAGTCTGAAATTTTAGAACCGTTGCATCTATTGATATGGACGAGAGCAAACATGAGGACGTTCCTCTTGAATTTAATAATAATAATAATAATAATAATAATAATAATAATAATAATTTTATAGAAAATCTGTAAACAAACACTGTTATGAACATCACCCAGCACCGGTTAGATAAATACATGATGTCAACATTCTATATGATTACATCATCTACACAGACAGAAAAATTGAAGCAAATAGGCCGGACATTATTGTTAAAAACCAGAAAGAAAAAACTAGGAATTCGAAAAACTGTCAAAATATAAAGGCCTGGAAAATAAAATAGAAAAAAAGATGTGGAAATTGAAAACAAGAGTTGTGCCAGTGATAGTAGGTGCATTTGGAATGATAAAAGATGGAACAAAAACAACACATTGAAGGAATCCCTGGAAACCCAAGTTTAAGAGATATACAAAGAATTGTCTTTTTAAGTACAGCCCACACACTAAGGAGAACTTTGTCTATGCAATTCTAGAGATGATTGGGGAGATAGAAAAACATGAAATGTAGCCATAACGACAAACCACGACCTGCCTTACGTTTTCCCGCAGACTTGGGAGGTAGTGCGACCATAGCAGAAATGGAAATATGATGAAAAATGACATAATAGTAATAATTCCACAACTGCTTTCTAAGTTGTACAACACGGACTTTGACTGATTGCATAGAGAATTTACATGACATTATCAAATGCATAATGCGCTTGATTCACAATGTGTGTCTCATTCTTTCGGCATTGTGCCACATTTAAGCAGCTTACTAAATCAAGTAGCATAAAGGATGCCTGCCAAATTATGATCCATTATTATGATCCGTTATTTTCAACAGTATCTTCTACAGAGAAAAATGAATGACACGATGACTTGGAACCTGATAAGGACTTATAAATAAACATATTATCAATCCTCCAATTTTTTGCGATTTAGTTCACATTTGTAGATGTGATTTGTATTTTTTGCAAGGCTACTATGCTTTACGGCACGGGATTTTAAGGGACAGACAAATGATGGACAATATTAATTATACTTTTCCAGTAGTGTTACAACTAGTTCGAGTAAAATAATATGTTACTGTTCTCCAAGACTGTGAACTGAATGTTGCTTATGTCTTTGAAAGCACTCAGGAATATGCTACAAATCAGATATACAGGCCATCATTTTGAAATTATATATATATGTATATATATATATATATCTATATATATATAATTTTCCTTTCGCAGTTGCTGAAGAAGTGATGATTTCTTCGTGAAAATGACTAACCAACGGATTTAGATATCGAAATTTTCTTTTATTTTTACGCACACACACACACACACACACACACACACACACACACACACA
The DNA here is from genome assembly GCA_037127315.1 of Ascarosepion bandense. Lineage (NCBI taxonomy): Eukaryota > Metazoa > Mollusca > Cephalopoda > Sepiida > Sepiidae > Ascarosepion > Ascarosepion bandense. The sequence continues at coordinate 249,395 of JBBBDQ010000677.1, read as the reverse complement.
TATATATATATATATATATATATGTGTGTGTGTGTGTGTGTGTGTTTGTGTTAAATTATATATTACATCGTTATATGGATATGTGTTTGGGTATATATCTATGGCTATCGGTATACGCATGTGTTTATTCATATAATCACAGTTCTCAAATTTTCCATAATCGTTAACAATTACGAAAAAGACAACTTTATTTGCTGTTTAACGTATGAAAATCTTAACTTCGTGGTTATGATCATTCATATAATTGTCATTTTATACATGTGATTATATTTTAATTGGTGCATGTCGTAGAAGATCTCTGTCTGTGAATTTTCCATATGAAAACAAAGAACAAAATCGCCATAGAGAATACTCAAGAAGATTTCCAACCTCATATCAACAAACTATAAGCCGAATTTGAAACGATACTTTAATATTGACTTTCTTATATCTTTTATTCTTGCAAATGTGTAATCAATTCCGTTCGAGCAATATTAGGCAGTTTTTCATCTATCTATTTATTCTGTTCATGTCCTTCGTGTCAATAATAAAACTGCAGAATTCTCTTTTGTCTCCTACACAATGGAAACAACTCCTTATGTCAGACAACGAGAGAAACAATAGAAAGCAAGAAAAATAATGTTCCAAACAGGATTATATTCCCAACTGTCTTCTTGGCAGGAAAGAAAAACGATGTAAAATGATTTACTCAGCTAATAAATATAGCTTATGCGATACAGCATTGTATTCAATAAAAAGAGATTGCTCGCAGTCAAATCATTCATATGTATATTTGAATATGTAAGATCTTAAAACAAAAAAACAAAAAAAAGAAAAATACACATCTATACCGTATAAATGTATTGTTTGTAGTCGTAAAGTTACTAAAAGAAGAACGTACTCGAAATATATAACAGAAAGATCAGTCGTTATAGATTTTACCAATAAATTACTTCATAAACCGATCATGAATACACGGTACAAGAAATATATCCATACATCACGGAGAACATTCGAGATATGTTCCGCTGAAAATGATATTTCCACTTAATTTTAGTTCATGTTTTCCGTATTATTTCGAAGAGTTTAAAATATCGCAATATTACATCATCAGAGATTTTAATAGAATTATTTAAAAGCTTAAAAAAAAGCTGTTAAAAAGCAGAAGTGTTTAAATAATTAATAAGATAATTCTAATTATTTACATTATTTACATTGATCGGACTGCTGTACATATCTTTTTTGTCATATTCACAACGTTTCGGCTTTCGTCACACCGAACTTCTTCAGGTAATTCGAATTTGAATGTTTTATTTACTTAACTGGTTTACTTTCTCTCGTTTCATGAGTTATACCACTTCCAGATTACGAACATGAAGAGTGTAATATGAGTACTCTTAAAAATATTTGCTGAGATATTAGGTTTATAATTTGCTAACATTCATACACTGACGTTCTCAAGCGATAGACGGTAGATAAAGTGTTGGCTGGATCCATTGACCTGACCTAAATAGTTGTGTGATTAATACTTATCTACAGCAGTGATCAACAAGTATATTGGAGAGTTAAGTTAAATCGTAATAACTGAGATATCTGAAGGGGAACAACTAATAGAACGAAAGCAATCTACCCCAGCGAACAAAATAAATGTTTCTTTTTAAAAAGCCATTCACTGAATAAGGCCGGTGCGTACAACTGTCGAAACTCTATGAAAATGGAAACAAAGATAAGGGCAACATTCCGAACAATCTTAATTAAGCAAATAATTACAAGGTCTCTTCTCATAAATAAAGATAATCCTTTTACAGATACATCATAATCTTTCCTTATATTTTCATTCACATGATCTATAAATTTAAAATTACATGCAAATGACCTGATGATAAGCGTTATATTTCCAAACGAAGAAACTGCACTGTTATGAAGAAAAAACAACAGCATTTCATTACCTGTTAATATATGTACACTTGCTCTAGACTAATATAAGATTAATACACCATACACTCAGCGGCTATAAGATTTATATTAATGTTAGGCATTTCTAAATACAATTTATATCTTACAGAATAAAGTTTTAATTTTAATAATAAGCAGAGGTATTTCATGAGAGTTTATTGAGTTTTATTAATTTCAACGTAAGATTAAAATAACAAGTTTTCCAGTTTTGTACTTCCATTCTTCAAATACTAATAAATATTCTCCTGTTTTATGTCACGAGCAGAAAATAAAAACGCTGATAAAAATATGTGTATTGTGTTATGAAAAGCATATGGGAATTTTGAGCAAAACAATTCAGCACAATACAAAGAATCTAAAGCACAATCTTACTGTTGAAATATTGTATCTTGATACATACTATTAACCAGGTATTTCTGAAGGTACAAGCTGAAATTTTAAAAAAGTGGTTCTTTGACTCACCTTTCTCATTAACTCTTCATATAGTATTTCCTGCTTTATTGAGAAGGATTTATAAGTAAAATTCTAACCTATTTAATCACGTAAATATCATTAATTCAATAATAATCATAATAATAACTAGAGGAATAAATGTAAGAACTAGGAAAAGCAGAAGAGCCGAAAGAAAATATAACATTAGGAATGAAAATGAAGTCTTATCAAATAAAGAAAAAATAAAGCAAAAAATCCAACTGAAGGCTCAAAGAATAAGACGCTATGAAAAAAGAGCAAGATTTTACAGACAAAACAAGATTTTTCAGACTGATACAAAGAGATTTTACAGGGAAATAGGTAAAAAAAGAATTGAAGTGAGAGTACCCCCCAGAATAGAAGTCACACAGTTCTGGGAAAAGATATGGGCTGGCCCTAAAGAACATAGCAAGGAAGTACATAGAACGAATGAAAGGAAGAGATAGAACGAATGAAAAATAAACCAGAACAGACATGGTCTGGAATTACAGAAGATGATTTTAAATTTGCACTAAAAAAAGCACACAATTGGAAATTCCCAGGTATAGATAAAATTCCTAACTTTTGGCTATATTATTTAAATGCAGCACATAAAAAACTAGCCAAAGAACTTCAAGAAATGGTTGACGATCCCACTAAAATTCCTGCATGGATGACCAAAGGAATTAGATTTCTTCTACCCAAGAATGGTGACACAAACAACCCGAAAAACTACAGACCAATTACATGTCTTCCGACAACATATAAACTATTAACATCTATTTTAACAAAACAAACATATTTATTCTTAGAAAGAATTGACATGATACCGCTTGAACAAAAAGGGTGCAAACGTGGCAGTTATGGTTGTAAAGACCAATTGCTAATTAACAAAATGATCCTGGAAAACTGCTACAGTACAAAGAAAAATCTTAGTACTGCCTGGATAGATTATCGAAAGGCATTCGATAGTGTGCCACATTCCTGGATTTTAAAGACCTTAAATATATACAAGATATCGCCCGTCATCATCAATTTTATCAAACAGTGCATGTCTATATGGAAAACAACCCTTTACCTCAATCATATAAATGGAACCTATAAGTCTGATGAAATAAACATCAAAAGAGGTATATTTCAAGGTGATTCTTTATCTCCCTTACTATTCTGCATATCATTTATAGCACTAACCAGTCAACTTAATAAGACAGAATGTGGTTATAAAATAGGCCAAAAGAAAATAAGCCATCTATTTTACATGGATGACTTAAAGTTATATGCTAAGAATGATAATGAGCTGGAAGGTCTTCTGCAAACTGTAAAATGCTTCAGCGAAGACATTGGAATGAAATTTAATTTGAATAAATGTGCTAAAGCTACAGTTTTACGTGGATCAATACAAGAAACATCCTCAATTAGCCTAGACCCTGGTGTAACAATAAAAGAATTGAAACCAGAAGAAGCTTATAAATACCTAGGTGTAAATGAGAGCGAAAACATTCACCATAAAAAAATGAAAGAAATAGTGCGTAAAGAGTACTATAGAAGGCTACGAATGATATTAAAAACTGAATTGAATTCTCAAAACAGAGTTATGGCCATTAATAGCCTTGCAATCCCAGTTGTCCAATATAGCTTTAACATCTTAAACTGGACTCTAAACGACATCAGGCGAATGGATGCTAAAACAAGAAAGCTTCTTTCTAAGCATAAGATGCATCATCCAAAGGCTGATGTAGACCGTCTATACATACCCCGTAAAGAAGGTGGAAGAGGTCTTATTCAGCTGGAATTGTCATACAAGACAACAACTATTGGCTTACTAACATACATAGAAACAACAAAGGATTGGATGATACAATTAGTAAGGCAACATGAAGAAAGAAAGAAAAAATATTCAATGATAAAAGAAGGCAGTAAATTCAAACAAGATTTACAGTTAGTAGATTCTGTAGAAAAGCAAAACAGAAGCCAAGAACCAACTATTGCGGCAAAAAATATGAAAATGAAAGCCAAAGATAAAGCTCTTGAACAGATGAAACAGCGCTGGCAAGACAAACCTCTGCATGGCTAATATCCAGAACGTGCCAATAAATCCAATGTTGACAAAGTTAATACTCATCGATGGTTACGTGCATCTGGATTAAAGTCTGAAACTGAAGGCTTTATTCTTTCAGCACAAGACCAAAGTCTTTTTACTAGAAACTTTCAGGCAAATATTATGCATAATAATATGGATCCAAAATGCAGGTTTTGTGATAAACACCAAGAAACAATAGACCACCTAATCTCAGGCTGTTCTGTGCTTGCCCCAAATGAATATAAAAATCGCCACGATAGAGTTGGGCCATATTTACATTGAGCAATGTGCAAACATTATGGAAAAGCTGTAAACAAACACTGGTATGAACATCACCCAGCACCGGTTACAGAAATAGAAGATGTAACCATTCTATGGGATTACACCATCTACACAGACAGAAACATTGAAGCAAACAGGCCAGACATTATTGTTAAAAACCAGAAGGAGAAAACTTGTCTATTAATTGATATGGCTTGTCCAGCGGATTGTAACATAGCAATCAAATAATTTGAAAAACTGTCAAAATATAAAGACCTGGAAATTGAAATAGAAAAAATGTGGAAATTGAAAACAAGAGTTGTGCAAGTGATAGTAGGTACACTTGGAATGTTAAAAAATGGAATAAAACAACACATTGAAAGAATCCCTGGAAACCCCAGCTTAAGAGATATACAAAAAATTGTCTTATTAAGTACAGCCCACACACTAAGGAAAACTTTATCTATGTACTGCTGAGGATGATAGGGAAGATAGAAAAACATGAAATGGAGCCATAACAACACGCCACTACCTGCCTTAGGTCTCCCCGCAGACTTGCTTGGTAGTGAGACCAAAGCAGAAATCGAAATATGATGAAAAATGACATAATAATAATAATAATAGAAAAAACAAGATCAAGAAGCCTATAAATATTTAGGCATCCGCGAAGTGGATGAAATGAATAATACTAGCGTGTGTAAATAACAATGAGTAAAATGGGATTCTTTTCCCGATTTTCTCTGACGTTCCTTGGGAAAAACGTTTTTAGCCTTTCTGCTGAAGACTCTGCTTTTGAGGCGTACTCCTGGGTGAAATCTGGCATCGATGATTTCATCGCAACCAGGAAGTTGCGATTTAAACCACATTCATCTCTCTAGTTCTTTTCTGATTTCTCAGTCACCATTGCTCACAGGAAGCTGTTCTTCCGGCTTTATCGGAGACACGCGTCTGACCATCATATGCGCCTTTTTACTTAGGCTGTAAATGAGTGCAAGAGGCTACTAAATGAAGCATCATATAGAAGCCCGCAATTTCAACTCAAAAGACTACTGGAAAATCTACAAATGTGTGCTAAACATTAGCAAAATCTCCATCATTCTTTGAAGCAATCAATTTTATGTCATTAAAGCATTACCATACAAAGCTGTGTGCTTGGCTCGCAGATACTTCTCCATCTCCATATTAAATTCGTGTGGAGTATCCGAACCCGAATTAAAACCTAGAAATTAGACTAAATTGATGAACGTATACATAACCTCTTCTCTATTCTCTAATATAATTTCAAAGCTTGACCTCCATAAGGCTAGCGATGGTGACGGAATCCTTGACATAGTGATCAAGAAATGTGCCCCTGAACTCTCCTCAGTCCTTTCCAAACTTCATAAGTAGTGCTTCTCCGCTTCCTGCTTTCTTGCCTACTAGAAGTCCTTCTCGATGGTTTCTGTATTAAAGAACTCTGAAGAACACTCGGACGCGTCTAATTATCGCCCTATCAGTCTCCTACCGAATTTTGGCAATGTGTTCGAGGCTATTATGAATGCTGAATTTGTTCAACATGTCACAGCCCATGAATTATTCGCCGATAGACAGTACGGCTTTAGCTTCGCTAGGCCTACCGCTCATATGCAAACGACCATTACCGAATTCATATACCAGGATCTCAATATGAACATCGTAGCTAGAGATCTTGCCCTGTATATCTCTGTAGCATTTGACAGAGACTGGAACGATATCATTTTGCACAAACTACCGAATAATAGCATAACTGGACGCTTGTTTGATTTGATCGAATCCTTCGTATCAAAACACGTAATGAAGATTGTTTTGAACGGCCATGCCTCCAGATCATGACAAGGCTAACCTCGCTGTTGATCTGTATATCTTTAGTGGACTGGGGTAAGGAATGGCTCGTAAATTTCAAATCTCCCAAAACGAAGCTGCTATCCTTTAACTAATATAGACAATCACTTCTACCTAACTATCAGCATGGATAAAGCTCCCTGAAAGCAATACACTGCGCTTCTTCCGTGACAGTCTTACAGCCGACCTCAAGTAGGACAACAGTAAATGAATATCTGCTACAAAGTTTGGGTCACTGTGACCGAGAAGGATGCTCGCCTGAATCACTCTTACACATATACAAATAAACTATCCGCCCGTGCATTGAATTCTTTTGTCATTTCTGGTCAGGTAAACCTGCTATGCATCTGGGGTTTCTCGACAATTATCCAAAGGAGTATCTAAAATGTAACCGATCCCGACTTGGCATCTCGACTCCAGTTACTTTCTGACCAACGAGATAAATCTTTGCTCTGTCTCTTTTACAAATATTTCCACGGCTTCTGTTTTGACGAGATTAATTCCCTAAAAAATGACATGTGCAACTAGACTGGCAACAAGGTCCGACTCATTTACCGACAGAATAGTTAAGTATATCTGCCCCGTCTACTATAACAGTTTCTTTTCACTCATTTTTGTGGAACTCTCTTCAGTATACTTGTTTTCCTAATAGCTACAATCTCTATCAGTTTCAGTTTCAATATCAGATTTTGCTACTTATCTCCTTGTCTACCATCCTTTCTTACCCTTTCCCCGAAACCTCCTGTATCATTTTCTACTCGCACGTATCTTAACACCAGTATTCCAATCCTTCTCTTAACCATTATCTGACTCTAATCTGTTCCTTTTTCTATTCAATCCCTACTCATATAACTTTTAGCTCCCCTTTTAAGTAGCTCCATTAGTCATTAATGCCTTACTTGAAGGTGGAACGATTAGAAAATTATTTACATAGCATCATCAGCAATCTAATTTTGTTCGAACATTAGTTTTAATGGATATTTATATTTCAGTGGATATTTCGTTTTCTATAATTAAACTATAATTTTTCCTATAATTTATTATCGCACTTCCCGCCTGTGGAATTCCCTTCCATTTACTTGCTTCCCCGACAGCTACAATCTCCAAGAATTTAAATGTAAATTCAATAGTCATCTTCTATCTCACTAACCTGCATCCTCCCTCTCTCTCTCTCTCATGCTCCTTACTCCGTCTGCTTTATTCCCATCAGTATTTTTATCCTTCTCTTACCCACTTCCTGACACCCCATATAACCTGTCACTCTTTCTCATAACTTTCTTCCTATGTAACCTCCTGCAAAATAGTGGCAGTAAAATGCCTTGCTTGCTAGGATATGATAATAATATATGTATAAAAAAAACAGTATATTTATATACATATAAAGTGACCTGAATATTCGAGAAAACTTGTAAGGAAAGTATCTATATTCCAGCAGGATTCGAACCTGCAATTCTCATATGTCCAGAAGAATCCGATAATAGATAGCTAACAGGTTACCACTCGACTACAGAAGATTTCAAAATTTAGCAACTCGAATTAAGCCGTAAGTATATAAATCCCTGATTCCTCACAAAATCCACATGTGATGCAATTAGCATCCTTACGTACACAAACGTAAACAAAGTCAATATTACGAAATCTTACAGAAAGATACGAAATTGTATTGACAGAAATGTTTATTGAAATTTATTTATGTAAACAATGTTTTTGTTCGATATTCGTAATCGATTCTCGAATATTCAGGACGTGAATATATATAAATGTACTGTTTAATTATAGAATTAAAAACGGAGCATTCCCTCAAAATCCGAATATCAATTAAATATTATTTTCAAAAAAATAAATATATAAAATATGTCTGTTAATTCCATTTTGTAACTTTCCGTAAAAATGTTTGTATGTGTGTTGTAGAGGATATTGCCTCAAAACGAAAAATAGGAGAGCTGAGTTCAATTTTATCACGCATCGCACTTAACATTCCGTTAATTTTTTTTTAATCATATCGCCCGAGCAAGGCGGTAATGCCACTGATGTGCAGGGGGCTGCATAAGAGTAAGAAGATTAAGTAGAAGAGAGTGAAGAAGAAAACGATCCAGTTAGAAAGGAGCAAGAGAAGGATGGGAATACAGGTGTAATGACAGTGTGGAGAGAAGGGAAAGGATCTACGGGGTGGTGAAAGAACTAGAGTGAAGTGGTTAATAGATGAATATTGACATTGCATTTAAATTCCTGGCGGTTGTAGCCGTCAGGAAAGCAAGAATATGGAAGCGAATTCCACAGGCGGGAGGTGCGAGAAAAGAAGCTGCAGACAATTTCATTGTCTTTGTTTAGATTTGTTTTTCTATAGTGCCAAAAAATACATTATATTATTATATATTTACGGCTGATCAGATATTTTTTGCAAACTTGATAAGTAAGGCAATGACCGTCTTTTTTGTATACATCACAATTAATCTTTTAATTTATTTATAATGCCCCTCATTACAATTTTAATGTTTCTTGTTGAACGATGTGCAACACAACCTAACATTTCTGTGAATAATTGTTCTGAGAGGGATTTGGGAATATATGTTCTAGACACACATCTGTCTTTAAAAATTTGCATACCAAAGAATTATAAGTTTTTATCAACATTTCGAATTCCTTTTATAATCACTGAAAATACTGAAACCGTTTTATATCTAATTTTGTTAAATATTTGTGCTCTCTCTATGTATACAAAAATCACAGAAAATGCTGTTCATAATATATTAAATAATTTGAAATTATTAACAGAAGTATGTATCCGCCCGTATAGTACTAAACGTATTTTTACAAATATGTATCAGTGAAGTAAAAGCAAAAACATACAAATGTGTAAATTGAATGTTCTTTATTACAATTCAGTAATTACAGAATGCAAGTCGAATATACGTTAACAAAATAAACTTCATAACAGAAATTAATATCGTTTTTTATTCCTATGAAGCATGGCCAAAAAAATATGTTGTTATGAATAAAAACTACAATTTCAAAAAATCTTTCACTGTATATCAACGAACTTTTCTTATATAAAATCATTCAAGTTCTAAAATAGTCCAAACTTGTTTGAAGAATCCAGACAGTTCACTCTACAATTTGCTTGAATGATTTATCGAGGCTTATTTAAACACACTTGTCAAAGACCTCGCCATAATGTCTGACGCACAGATACATTCGATATATACCTTATATTGTAACCATTGTTATAGGTATTCGTTGAACTGGATGCATTAAGATTCGATAAAAGACAATGTTATATTCTCGTCGCAATAGAGAAACCCTTGAGAATTAGAAAATTATTGGTAGATTCTTCAGGTTATTCACTATATATATATATATATATATATATATATATATATATATGTGTGTGTGTGTGTGTGTGTGTGTGTGTGTGTGGGTGGGTGGGTGTGCGTAAGTGTGTGTATATATATATATATATGATTTTTATTATACGTGAAATATTTATAAGCTATTCACATATTTTAATTTATTTGTTTGGAAAAGGTTTTTAAACGTTACTTGTATTTCAGACGGGCCAGATCAATTGAAGGCTTCCCTATGTTGTTAGGAGTCGAAGGTTCAAGTCCTAACGAATGACACACATTTCGTAGCAAAAGTTCTTATAAATAATCATTCACGTACATATATATATATATATATATATATATATATTGGGTCTGACGTGCAGCAAGGTTTGCGTTCGAATACGTATTACCCATGAAATTGTAGAATATAAATTCTTTTTTCTTAATTATTTTACTCTGTTAAATTAAATTAATAAATTTAACACTGAGTTCTTTTGAGTTCGTCTATATTGGAATTTACCTGACTTATATACCAAGTATTCTACGTTATATATATATATATATATATATATATATATATATACACACACATATATATATATATATATATATATATATATATGTGGGGGGGGGTCCTTTAATTGAAAAACAGAATATCTACTTAAATACGAGTATCGATTAAAAATAATGTTCAAACAAATAAATGAAATATGTCTGTTGTTAATTCTATTTCGTCAAACTCCGAAACTTTCTGGAAAATTATTTGTTTACATATATTTATATTACGATAAATTTCAGAGAAGGCTTGATTATTTACACGAACTTTAAATTTGTGTATGTAAGGTTTGATTTGTCATTGTATGGCCCGTGAAATCATTCAACGTCGAGTGATCTAAGATTCGTCCCAGATCAATTAGCCGCTTCCATTATGTTGTTAGGGCACACAGTTTCTAATCCTGCCGACTGACAAACATTTTTCTATCAAACTTTCTCAGAAATAATTAAGCCGACATATATATATATATATATATATATATATATATATTATAGTTTAGAATATGTACAAATTATTATCTACTACAAAGTGTACATTCAGTTCCATTGAAAGGACCATGTCTCATCGGGTTTTGTAAAAAGAAATGGAAATACTTTATCTTATATTTGGCGAATTGTGTGTGAGAGATGGGTGGGTTTGGAAATGGGAAATAAGAGTTGTAAGTTTTCTTTTAGAATTTGTACGAAAAGAGGTAAGACATAGAGGAGAGAGGTCATTCATAGACGTTTTGGAAATTTTATAGACAGATTTAACATTAGACAGTAAAGTATGGACCTTTACAGCTTTTATGTTCAGTCCTTTGGGTTTTACAAAAGAAAAAATAAAGAAATGTATATGTGGTGGGGAAGACAACAAATATTAAACAAAATTAGATATAAATAATGATTTCCTCAAACGTAAAAACAGATTCGTAAAGTGCCTGGAAACATTGGACAGTAGTATAAAAGAATTGAACAAGGTCTTTGTAAAATCGGATAAAACCTCAAATGTTTATAAGATGGACCCTAAAGAGTACAAAGAATAAAGAAAAACCTAACAAAAAACTACAGATAAATCACCACGGAGCACCAAAACCACATAGACAGAATTAACTACTCGGACAAACAAAATCACTGACAAACTGCAAATCAGTGACAAAGTCCCTATAATTGCAGCAGAGGAGGCATATATACTTTTAAACGACCACAAGCCGGAATTCTACCGAAAATTACACACTAGAATTTTCAACTTAACAAAATCAGCGGTTAGTAATATTAGTAAGGTAATACTAAAAAAGAGCTAACCAGCAAATAAAAAACAACTCCAACTCATACAATGGAGATGTGCATTGGATGTAATCGTCTGTTTTGAGAACGTTGAAGATAAAAATGATGCCACTTTCCTACAATTCGCCATCGTGGACTTTTACCCATCGGTATCTGAGAGCCTCTTCAAACATGCCCTGGAATTCGCTGAATTTTATTCGGACATCTCAAAAGAAGAAATCAAAATAATCTTGAACTGCAGAAAATCAGTTTCCCTCCACAACAACGAACAGTGAACCAAAACACAACGGATAATTTTTATTTATCTATGGGAGCTCTGGTTTCCACAGAATCTTAGGAACCAGTCGGATTATTTCCCCTGTACAATCTCATGGCCTATAAAGAAATATACATTAAAAATATAGGACGTTATTGAGATGACGGACTCATGATAGTAAAGAAACCCACTGAAGGTAAGGTTGATAGACCTTGAAAATTAATTCATACAGTTTTTAAATCTTTTGGTTTTAGCGTGGTAATTCACCCTTGTATAAAAAAGTTGACTTCTTAGACATAACATAAGACTTAGCTTCTACCAATTTTCAATCTTACATGAAAAATAATGATAACCCAATCTATATTAACCCCAACTCTAATCACCCTCCATCGGTTAATAAACATATTCCATCATCAGTTGAACGCCACATGAGCATACACTCCCCATATAAAGAAATATTTGATAAAAACAAAACAATTTAAGATAAAATTCTTAGAGACAGCGGCTATCAATCCTCCAAGATTAAATTTAATTAATTTAAATTTAATTAATTTAGAAGCCCCCACCCACCAAAAAAAGAAGCAGAAAATCATACGGTACAATCCTTTATTTAATCAGGTAGTTAATTTTAAACTGAGACATAAATTTCTTAAGTTAATAAATAAACATTTCCCCGAAATTAACTTTAAAAAATTTCAATAGAAATACAATAAAACTCAGTTATAGCTTCCCCAACAATTTAGAAAAAATAATTAAATTACATAACAATAAAATATTCACAGCATTAAAAAAATAACTCTAACACTCATGCCAGTCTGCCTCTTAATAATAATTTTGTAATTGTAGAAACCCGAACCGATGCACCATATCTAATAAATGCTAAACAAACTTCCTGGTATATATGTGCCAATTTGATCCATGTAGAATATTAAGGATGCTAAAATATATATCGGAAACAGAATGAATATTTTTAAAAAGCGCTTTTACAGTCACCTCTCATCCATCAATAACAAGAACAAAAAAAAAGGACATTAATTTTAAAATATTTTTGGAAGTTAAAAACGAAAAAAAAAAAACTAAAGTTAAATGGAAAATCCTCAAACAGGCCAGAACATGTAAATCGGTGGAGGAGCCATGTTTTGTTTATCGTCAAGAAGAAATTGAAATAGGTAAATACAAGCGTAACAAAATATTATTAAACCAGAGGCATAAAACCTCAGTAAACTGCAAACACATTAAAGAACTAACCACACAATCATGCTAAAATTACAAAAGCTAACGTTAAGATCTCTAGAAACAATAAACCTTTACAATATTATCAACACTCTTACCTCAAATTTTTCATTTATTTCAAATTATAAAATCTGATCTAATTAAATGTTTATCTAAAAAAGAAGTTTCCTAAATTTTAAATTAAAGTTAAATATAAAAAATAGATTAATTATAATAACCAAGTTTAAATAAAATAATATTTGCAGTCGTATAATTCACTAATACAGATATGTTTCCAAAAATAGTAATTCCTTCTACTTTATCGCACTCACTCCTACTCCTCCCTACCTCATATAGATTGTTTTATTTTTACCTTTTGTTAAACTCAAAGGACTGATCACGAAATCGCTAAAGGACCATACTTTATCACCTAATGTTAAATCTGTCTATAAATATTCAACACGTCCATTAATCACCTCTATCCTTTCCCTCTACCCTATTTTCGTTCATATTCTAACTAACAATTTCCAACTCGTATTTCCCATTTCTAAACCCACCAACATCACACACAATTTGCCAAATATAGGAAAAAGAATTCCCATATTTTTTCATACTACCCGATGAGACATTGTCCTTTCAATGTCGAAAAATGTACAGTTTGTAGTAGGTAATAATTTGTACATATACTAAACTATAATATGTAATAAATATTCATTGGTCTTTTTTATATCGAGCCCTGTTTTAAATTATTGTTTTTAACGTTGTCAATTTTTTCTTCGATCCTTATTCACTTAAACGGTACACACACACACACACACACACACACACACACACATATATATATATATATATATATATATATATATATATACCGTTTAATCCAAAAATATATTTATACTCAAATACGAAGCGACGTGGTTTAATGGTTAGCGAACTTGTCTCACTAAAACAATTTACAAGTCATTTTGATCCTCATTGGTTACCCCATACATTCATCCTTGTGCCTCATTTAAGCGGCACTTAATCATATATGAGTAAATGATTTACTATCGATTAAAATAATGTTCGAATATATATATATATATATATATATATATATATATATATATATATATATACGCTTTCTTTTCGTCGTCAGCAGATTACGCAAATGATGCTATTTCGGTCTTTTTTAAAAGCACCACATTGGTGTTCAGACCACAGACCTGGATGTTTAAAGTAACTGGGTGAGCTCTCCTCTTGACATGATCTACATACATCATCACCGTTGTAAATAATTGTTTTATTTTAATTTTCTCTATGTTATATCAGGTTCTTTGCGGTTTTTTTCTTTCAATTGCCACACTTGATTATTCAGTTGGTTGCAATTCTTGAGTGTAGACCTGTTTTTATACCAACAACATTTAGTGTATATATATATATATATATATATATATACATTAAATAGAGATGTTTTGGTCATAATCAAATTAAACCAGTACACGGTTGTATTAAACGTGTACAATACGTTTATATTTTAAAGCTTTTTAATATTTTTCATTTAGGTATAAGTTATTTCCAAAAACACATTTCGGTATCTTCAGGCAATTTATAATAACTAATTTTCCACTATTTTCCAAACGTACAACCGGGATATTAACGAACGCTCAACTGAATTTATTAAACAAACGATTTTTCTTTAAATTATGGAGGAATAATTTAATGATTTTAAAACCCTTCTAGAACAAAAAACTACTGAATGAAAGATGAGATGTTAATGGTACATATTAGGATCATATAAACCTGAATGAAAGTTTAAGATCCATGGGCAAATCATCCCTAATTTTGAAAAGGTTTTGCTGTTGAAAAATTACGTTTGAAATATTTTGGTAATATATATATTTAAATCGTATGAAGATACTGAAAGTTTTAAACCCATGTAGCGTGAAAGTCATTTCCAAGATAGATAGATAGATAGATAGATTGATAGGTTTGCAAATTATCCCTTCAGAGGACGTGTCTTCAAAGCAATATATACTCATTTTTATCATAATAATATTTATCATTTATATGCATAAACAGAATACATGATTATATTTTTTATAATACTAATTATTCTTAATTTTTCTACGTTCAATTGTGTATAACATATTTCTGCCAGTGTGTATATGAATGTGTTTCAATGTAGGTTTGCTTTGAATTCCTAAATATGTGCCGTTTAATTTGAACATTTTTGCTCATTACAAAAACAACTACCTACATGATTTCCAGAAGCCTTGTCTCAGATATTACCGAAAATAATAAAATGATATCGTCATGGAATAAACTCGATCTGTTGGAAAAAAATCTGTAACTTGTTCGTTTAATGAAAATATTTTTTCTATAGATTGAAATATATATTTGACATTATATAAGAACATGGATTTCCATTTACATCAAAGAAGACAGTGCACGGTAAATCTATGTTGACTCATCCTAATCGCTGTCATAGTATGTTATGTTTCATGTTTCAGATTATTTTATTTTGATATTTTTCATTGTTGTCTCCTTTGCGAGAACAATCGATTTGAAAGCGTAGATTAATGTATGTCACATGTACGGAGTTTGACATTCTCCGGGTACTTTTAAGTCTTAAACACCATGAGGAGACAGGTCTTCAACAAACGATTATTATTCGTAAATTACGCGCAAAGACAGACGAGAAAGGTCCTATATTATGTCGCGTGTCTTTGCGGAATGATGTCATAATTGCCAATAAAAAAGAACAATAAAATACCTGAAGTACTGTATGATTTAAATTGTTGTAAAGGAAAGTAGTAGCTAGTATGAAATTTCTTGAAAATCCGAAATTCCAAGTTCATAAATTCTTCGGCGATCATGAGGCTTTAAACATATAGCGTGTTTCTTCAGGACGTAAGCGATCATAGCCTTCGTCATCGCTCCCCATAGTAGCTCTTAGCACGTTTTCTCTTGTTATTAACCTAAACCACGCTCCACTATCCACTAGTTCAAGCCCATCAAGTATGTAATGCGATATTTCCCCAGTCTCACTTTCACTCTACTTGACCTGTGAGTTGTATGTTCTCAAAGCTTGCTTCCTCATTGCATGTTCAAGGAACTTCAGCTATCTTTTCCTGATATTAAATATTAGTTTTATTTTCTAGCTTTTTTAAAATAAAATAAAACACTGGAAATACAATATATGTTGCATATATCCGAAAGCTCAAGGAGATTTAGCTGATCAGTCCGGTTTGAGAAGTGTTGCACGTTGATATGTTTTCCAGCATTAATATTATATGAAAGAATTATTTAAGCAACGAGGATGTGTAGAGAATAAGAGAAAGTCTTGTTCTCAGACACTTTGTAAATCTGTGAGATCAGACATGAAAACTCCTTTAATAATATATCAAACGAGCTTCGTATAGAATGGACAACAGATTAAAAACACGGATTTCAAGATTATTTGTATTTTTTATAGACA
Source organism: Ascarosepion bandense (assembly GCA_037127315.1). Lineage (NCBI taxonomy): Eukaryota > Metazoa > Mollusca > Cephalopoda > Sepiida > Sepiidae > Ascarosepion > Ascarosepion bandense. The sequence continues at coordinate 232,734 of JBBBDQ010000677.1, read as the reverse complement.
AAGACCAGTCAAAATTCAATGACCCAAGCCAATAAATCAGTGTTTAAGAGACTGCTATAAGGACAGCATAGAAGTGTTTAAACCTCAACAACATTGAGTAGGTGTGATTTAATGAGGCAGGATTATTGTATTAAATTGATTAAACCATACTTTTTTTTCAGATAGATTATTAGTTATTGCTCAGTTTGCAAATTTAAGTTAATTGTCCACTGATATTAACAAGGAATATTTTTTAAAGAAAATAAAATGTGTAGATTAGCATTTATTGTAACTGTCTTAGTGATACCTATTAACATCGGGTAATATAACCTCTGTTGATTCTGAGGGTCTCTTCTTCATGATATAGATGTTGTCCATTCAATTAGCGTCAATACGTAACAATAAATTTAATAAATGTCAATTTTCCATCACTTAAAAAGAAGCACACTAATAAATCTTTGAAGAAATAGATTAAAAAACATTTGTTTATGACAGTGTTAGGCTTCTTCTCGCAACCTTAACTCGTTTGAAATACAGTTGAATATTCTGAAACTGAAGGGGTACATTGGCACATGGACTTTTTTATTTTTTGACCCCATGCAAAGCAATAAATTCATTATGATGCAAGTGGTTCCTGATTGTGGAATAATATCAGAAACATTATTATAAGAGAATAAACATTTTGCATTATGATGACAGATGATATAGATTGACATTAAAATGTATTTCTTGAATATTGAAATTTATTTGGAAGCCATAAGCTTGAATAGAGTTTCAGAAATTATAAATTCCATAGAAAAAACTATTAGCATAAAATTAACTGTTACATGTAGCAAAGACTTTTTAGCAAGGATTGAATTTTCAATTTTATTTTGGATGTTGTATGACGCGAATCGATATGTTGCTAATTGAATTCTCATATATATGGTCTAATGCGGTGGAATACCGTTCATATTGTTTAGGTGTGATTATAGGATTCAGGTGTGGTTCAACCGCCTCTCTTCTGAGTACAGGTTAACAACAAGGTGGAAAAACCTGCTCATAATCCTTATATTCTGGTGTAGAATGTGATCATCTAACACGAACTGAATCCTTTAATGCACATAAAATTGTAAATAGCAAATGAATGCTGTGGTACACATATTTTTGATTATTTGCACGTATTCATGGACTGCACGAGAAAAATGAAAACTTTCACAATTTTAACGATTCTTATTGGTCAGGATTTAATGTATGGGTTACGAGTGCGTATCACTTGGAAATTTCTAAGGTATATATATCTAAAGAGATTTTATCACACAGAATCCTATACATTTGTCAGAATATTGAAAGGGACATCAATTTCAAATCAATATTTGTCATTTTACTCTGAGATATCAAATTCCTACACGACTTTAGATCAGTTGAAAGACTTATAAGAAAACCAAAAAAATTAATCAAAAGTGAGTAGTTAACAATATTGAAAATTAACTTGATAATGTGCTACAATTGCTAGTCAGGTAGTGAGTAGATGCCTCATTGTTTCATTTAAATAACATTTTATAACAGAATATTGTTCATTCCCTTCGGTTATCGTGATCGGCATGCTCTTTGAATTATACCATTTTAGACTGACACCTAATAATGGTTAAAGATAGAAATTACGTCATAGAAAAGGATTTCTGACATTAAGTTTGACACTTAGGTTGATTTTCGCATTAATGAACACAAAAAATTTGTACTAGTTTTTGCTTTAAACGTCATCAAGACTGAATTTTATATCCAGTAAGCAAGACAGTAGAGAGGAACCTACGAAAAATAAAAATAAATACTATTCACTCAAGTTTTTACGCCTTGCCCTAAATCATATCGCTTTGCTTTTGGTATTTATTACACCTGACCCATAAGATAATTAGATTGTAGTTTTGATAGGCAGTGATTCTTGTGAAACGTTTTTTTATAATATATGAACATATACGTCCAGGAATTTTGCATTTGCATCGATAGAAGTTCACTCAACACAAGAGCCAGTCCATGTAAACGACAACCATATGGTGTTTGAACGAAAGAAAAGTCAAGAAGTGATGTTTATGAGATTATCCAGGAAAGATAATGGTTAACCCTTAACTTTTAGACGTCGAGATTTCGGTCAGTGCCGGTAGTTTATTTCACAACAATAGTTCTCGAGCAGAAGATATCTGAATGGAAGGTTTTTCTGATGAGTGTCCATCAACACAGTCATTTTAATTGAATATAATATCATTTGATTATAGCGTTGATTATATGATATGAAGATATATCACTGCACACAATATTTGAAAAAGCTGAAAACAGAAAAATGGTAACCAGCTCCCCACTAGTTCCCTAAACAACCGTAATGAAGTTTTCAATTCAGTATTGTTTTTCAGAAGAACATTAGTGTTGGGGATCACCCCTTTATTGCACAATAAATGGACTCGTCCAAGGTGTACAAATAACCCTGCCTATACAGAGAGCAGGGGTTCATTTGAGTTGTACCGCGGCTTAGTTGGTCAGTGAGAATATAGACTTATTTCCCGGACATCTTATCTACAAGGCTGTATATATTAATTCGTACTAACAGTATTCCTGAATCTACTAACCCTTGATCCAGGTTGTATATATTTTGTTCACTATACTTACTTTTTATCTGTCCATATCTGTTTTTGTTATCATTATTTTGTGTGGTTTCCAAACAAGAATCACAACAATTAGAATGCATGAACATTATTAATAGACGAACATGTTTAGAAAAGTACAGAAAGCAGACAACGGCAACTATATAAAACCTAAGTGAGATGATGGAATATGTTTAGAGAATCTACCGTTTAATGTAGGATGTGCGTGGGTGGTGCAACGGATAACGGCTCGGAATGAAAAATCGGAGATCCTGGTTCGGATTTCAGTTGAATCATTTGAATTCACTTGCGCAGAAATACCTTGAGAAATGTATTAATCCATCTATTCCCTCCAAAAAATGGGCAAGTAACAGTACAGATTGGGTTCTATAATCTTGGTTTGCAACCAGTCTACGGCAGAAAATAATGGTAACTTACTGCGGGAAAATCTGCTCAGTTCCTCATGTCTCTTTCGAGACATCATCGCTCAAGCGTGTAATACGTATGCTAATTAACTAATCTAAAAAAAACTTGAGTGTAGCATGAAGGATGTATTTTAATATGCTGGTACCTCACCAAATTGAATCTTCCACAGATGAACATGGGGATTGTAAAGTGTGTTTTTGTACGAAGTTTTATCAACTCCTCGACTTTTTTTGATATTTCAGAAATGTAGAGAAATGGTTTATTGTTTGAGTTACAATAAATAAAAATGTGACAAAAGAAAAAGTCAGTATTTCTGAACGTATTCTGAAATGATCAACAGCAAGAGGAAAACAATTTGACGGATGATCTATCGCAAAATGAAGAGCTTTGTTTGTAAGATAAATCAGTTCAGAGAAAATGTTGTTTTTGCCTCATCAAAAGAACAATTTAGTGAAGAATCATTTTGCAATGGTAAACAAACTCCACGGAGCGGAAAAGGAAAGCCAAACACTCTCGTTAAGGGTATTTAGTTTGTATTTTTCTCTTTTGATATCAATAAGTTAGAAAGAATAAATTAATGCCATGTACTTGAAATAGTTTCATAACTTTCATCGAAGAAGTAATTAGTTGTCCAGCAAAGATAAATTCTTGTTTCATACTTATTTTCAAAGCAGGCATCACTTCTCTACGTAAAACATTAAGACAAACGATAACAATTCTACTACCACTTCGATTTATGTGTTACGGTTATATATTAAGTTAATGTAATTTAGTCAATAATCTTATTCAATTAATTTTATATTAACGTTGATATCTTTAATAGTAACATTCGATCTTAAACTGTTCATGGTCGAACCGAATAATATGAAAACTTTCTTTGCGACATTATTTGATTTTTTTTTATAGGGACGTCCTCAAAAAAAATATTGGGTTATTGCAACCAACATTTCAATATAAATATTTCAATTTTTATCCAGCAGCATACATTTATTTAATCTACCATTAATTATCTTTGAGGTTTTGCTAAAGAAGGTTTGCCTATTTTGAAAGGATATTAAAAATCTACAACATAAACTAGCAGCTAAACACTTGTTTATGAATAGAAAGTAAATTCCGAAAATGTAGAATAACAGAAAGTGGATTCAAAATGGTAAATGAATTTATTAATCTTATACAGTGCGGTTATTTTAGGAGAATTGAAAATAATGCCAGGATTTATTATTTACAGCCACAATTTTAACACATTTTTAGATAGTACATTGTTGATAGCATGCACATAAAGGAAACTACAATAAATTTTACATAATGTCGAAAATGGGAGCTAGAAGAAAAAAAACTAACATCAATTGCAAGAAGACAAAATGCATGTCTGTTAGCAATCGGAAAAGCCCTGCATACAAATTACAAATTCATAATGCCACAATCTAACAAGTATAAGTTAAATACCTGGTGTGTTAATATCGGACGAAAAATACCACACTGAAATATGAAGGGGCTTTTTTTGTAGCGAGAAATGCCTTAAAAATCTATACAAAGTATTAAGAAACAGGAAAGATTTGATTGAAACATTTTAAAAGAGTACTTAATCGTTACATACTATTCAATCAAGTGCCATACGTGAAACACACTTGGGCGATCATGTCTCAGAAGAGACATGACTGACTGGGCAGAAGATTATCCCACAGTTGATAGCCATTACTTTCTGTGGTAGACCGGTTGCTAGCCACGGCTAAAGAACCCGGCCTGTCCTATTATTTAATGCATACCTGCATAAAGAGATGGATTAATACATTTTCCAAGGGTATTTGCGCGTAAGTGAATGCAAAGAATTCAACTGGAATTCTAACTATGTTCCACGATTTCTCGTTCCGAGCCGACACTCACTGCACCACAATGCAAATAGTATTTTTCTTCTTCTTTTATGTGGCCTGTCCTTTCAGGACGTAGACGATCATGTCTTTCCACATCCTTATCTCTTGTGTCTCTTAGCACGCTTTCTCCTATTGCACCATGCAACCCTCGTTCCGTCATCCACCTGATTAGGTCCTTTAAATCCATTGCTTCCCATTGTCTGTTTTTCCCTCTATCTGGTCTGTTAGTATCAGGTTCTCCAAGCCCTTTTTCCTCATTGCATATCCCAGGATCTTTGGTTGTCTCTTCCTGATACTCAGTATTAATTTCTTTTTCGTTTCCAAAACTTCGTAATGGCTCACATGCTCGGTCTATGATATCCGCAGCATCCTTCTGTATAACCACATTTCAGCTGCTTCAAGAGTTTCCTTCATTTTCGAAGAAATAATATTAGTCATCTTAAATGAGAGTGAATGTTGGATTATCTCCTCACATATGAATAGGCGACCCCAAGCAGCAGAAATTTGGTACAACTTAAGGAAGTTCAGAATACAATGGGCCGAATATATAAGCAATGACGAAGATAAAATGAAAAAAAAAACAAAACAATTATACTTAACATAAGAAATATAGCGTTCAAATTTCTAGGGAACATAATCAGGAAAAAGTTTTGAAAAATTTGATAATCACAGGACAGATTAAAAGCAAGGCAACAGAGTAAAAAAAACTACCTAATAAGCTTGATTAAATGGATAGTGGAACAAGGTTTTGAGAGAGATGAATAAAAAAAATCCATAGAATTTTAAGAGCTATGATCGCCGGTACCTTCAGAAGACACTGAACGTAAAAATATTGATGCCAAACTATGTGACAATGTCAATAATTTATGAAGAAAGGGAAATTACTTGTATGCGTCCGGCAACTTAAAAATCAATCTATGATTTTATAGAATCTTATGGTATTCAATGAAATCTGATCGTAACTTATTCTTCAGTCGTGATAAATCTCATAAATGAGATAAGCCATTTCACCAAAAAATTTTGAAAATTAAATTTTAGGGTTAGATGTTTATGACTTGCTGATACACTAATATTTAATTATTCAAATGAGTAATAATTCGAAATGCCTTATTGAAAATATAACAATTCTTTCTTATTCTCTATATCAAATGAAAAAGACTATATTTGAGAAAATAAGCCCTTTCAATAATTTTTTTTTTTAATAAAAATGTTACTTTCAAAATTGTGTGTATAAGAGATAAATGAAAATTTATATTTTAGGGTACATTTTTCGAATGTATATTTGCATCTAACTGTCTGAAATTCCATCCATCTTTTGATAAGTTGTTTAACTAATTTTCTTTTTATCCGTTTCATTGCATTTCTCTCTCTCTTTTCTTTGCTTTTCATCTATCTATTCCCTATATATGTCTCTTCCTCTCTTTCTCACACGCATATTCATTACATTGTTAAAACTATGCGACTATTTAGAAGTATGTTTTAGAAATAATAATAATAATAATTGTAGATACTAAATCTTATAACAGACGAGACAATACAAAAACATAAAATAAATGAAATAATAAATTAATAAAATAAAACAGTGAAAATATATAAAATGAAATATAATCACATAAATTAAAAATGAATAATATAAAATACACTGACTCAGAGTCAATATTAAAAGATTGCAAAAATATTGATCCTAAATAAACATAAAAATAAGCAATAATTTGTATTAATTTCTTAAAATTTACGTAAGCCACTCTTTGCTTCATATAGCGAGCTACATTTAAGAGATTTAGCAGTTGGGGCTGTTCTAAATTCTATATTCATAATATTAATATCTATCAAGGTTCTCTAACCAAGTTAAACACCATTCCGACAAACCTATATAAATATATATGAGATTCGTTTGTGGTTTTCATTCTGTTAATTTTTAAAACTGACGTTCATGAAATCGCAGTGCAATAATAAACTGTTCTTGGTACAATAAGTACACACACGCATGCACACACTTGATATGGCTTCTCTCTGCCTTCTTTGCACATATTTTTATGGCTTGTGTCCTGAGGAGCTACTTTCCAGGTTGCCAGAATCATATGAATTTACTCGTGCTAATAGTCTGTTATCTACGTCCCAAAATTTTGCCGGCAAAATAGTCAAATCTACTCCATGATTTTTTTTCTTTTTTGCCTTGGAAATAACTTCGGTATAATTGCTATCCTAATAGCTGAAACCTCAACAAAATTAAATGCAATGTCAATTTCCATTTTCTAACTCCTTAAATCCCGTCTAACTTCTTAAAGATCACCCACCTCTTTTCATCGGCGTCCCTTTACCTTTTTTCTCTGAGTGTGTCCCACTGCTCACCTTGTATTAAGTGAAAATATAACACACACATGCACACGAAAAAACACGCATGCGCAAGAAATTTCTATGCAGAGATTTCCTTTTAGTATTAAACAACAACATCGGAAAATGTCAAATGTTCATTCCTTCTGTGTTTGATTTCTCATCACTAAACGGTAATCCTCTGCTCAAGCTCAAGATCATAATGAATATTTTCTTCGCCTGGATTAGTAATGAAAGTAAACTTGCATAAACACGTGTATAATTTGGTTTTATACAATATATATTCAAATTAACTACTCGTATTTCTTTATGTAAAGTAATAAGTTATAGAGTTATTTCTGTTCAGAGTTGAACGATTCCTAGACAACGTATGGCAAAATATACAAACGGTTTATTAATACCAGAGGAGAGTTAAATAATTTCTCGTCGATGGGAAAAGTAATCACTATTTTATCTTTTATATTTTTTATAATTTTGTTGTACTTTACATTGAACAAGCCCTGAGGGCCACTCAAGTTAAGGGGCTTACATTTAGCGGTAGTTTATATGGATAGAGAAGAAAGATAACGTTTCACTCAAGACTCGAGCATGTAAATATTGTAATAGTCGAGGGAAATCTCCTCTTACATATTTGTTTCATTTTACGGTAGTTTGTGGGAAGAAACTGTTTAAGTGGGACTTATACCTCCCCGGGACCGAAGAAAATGTATGTAAGTTGCATGGCTGGTCCTAGCCGTGCCTGTCAGACCTAATGAATCTACACTACCGGCCATAATTATTAGGCGACCCTAGTGCTTAAAAAATGATGTATTTCATACTATTTTTAGTATTTATTGCCAAGTGAATAATTGTAAACGAAAATAGAATGGTTCTTTTGTTAATATTGTACAATACCATGTGCGACGAATGAAATTATAAATATTTAATTATTACCTATATTGTAGTTTCATCAATGAAAGAATGAAAAAGCTTTAGAGTGATTCGGACGAGATCATCTTTGCTTCATTTTCTTGTAAAATTTTGCAAAGTAATAATAAGAAAAGAATCATTCTGTTTTCATTTGGCAATAAATATTAAAACTAATATGAAATACATAATTTCTTAAAAAGTAACTGTGGTGGTCTAATAATTATTGCCAGTATTGTAAGTAATGCATTTTGTAAGTAATGCATTTTGTCTAATTACTTTCAATGGTTGTAGTGAGAGATTCGCTACATATCGCCTGTATGGGAGATTGAAGTGTGAAAAATAAATATTCTTCAACAAGGCCTGGAAGATGTTTTTGAAACAAGAATCGAAAGTAAAGTCTGGGCGTCGCCTTCCCAAATATGACAATAGTACCCCATTTTCATCCTCATCAGAAACTTATAAAGGTAGATGATAAAATTAAGAGTCAGCTGGGGCTGACGATTTCATTTGCATTTTTAGTGATGGATTCTATATAGAAATTACACTTTTAACTGGTGTACAGCGCTAAAAATGTAACACATCAATATTATTTTCGATTGTTGTTTTATGTTACATTTCGGTGATAATTCTTCTAGAGATTATAACGCTCTTAAGGTTATTTAAAACAAGAGAATATTTTTATATCTGATGAATTAATTATGATTTTGAGATATATATTGTAATGAATTAAACAATGTAAAAGGTTTTCTATATATTTTCTGTACTTTAAAACATTTTTCCCAACTCCTTAAATTGCGACAAAAAAGAACAACCTGAAAACGTCTGGTTATCTTTTTCAGTCAAACACGTTCTGACATATCTAAGCATTCTGCTGTACACAATTGTAGTCTAAGATGAATGATTAAAGAAAGAAATCAAACCTGAGATGAAATGGCTATTAGATTATATCAAAAAATAAGACTTCTCTTTCTATCGACTATATTAAAGACCGTTGCATATATATATATATGTGGGGGTGTGTGGATGGGTGTGGGGGGTGGGTGTCTGTTTGGGTGTGTGTGTAAGCTGTCAAGCAATTGACAGAGAAAAAAGTGAGAAAAAATCGCAACAGTTCATTCAGTTTAGTACCAGTCATAACAGTTCTTCTCAAGTGTCTGTTCTATAACAGTGCCTATAATATTTTGTGCAATGCTGATGTCTTCGAGTAGCGAAGATTATATATATCCTCTCCGTTGTAATAAATGCTATTCTATATTTATTTGCATGCATTATATATATACACTCGTCATCCTTATACAAGCCTGTTTCGCTGTATCGCAGCTAATCGGTTTGACTAGGCATCCGATATATATATATATATATATATATATATATATATAATAAAATGTGCAAGAACCTTGGAAAATTTGTTTAAATTGTACATATATTATTACTATTATTTTAATTATTACTTGCTTTTTATATGATATATTTTGTGTCCATAATGTTATTGGTGTCGCTGCCCTTGTTTTGAGTTTATAGTTGACTCTTTTCAGTCAAATAAACTTGTAACTTTACATTTTGTGATCACTTTGCTTTTTTGATGGCCAAGGTATCTTGTATGAATGAATAAATCAAATGATAAGTTGGTCAGAAAGTTCTATGCGTGCGTGGGTGCGAGCTTTGTTTTATTTTCACACTCACACGAGAACTTTCCTCTGTAGCCTTCGGTGATCATAAAATTTTTTCACTGACTTGCGAAATTTAATTTCGTCTTTTTATTTTTAAAATTGTTTCCAGCTATTTTGATTCAACTCTACGGGTCATTTCGTTCTTATTATTGTTCTTGGAATACTATTTGAATTTAGAGAGAAAAAGTATGTGTGTTTGGGTGTGTTTTTTTTTTTCGCATTTGAATTTCGAGTGTGTTTGTGTTTGTGTTTGTGTGTGTGTGTTAGATTTTTTTATGTTATCTTTTATGAAACTCTTGTTTTTTTATTAATATTACTTCCTGCATCATGTGTGTGTCATAATCTTTTTTTGTTTGTTTGGTAGCTGCAATGAATTGCCCACCCTAAACATATTTATGAAACAAAACAATTACATCAACACAGTCATTTACCATAAACCCACAGACACTCAGCAATACTGTCATTTCAAGAAGCATCATCGAAAGGTTGTTTAAAATCCATACCCTAGTACCTAGCACGACAAATTTTCACATTAGTCTTTGATGAAACGTTTGTAAATTACGCCTAGACCAACTACGAAAATCATTAGAATAAGAGCCTCCTGTAATAAACAAGAGTATCCAACTGGCAGAAGAAATACTATTAGGATCTCTCTAAAGTCTACAAATAGTATGAAAATGAAGAAAAGTTTATCGCATACGTTTCCAAACACAACAAAATCAACCCATAATTATTTACAAATATCAAAACACACATAGAATTATTCATTAAAATGAGAAAATAAAAAAAATATTAAAAACAAATTACATAATTAAGAGCAAACGCCAACTCCAAAATTTAAAAAAACATCGTAACCTCATCAAAATTCTAGCAACACACAAAAACAGCAGCAAAAAAGATGTGGGGTATGCAACATAATAACAGAAAGAAAACACTTAAATTTCGAAAACACTTCTACATTCGAATCAAAAACAGATCCATGCTGCAACTCCAGGAACGTAATTTATGCTCTAAAATGCTATGAATGGGCAAAAATATATGTGAGGGCGAAACAAGACCTGAATAAAAAAGGAGTCCTGCACGGAAGTAACATTAAAATAGACAATAACAGGAAATTATATATCTCCCAACGTTTAGATGAAAGCAGTGGAGATAAATTTCAAACTAAAGACTATCAAACAAAATGCAGATTATGACACACTCATGATGCAGGATAAAATATTTATAACAAAATACAAATATTCCATCAAAATAAAATTAAAAATCTTAAACACACCCACACACACGCTAAATTCAAATAGTACCCCCCCCAAAAAATATAAAAAGAACTAGATAACCCGTAGAGTTGAATCAAAATCGCTGAAAACAATTTATAAATATAAAGATGAAATCAAATTTTGCAAATCAGTGAAAAAACCTTTACGAACAAAGAAGGCAACAGAGACAACTTAACGTGTGAGCGTGAAAAAAACAAAATAAAAAAACAAAACACGAACGCACGCATATGAACTTTCTAACGTATTTAACACTTGACTTATCTATTTATACACGATACGTGAAGAAAGTAAGCTATAAACTCGAAACACGTGTATCGTCACAAATACCATTATGGACACTTAATATATCACAAAAAAACAAATTATAATTATAATAATAGAAAGAATAAATCAAGACTTTAAACAAAACTTTCACGGGTTCTCGCCTTTTGTCTTCTTTACATATTTCCCTCGTTGGAATCAATCAATTGGAATATTTCTGTTTTTATTATTATTATTATTATTATTATTATTATTATTATATATATATATATATATATATATATATATATATATATATATATATATATATATATAGGGTAGGTCGATTTTGGAACTGTAAAAATAGCACTTGAAGAAAGTTGCAAAATAACGTCAAGAGTTACCGCAATAATTTTTTTCTTCAAGTCTTTGTATTTTTTTGATCATTTAAACTTACAGACGAAATAAATTGGGATTTTTATCGCGATGTAGGTGTCATCGGAAACATGTGTCGCTTAAATAAAACTCGAGTTTTCACAATAAGAAAAAAATACAATACGCTTAATAATCGATATTTTCAGTTTAGTATTATTTTTTTCTAAAAAAATTAAAAGAAAACATCAAAATTAAAAAGAAATAAAGACACTATGATCATTAGTTTAATATACAATTAACTATTGACATATGCCGTTTAATATATTGTTATTTTTATGGTATTCACCTGTTGAAATCACCTCCCCCTAAACGATTTCTTTTACTTTGTTTACTCTTTTTATTAAAAAGCATGTTTACGAGCTAATCTCGAAAATAACTCTACTTTAAAGTAAGTAAACATTACTTTTAATTTAATTTATCTATTTCAAATTTTATCAAATTTATTTTTACAATATTTGTGGAATTTCATTTCTGATAGTACATATATTTTTATAGGTATTTCAGGATCGTGAATAACTATCAGACGGCAAATTATGGTCTAAGGGCACTTTCCAGCTTGTACCTGTTGATAAAAGTGCTATAAAAAAGTAAAAGGGAAAGAGAGAGCTTAAGAAAAAATTTATTTTCATCTCCAACAGCTTCAACATCAAATGTTCGGGCTAATGTTTCTTCCCGCTCCTACTCATCTTCTCCAAGTGAAAAACCAGAAGAAGAATATTTGAAGCGAAGGAGACATCCAAAAGGCCCTAATTTCTAAGTTATGCTTTAAAGTTAGTTAGATATATCTTCTAAACATAGAGCTAGCCTTGTCAATGCCTTGCTCTTGGATTTGAAGGCTATAGGTCTTCTTATACAAATATTAATATGAAAGATATTATAGATAAAGGCAAAGTTGATAGGGCAAAGTCGAAAGTGAAAACAACTGCCCAACAAAAACATGATGAAATTGTAGAAAACCTTATATGTACTGCAGTTGATGGGAGAACGAATAAGGACATATTGCTGTATGAGGAAATTGTGGAGGAAAATGGACAGAAAACCATGAAGAAACTAAGGAACCAGAACACCATTTAACTTTTACAAAGGAGGCACCACATGAAAGTCAATATCTGACACATAGAGTTCTCCCTGAAAGTGGTGCAACAGGTGTTGTTCATGCAGAGCAAGTAGTGGATGTTTTGCATGAATTCAACAGTAAGAACACTATCAAGGCTAACCTAGTTGACAACACTAATGCCAACACAGGCAGTGAAGGTGAAATGGTTGCAATTTTAGAAAAACATCTTCATGCAATTGCTTGCTATTTGCACCATAATTAACTACCTTTCAGAGCTCTTTTCAAAAACATAGATGGTTGCACAAAAGGTTCCTCTGGGGAAATTATGCTCAAATGATTTACCACAAACATCATTTTCAGTTATTAGTAGTCCTCTGAATTCAGTTTTGAAAATTGATGAAATGCATGATCTTAGTTGTGACCAAAGACTCTTGTATGAATACACAGTGGATATTTCTAGAGGTAAGGTTGACTCTAGATATGCCTCCTGGAAAATTGGTCCTTTAAACCAGGCAAGGTGGTTAACTTTGGCCATCAGGCTTATGCGTTTATTGAGTCGTGGCACATACCCACAAAAGCTCACAACAAAACTCCACATTTTAATAAGTTTTATTGTAAATATGTATGCCACTTGTTGGTTTGAAATTAAAAGAAATAATAAGTTCCACAATAAGCAAGTGCACATTTTTAATATCATCCAGAAGATCAAGAAGAAACCTCATGAAATCCAACAGATCACTTTAAGAAATATACAAGCAAGTACATTTTGTTTACTGCCTGAAAACCTATACTCCATGGTCAAATTCTGATGAAGTTGAAGTAAGAGAAGAAGCTTTAAAAAGAGTTTTGGCCATTAGGTAAGTAAATATTTATTTATATATCAATGACTCAATGATTTATTTAAATTTATAGAATAATTTTAAAGATTTTATCTAATTTCACCATAATTATTATAGTAGAGACTGGAAGTTTTTAAATGAATCAATACATAAATTTTTATATTCTTTCAGGAGTGGGGAGTCAACCAAGAAATGTTTAAAAAGAATACCAACCATTAATTTTAATGCCACATACTGGACACAATTGATAGATTTATCATTGTGGCATTTCTGAACCACCAATGACGGAAGGTTCTTCTGAATCTGAACTTCAAGAATCATTGTTAAATGGAACAAAACTTGACTTGCCAAATTTGCCCTCACATTCCCAAGGCATGGAATGGGCAGTCAAGTTAACAACAGAAGCTTTGCAAACTGTATACGGTTTTGAAGCAAGGCATCAATATATTACAGCCAAAGTTTTGAGTCAGAAATTGAGACCAGCATTTTTGTATAAGGGAGCAATTTGACTCTATATATTAAGCACTATTAAAACAGTGTTTTTCCTTATTTATTTGCTTGTTATATTTTCACTTATAACAGAAAAGTCATTTAAGGTATTCAAATATCACTGCTTAATTCATAATGTCTTTTAAAGCAGATACTGAAAATGGGGGGGGGCAGATTGTCAGTTTGAAGATTAGTCATCAATTCTTTAATTAATATCATTTTTATAAAATAAAATGACATTGATTTAAATACTAAAATTATTTGGTTTTCTCACTAATATTCAACCCAAATCTTTCGAAAACGAGGAATTTTCAGTATATTTTTGTCTGCGATCTTTGATGACAAACGCTAAAAAAAAACCGTTGAAGTATTTGATCTAATATTTTGTATCAGTACTAAATAAATCCATACACAACTTTCGGTAAGTGAGATTTTTTAATATTTACAAAAAAGTGAAAAATCAACCTACCCTAATATATATATTATAGTACTTACAATTATCGTACTCCGCAAAATTAGCTATTACCAATGGATTTATAAATGATCCGACGCATTTATATATATATATATATATATATAATTTCTGTGTAACGCATATAAATATATATATTTGTATGTATTGTATATATATATATATATATATATATATATATATATATATATATATATATATATATATATATACGGTTATGAACGAAGATTAACGACACTCGATTATAAACAACCCACAATTTGAAATGAATTTTTTGAGTATGGATAAAAAATAATTTTAAAACAATTCATTTTAAATTGTCAGTTGTTTATAACCAAGTTTCGTTAACCCTCTTTAATATCCGTAACATGTTTAATTTGTTGACATTACGATACTTTTCAGAGAAGATATCGTTATAGAGATAGATCGAACATTTTGCTATATAGGCTTGATTAGAACCTCGTTTAGACTAATGGTCATTCGTGGTTGAGAGGTCTAAGTCGGGCCAGATCACATGGTAGCTTCCCCTATGTGGATAGAGGTCGCAGGTTCAAATCCTGCCGAATGACATATATTTTCGTAATAAAAATGTATCGTAAATAATCAGTCCTATAGATATAAATATATAATACTGTTTGATTAAAAACAGAATATCTACTTACATACGAGTATCGATAAAAAATAATGTTCAAACAATTCATTTCATATATATAATGAGAAACTCAGGTGTTTGGATTACCTTCTTTGTCTTAATATAAGACACATCAGTACATGTAGATACACCAATTAATAAGATGCCGTGATTTTTGACAGCACGCCTTTGCTCTTTCAGAATATACTTTGGAAAGAGTCTATAAATATAAATACTATAAATACTTTCACGGCTTCTGCTCCGATGAACTTAGATCACTGGTGCCCCCCCTAAATACGAATTTGCACGAGATACTATGTTAACAACTAGATCCCACCCTTTTACAGTGAAACCGATAAAATGCAGCCGTAACTTCTACTCCAACAGTTTCTTTCCTCGCACTTCCCGACTGTGGAATTCTCTTCCAAACGATTGCTTCCCCGACGGCTACAATCTCCAGGAGTTTAAATGTAAGGTCAATAGACACCTCTTAACACACTAACCTGCTCCCATTCTATCAAGCACTCTTCCCATCTGCCCAACCTTCATCCTCGGTATCCTTACTCATCTGTCACCTTCCTTCTGTCATTCCCTATATCTAACCACTCCTTCTCTTTACCTTCCCCTATGTAGCCCCATGCGCAATAGCGGCAGTGGAATGCCTTGCTTGGGGTGAGATGATTAAAAAAAAAAAAGTCGTGGTACTGAATTTAGACATTTTTAAGCTGGGAGACTGACGCAGAAAACCTGTGCGTGTGCGTTTTTGTGTATGCCCGTTTATGGCATTGGGTGTATATCACATATCAAAAGGTCATATTAAACCAATGCTAATGTAAATCTCGTCATATATTTTATTGTTTTCTCATATTATAAAAACGTAAGCTGAGTTATTCAATACTACCAGTTAAGTAATATAGAGAGGCATTATTTCTAAGCAGCAATTGTAACAGAGAACACGTAGAATATTTTTGGTGTAACTGATTGTTTAATTGGACTTGTGTTATTTTATAAGCAACAGTAAATTGCAAGAATCGGACAGAATTTAGCGAATCACCTGCGTTTTAATAGTTTGTATTAAATAGGTTTCGCCGAAGAGGAAATCCCTTTCGTCATTCGTTTGGTTTCCGATTTCCGTTTGTTGCCCAAGTAATTTACGAAAGGAAATGAAGAAACACTTTACAACATTTTGCATTCATGTCATATCTAAAGAAGATTGAAATGTCCCACCTTCTCAATTAGAGAAAATACAACAACTTATTTGAAAAGACTGTTGCGATATGTTATTTTTCTTTCGATGATTAATATTGTTTATATACGTTTTTAGTTGTTCGGTTACCTGTAAATATTTAATATTTCATAAAGTTTAAATATCTTGGAATTTTTTTTTTTTTTTGCTACTGGGAAAGGACGTGTTTTCTAATACAAACCGTAAGGAACATGTTTTTAAGACAGACCAGTGAGAAAAATTAAAATAATGACATGTATTTTCATAATTGAGGTACTTCAAATTAAATCTAAGTCTATGAAATCTGAATGTTCAGTTATTCATTTTGTTTTGTGGACATTTTAATCGATTTGGTCTATCAACTCTAGCGGGTAAAGCATTAAAGTTATGAAAGATTTAGAGAAGATTGAGATATATATTCAGCTTACTCGTTACTCTGTGATGCTTGGTAAATTGGCCTTGAGCCATACACGTCCAAAATCCTCACTATTTAAATATCAGAAGTTTGAAAGTTGGATTTTGAAATGCGAAAGGGTGAAATATTTTGTGTGCACATTAAAGGAAAGAATTATTAACAGAATGACAAAAGTTTAAGAAGAAAAATATATGTGAAATTTTGTTAACTGAACATTCTGACATTTTTGTAAGAAGAAAAATGTTCATAGAGAAATACATGCAGGTTGTAGTTAAAATTGTTCAAAGCGAAATGTACGTATCTAAAATAGTTTAGAGTTCATAGTTGTGTAGTAGCAGAATGTAAAGTCTTCTTATGTTCCTTCCTCTTTTTGGTAGGTTGGAGAGAGAGAGAGAGAGAGAGAGAGAGAGAGAGAGAGAGAGAGAGTGAGTGAGAGTGAGAGTGAGAGTGAGTGAGAAAGAGAGAAGGTAAAACAGATAGTGAAATTGTACTTAACGCGTCCTGATGTTGTTGTTGTTGCTCTCTTTGGCGGCTTGGAATTAAAATGAAGAAAAAGATTTGGAAAAAAGTTCGAATAAAACTCTGACGCGCCCCTACGTCCGGCTAGCGTGGAGTAAATGTTCTTTTGTTACATTGCCACGAGGTAACCGCTCTCATGTCGGACTGTCTTGACTGGGTTACAGACATGGTTAAGTAGTGAAATTCAGTCATGTGACCGGCCCCAAAGGTATTTTCTTCTCTAGATGTAAAAAAAACAGTTTGACTGACGTCATATTTGAATTTTCGATTTGTAATCCAATCGGTATCGAGAATTTTGCTTTTCACACTGACTTGCGATTTTGCGGATGTGCAATTTTACTTTGGGTTTTTCCAAAATGGTTTTGATCAGATTTTGCCGGTTTTCACTTTTACTTTATGTGTTTTAGTTAGTTGATGGATGATATACGATTTGCATCCAATACTAATTTATCACATTACTAATTCAACAAAGGCCCAGAGAAACAGAAAATAAAGCGATAACTGGTAATTTTTTGAGAAGCAGTTATACTCTCAACTTAATTTTGGCCTAAATCAGTTCAATTTAGATAACATAAATTCGTTCGATTTTGAGTAAAGAAAGCACGAGGAAATAAGTACCTTTAAAAGCAACACAAATAAGAATGACAGAAATAAAATAAAATATGTCAGTTTTAATCCACTTCCTAATAAAAGGTCATTGTTTACTTTAGGGTACGAAACAGCGCTTAATCATGACCTACTTCCTGTCCGAGTGGTCGTAAAATGTAATGATATTTTACACTTGGTGCGAAAGTTAACATTCTGCTGGAAGCACGTGTATCTTTTTAAAAAAATTTTCTCCAATATTCGGGTCCTTAGATGTAGATAAACAAACTTTTAATTACAGAAGCAATACATCTACCCAAATATGCGTATTCGTTAAAAATAACGTTTAAACAAAAAGTAAAAAATATCTGTCTAGTCCATTATATAAATTATATCTTATGAGTAAATGCAAAAGAAAATATTATTTAACCCGATACATTTTCTTCTCTGAGTAACTTTATCAAGGCAAAACTATTTATTGTCTTTTTACAGATATATCCCATCTGACTTTTCACACTTAATATCTTATAAAGTCGTGATTTTAGCAATATTAGTCTAAAATAAAAATTCCTTTATACAGTTATTCGAAGGTAAAACTCTTCTAAAATATACATCAATTAATCGGTAAAAGCCTTTTCTTTCTTAGGGTCTATTTTTCAATCCATCTCTCTATTCAAACACTTGTACCTGTTTTCTTTTCGTGTACACTTTTAACTTTCAGATTATGTGTTTATTTCAATCAAATAAAGTCTTCTTTTAGATATATATATTACGACAAACCACTTTCGCTTACATCAAAAACTGCTATTGATGAAAGAGGAAATATAACATTCTTTAATAAACAGTTCATTTCCGCTAAATGATGGTAGCAATAAGTCGGTGTAATGTTATAAAATCTTTGCCTAAGATGTCAATAACACGACAGTTTACTTTCGGACGTGTAAGTATGCACTATTTTCTCCATCGGTTTTTCTTAATAACATAACGTATCACGATCAACATAAAACAAGTTGAATGCATCATAAAAATACGTGTATATGAAAATAAAGTGATAATTTACGCTTTTATACATATCAACATTAAAATTCTTTAAATCTCTTCGTAATATTTCATTGATCTATTTATCGCTTTCTTACTGTAGAAAAACACTATTTAGCATTCAATATTTACATTATTCGGACTACTGTGTTGCAATTTGTACGACGTTTCTGCCGTTGTACGCTCCGGCCTTTTTCAGGTGCTAGGAATTTCAAAACGAACCCTTTATTATAATCACTGGGGTCTATGCGTAGTATTAATGCCTCGATTGGAAGTCATAGGTTATCTCCTTTTAACACTGCAAGTTACTTGTTCACCACACTTTGGGTCAAGTCACAGGAACATACGAACTTCTACATCCACTGGGCCATGTGTCCTTAAAACTGAATTTTGGGACTTATAAAGCTAATATCCAGTAACCCCTTTTTTTATCAGAGTTCATACTGAATTTTCTTATGCTAATGGTTATCTCTTGTATTTTTTATATACGGCCGGAGCGTAGAATGGCCAAAATTCGTACAAATTGCAACAAAGATGTGGACAATAATCCGAATAATGTAAATAGTGTAAATACTACCTCATCTCAGAAATATTGACAAATATTACTTAGCATTCTGAGAAAAACAATCTATAATTAATATTAAATGAAAATTACTAAAAGCTCTCAATTCTCTTTGATATAGGGATAGATTAATTGGTTTTTTACAGCTTAAAAATACGCCAGGCTAATTAAAGAATAGCTTAGATTTGAAGTTCTATAATTTTTTCTATTTTCAACAGCAAATTTAAAATTCTAAATCTCTAAGACATCTATATTGAAGTATACGCTTTGCATTTCAGATTACTTAAGCAACATCTAAATACAAGTGAGTAAAGAATCGATGTTACTTTTTCTCAGTGAAATCTTAGTAAAGATCTTTTGAAAAATTATTTGTTTGGTTGTTGGAAATGTTACAAGACTTCTATCTATCCATCGACTTGGTTGGAATTTAACAAACGTTCAAGTTTAACTACTTTCACCGTGTAGTCAGCCAACGACAAAGGTTTGTTTGTCGTATCGATCACAACTTCTCTAAAATTGATGATTCGTTTACAATTTATTCTTTGATACCTAAACCTAAGTGACGCTCGGTTAACGTAATCAAAGGCAATTTCCTTACTCCCTTATATTTGTCATACTTTCTTTTCGATACTCGTGTCTAAGTATACCAGAAGGCCGTGCAAGAGAAATAGCTAAAGCATGCAACCTTATAGAAACGGAAACAAAATGAGTTCTCAAATAAATCGTGTGTGAAGCCGAAAAAAAAGAGAATCCCGAAACTTTTTCGATAAATTGACAAGAAACGAAGCCGTGATTTTCTCTGTTGGCCAAGTAGAGGAATGCGTAATAATGAAAAGGAAAACCGCATTTATTTGGTTATGCGCGCCTGCGCACTTGTGAAGTTGCACCGCCTTGTGTAGGAAAATCATTTGATTGGCTTCCAGTTTGATGAGAAAATTGTGGGTTTTTCAGCAAATATATTTAGCAGAGACTGTTGGGAAACTAAGACTTTCTGTATTTATTCTACATTATTTCTCTTTACTCATTTTGAATTAGATTCTTATTATATTTTTCAAAAAGGTTCATTCTTTTATACTTCCAAGTTTTTGTCTTTTGAAAAAGTTTTTATTTCTGTATTTTCTCTTTCTTTCAATTTTCTCTTTATCAGATTATTTATTTTTGTCTACTTTTTCTTTTTTTTAATTATTTGACTTTAATTTATTGTTTCAATGTCTTTTTATACCTACCCTTGATCAAATATTTTTTTTCTTAATTTATGTGTTTCGCATTCTTTTTTTCTATTCCCTACTGATCACAAATATTTGGATTTCCTTTTATAAATTTCTTATACTTCATTCTTTATTCCTAACTTAATCAATAGAACTTTTAAATATTTTATCTTTTCTTTTCTAAGTAAATCTATTTTTCATCGCTTTCAAATTTAATGCTTTTATGTTTTTTTTACTTTTAATGTTTCTCTCAATGAAGAAAGATAGAATCTTTGTACATATTTCTTGCTTTTCTTCATTTTTTAATTTCCGCGTTTATTGCTTTTCTGTTTTCAAAGTTTTCTCATATGTTTTTCTGAATCTATCCTTTTTCACTTTACCTATCAGATCCGGTTCATTGATTCTCTTCTTTGAATTATTTTACTTTAGTGATTCGATATATATATATATATATATATATATATATATATATATATATATATATCTATTATATTATTCTATATCTTTTGATAATTACTTAATTTAGATTTTTTAATTACTTTGATTCTATGAATATTTATTACTTTTTGTTCTTTTTATATTTGTTTCATAAAATTTAGTGACATTTTTCAATTTAGTTTTCGTTCTTTCAGTTCCTTTATCATTTATTTATTCATTTTATTCTTTGCATCTATTTTTATTTATTCACAGTTCCCGCCTGTGGAACTCGCTTCCATATTCTTGCTTTCCTGACGGCTACAACCTCCAGGAATTTAAATGCAATGTCAATACTCATCTATTAACCACTTGACTCTAGTTCTTTCACCACCCTGTATATCCTTTCCTTTCTCTCCACCTTTGCAACTGTCATCACACCTGTATTCCCGTCCTTCTCTTGCTCCTTTCTAACTGGTTCTTCTTCCTCTTCACTCTCTTCTACTTAATCTTTTTACTCTTATGTAGCCCCTCCACCTCGGTGGCATTACTGTCTTGCTCAGGGTGATACGATTAAAAAAAAACTTTTCATTTCCTTGATTCCTTTCTAATGACAATATTTTGGTTAATGATCCTTTCTTTTTATACTGCTTTCCTAATTGTTTTTCTGTTTTATATTATATCAACACATTAATATATTGTTTCGTCGACTGTTTGCTTTTTGTACTTTTGTTTTTTAATTCATTCGTTTCTTCTTTGACTACATTCATCTACAAATAACTATGATTGATATATTTGTAGATGAATTTTTTCTATCTCTCTTTCTCCCTCTTTTCTCTCTTTCCTTATCTGTCTTTCTTTTTTCTTTCTATCATTCTTATTGTCGCATTTCTTTTATAATTTGAATCTTCGAGTAGCTTTTGGTGATTCCTGGTTTGTTCACAATAAATTTTGTAAAACCCCTTCTGAAACTCATTTTCTTTCCAAAAGAATATGATTTGAAAGATAAAATAAAGCTAAATGCTAAAACCTTAGGGGGAAACTGCATCCGTATGTTAAACGAAATAATGAGTAGACAAACCAACATTAAAGAATAGCTAAACCTCAAACAAATACATTACGTGTATCTGTCTCCCTTGCCTCTTAATCTATCTCTCAGTGTGTTATATATATATATATATATATAATTTGTTACACAACTCACGGGGTTTTGATGGCATTCCACCTTACAGATAAAACAATTATGCGCACAGATTTCCATTCTCAAACAGTAAATATAATGTGAATATGCGCCAGAAGAATATACATATATTTGTAAGAATATGAGTGTGTGTGTATGTAAGATTATATATATATATATATGTATATATATATGTGTAAGTGTGTGTGTATATATATATGTAGAATCACAAAAATACTCACAAAATGTATATATGTGTATATATGTATATATATATGTACACAATACACGTACACACACACACACACACATATATATATATATACATGTATGCAAGTATAAAGACTTTATTGATATTTTAATGCAAAATCCTATTACATTAAACGTAATTATATTGCTTACTTTGTATTTGTAATCGACACAGGTCAGTATCCATCATTTATACACACACACACACACACACACATACACACACACACACACACATGAGCAGCAGGTAACAAAACCCTTCGAGTTCCAAAACTTTGTTACACTATATATATATATATATATATATATATATTTAAAAAAAACTTTAATCCAAACGGAAAAGTAGAAAGGTAAATCCCAAAAACCTGATCCTAATTAATATTAAAATTTTATATTAAAAATTGATTCAGGTGGAGAGCTCAATGTAATTAAACTACAGAGCTACTACAAAATTTCAATTGTTCAAAATTGTTGAATGATCTTTTCAACATGAAATCCCTAAGAGAGATTTCATATCTCCTCAGCAACTAAAACATTTTCCAAAATGAATATATATATATATATATATATATATATATATATATATATATATATATATATTAAGCCCTCAATGCTTTACCGCAGAAGAAATATACAAAAAATATTTCGGACAGCACAAATATTTTCCTTACATTACATTAAGACGAAGGCAATGCAGACATGCAATAATGATTTTTAAAATTAACTTTTGTTGCTCCCATATATGTTTTTTCTTTATCCATCTGTATCATGCATTTCTGCTTTTTAAATAACTCCTGTTTTACAAAACAGATGGAATAATAATAACTACTGTCTTCAAAAACAGACGGAATCATCCCAAATCATTCAAGCTCGAAAACCTTAGAATTGTACCAAACAACCTAACCAGGTGTGGGAATTAAAACAAAAAATAAAAAGACCATCATATAACATGGCGTATAACAAAGAATATCAACCATTAGAATGGTGGTGATGTTTGAAAATTTAGACATGAACAAATATTAGTCATAATAGTTCTTTCTAGTTCAAAATATATCATTAAATGAAAGCTCCAAATAATGCCAGGATGTAATCACAACAAATCATTTATCATAGTATCAGAAAAATTGGAAGGATTTATTTAACATCCTTTTGTAACGCCTCTCAAATTTTGAAATTTCGGTTGTTCTAAAACTTCTAGTAGTACATTCGTAAAAAATAATTGTTGTACATCAGACAACTTTGAAAAACAGTTATTCAAATCATCCAAAATACAAGAATTTTGAAACTGAAGCTGCGAAAATAAGAAATTTCCAAAGAAAAAATATTAAAAATCTCTTACATATACATGTATTTATCATTTTTTTAATCCAATTTTGCACTTTAAATATATATATATATATCCGCAGAGAGATCCTAACCCAGGATTGAAACCCGACCGGATCGGCGTCAGTCGGTGATACTACCCCTAGACCACGAGCGTCCTCATTCTCTCTCTCTCTCTCTCACTCTCTCTCTCTGTGTATATATATATATATGAAAAACTACTAAAAAGTTGTAAGTTTAAAAATGTATTTTTTGACAGTATTTATTTATTTCTATTATTATATACTGTCAAAAAATACATTTTATAACACAACTTTTTAGTAGTTTTTCCTATACATATTAAGACAGTATACGTGGATCATCACTATGTTATATATATATATATAAATATATTCAGTGGAGATTATAGAAGAATACAAATGAATTATCCAGAACATATAGTGAGAGTATAACTCTCTAGGAGAGCTTTAAATATATATGTATATAAATACACATAAGGCAAATATATGTAAAGATTAAGACAGACGCGTTATTCCATGCATATAACGCCAAAGTGGTAACTGTTTTGTTTTTTATTTTGTTTTTCAAATTTTCCTGTCTAGAATGCTCAATGAGAGCAAAATATTCGTCATCCATATACAGGCTTGTTTCGCTGTATCACAGCTCATATAGTGTGACTAGAGAACCACTTGTCCTCGGCTGGGATCAAAACTCGACAGATTTAACGTCAATCCGAGTCGCTATCTCTTGAGCCATAAGCGTATGGAATCAGAAATAGGAAATTTGAGCGTGTTGAATATAAGTGGGGTATACACGCGGCAGTCACCGAAAGATCTCAATTCATTGCTAAAGATTTATGCATATATTGACGAAGTGGTACTGTTTCTTTTTTCAAATTTCCCTCTTTAGAATATTCAATCGTAATGAGAGAATATATATATATATATATATTTTTTAATCATATCACCCCGAGCAAGGCGGTAACGCCACTGATGTGCAGGGGGCTACATAAGATTGGAAAAGAGAAAGCCGGAAACCACATCCTAAACAGGGAACAAGGAATGAGCCTCTTCACCTGTTCAATAGACGTGGGTGGAGTGTGAACCGAGCGATTGTGTAGTCTATCTACTCCAATTGAAAAGAAAATAAAAAAGAAAAGAAAAGTGAAAAGATTGGAAAAGAGAAAACCGGAAACCACATCCTAAACAAGGAAAAAGGGATGAGCCTCTACACCTGTTCAAACATTATACAGGCTGTCTTTGTTGGGTCGCGCTCTCAATGCCTACTTTTATATTTACATAAGCTATATCACTGGTATTGAGTACATTCACCCAGCAATATTCTATAGAGTAAAACAATATTTCTTGTAATATATTTTAGTGTCGTCTTATTAGCATATTAGCACGAGGTGGCAGCTTATAAGCACGTGATTCTAATCACGTGACACCGAAACACAAGAGCTCTTGCGTTGCAGTTAACTATGTTTTTTTTTGTCATACGTGATACACGCTCTGGGTAATCATGTCTCTTTCGAAACATGACTGTCTGGACAGAAGATTATCCCACAGTAGTTCTCTATTGGTTTCTGTGTTAGACTGGTTGCCAAAGCTATAGAACCCAATCTATCCTGTTATTTAACGGATAACTGGAGGGAAGTGACTGATCGAAATCGATCTCATAGGTATTTGTTCGTAATTGAATGCAAGGAATTCAACTGGAATTCGAACTCATCTCTTCGATTTGTCGTTCTGAGTCGATATCCATTGCAGCACAATGCACGTCCTTCATCACAACGCACATTGAATACTTATAACAAAACTATTACTATATATAATGATTTGCTAAGAATCGAACAGTCTTAATCAAGTAAATCCCTACAAACAGAGGACCGATAACCGATTAATCTTTACTACTTCTAATACGCGGATGTGCGTTGTGGTGCAGTGGATATCGGCTCGGAACGAGAAATCGGAGAACCGATTTCGAATTCCAGTTGAATTCCTTGCATTCACTTACACGCAAATACCCTTGGGAAAGGTATTAATCTGTCTATTCCCTCCAGTTATGGGTTAAAAAATAGGACAAATTGGGTTCTATAGCCTTGGTCGGCAACCAGTCTACCGCAGAAAGCAAATGCCAACCTACTGCTGGATAATCTTCTGCCCAGTCAGTCATGTCTCTTTCGAGACATGATCGCCCAAGCGTGTATCGCCCATGGCACTTAACTGACTGACGTCTAATACATATATATAAGAAAAGTATCAAAATTATCAGTATGTACACATGAGTGTATGTAGATAGATAAATGGATGTACGGAAATACGTGAAAGCAATCTCATGAAGAACATATATGAGCTCTGATATCTAATTAAATAATTGCGAAATACATATTTGTCTGATGAGTAATATCCTTGTCTATGTATTGAAAGCGACAAGAAGTCTAGCTGAAATTAATATCTGTTTAAAGAAGACAATTTAATAATAGTCATTAAATCAATAGCCATTCCTATTCATTTAAATAACCAATCTTGTTGTCCGATAAATGTATCATATCAATTTATTTTCTTTCTTTTTTTATTACTACATTTCTACTGAATTAAAATATTTTTATGTTCACTTTGGTTATACAAAGTGAGGTGGATAAACTGTCTTATTAATTACGCCCAAAATGAAAATAACATTAACAACTCACTTTAACAATTATATTTACCGAATTTACTCACTAATATCTTGAAATGATAACTTTTCAACTTTATCCGCCAGTTAATTTCGGAATCTCCTGCATATGTGCTGGACTATCTCTTTGTTTAAGATGGCAAATACTGCCATAATCCTTGGCATTTTATATTTGGTGTTACAAGGAGTCTTGTTGGTCTCTCGCTCTTCTGTGATCACATATATTCAAGGAGGTTACAGTTAGATGGCCAGATATAAATGCTAATGTAGTCGCGGAAATTGTCTGATAGCCATTATTGGATTATCTTGTTTGTGTTGTATGGGGCAGATTCCTGTTTTCAAATATGGTGTCATCTAGTAACAATACTCTTAACAGATGGCAGCACTATTTCCTTTCTTATCGAAAATGTTACATGTCAATAAATTTAATTTCTTATTTTCAGTCATATTCGTAAAAATAAGACCTATGATATATTCTTTTAATTTTTAATCTAGGGAAAATTTCATATTTGTGTTTTCTCTCTAATGTATCTTCTCAGGAAGTCGGCGACTCTGGTCATAAAGTGTTTCATATCAGCTGTAGGTCTTACTAAGTTTTTTCTTTTCGTTATACTGGGACTATCTTCAATTTATGCAAGCACATTTGGTTGCTAACCTGTTGCTTACCCATTTTTCTTTTAACTTGAATATGGCTTGTGTGCATCAAATTGTCTTAACTATTTTTTCCATAAAGTTTCCTTGGATTTGCAACTGACTTTATTTGAAATTAAGTATAATTTTCTTTTTTATATGTATGTTTAAAAAGTACTAATTTTATGAAAAATAAAAAATATTAATTGACCTGTAATACGAGCATTGTCTAAAATGTTAAACTTATAAGTTACACAGATATAATCATTTAAAATCTAGTATATAGCTCGATGATCTTGAAAAAGATTAGTTAGATTTGAGTTGCTCGTAGAAAATGATATATGCTAATTTCAAGATAATGCGCTAGGCTAGCTATTAGCCTAAAACCAATAAATATCAGTAGTAATCGAGAATGAAGTTGATTTATATCACTAGTTCCACCAAAAATGTATGTTATCAAACATATTTTTCTCATATTTTCTATGATGATCCTGTCTTCGTGCTTAGGATTAATTCATGAAGAGACACCCTTTCAAGCGTGACATGAAACTGCAAATATTCCGATATGACGCGACTGTTGTTCAGAGAAGTCTACATATAGGCTAACATTAGTTCGTGTTTTCAACTACCAGCGTATGCCGCAATCAGAACAATAGTAACCCAGAACTACCAACATGAGACGTAGCAAATATTTGCACATATCACGAAAGAAAATCATAATAACACCAGAATAATAGCATCAAAAAGTCATTGGAAGATGAAAGGAAGCGGTTACCCTTTCCTAAACAGAAAACAAGGGATTAATCTATGCCTTGCGCTACAGACGTTAAATATATGGGGGATGATGACAGGTTGATAGAAAGGACTAATTTCTATATACTCACATAGAAAATGGTGACTAGATTTAATTTATGTTGAGCATTTCAACTTCAGTCACTTTCACACTGAAGTGACGCGGTTTCACTATCTCTTATACAAAGATTTCCATAGCATATGTTTTATCGAGTTTTTTCCTTTGTGCCCCGACCCTACGAATTTAACCGTAACACGAATTTAAGCGTACTAGATTGACAACTGTTAGTTTTTTTAAATAGCTTCATTCAACTGCTACTTATACTCTAAAAGTTTATTTTCATGCACTCCCCGTCTGTGCATATACTTTCTGTTTACTTCCTTCCCTGATTACTACAATCTTCACGAATTTTACAATATTTCATCTTCTATCTTCTTGAATACAGTTCAAATTTTCTTCTTTCCCCAATCATCTCTTTATTTAAACTTTCCCTTGATTTTTACTCCATGTAAACCTTGCGTACTAATAGCATTCCCTCTTTGGTTAGGTAATTTTTTTTAATGACACATCATGTCTATTTACAAAACAATATACATTCATGATTATCAGCTAATATAATCTACAATGCCATTCTAACATTCAGGTGGGCTCGGTCAAAAATCACTGTTTCATCTCAAGCAAACTGAAAATGAATATATATATATATATATATATATATAAAGTGGGCATAATGATAATCCACGTATACTGTCTTAATATGTATTGGAAAAATTACTAAAAATTATTGCTTTCTACATCACGAGATGGACGGTTCTAGTTTAAATTTTAAAACCATCTGTTTTTGATGAAAGGCCGAGGCCGGTCTGAATTATCAAATATATATATATATAATAATAGAAATAAATAAATAGTCAAAAAATATATTTTTAACATACAACTTTTTAGTAGTTTTTCCTATATATAAAGTGATATATACAGAAAATATAGATTTGCATTCTCTCTCATATATATATTCTTAATTTTAATAATATAAATAGCAGAAAGTTCTCTATATTTTACTATCTTTAGTCGTTTCCCTTTTTTATATCTGTTTAATATCTAGATGATCTCGGCTCTCCATAAAAACACCACTTAAGTAATTTTTTATCAGTACTAAACTAATACCGCAAAGATTTCACAAGATTTTCGTTATTTCATTGATACATTCACTTTTAATTATTTTTAGACATTATTCTCATCGACATTTTGCCTTTAATTTAAATCTTTAGCGATAAACTGAAACATGACAACAGTATAAATAATGGGTAATTAAACATATTAGTGAAATTTTCTTCTACACACAAATTCTAATAACACTAAATACATCTACTTAAACATGGAAAACATGGATTTTTTTCTCTTCCGTTTTTTTTTTTTTTTGCCTGAAAAACATTTTTAGTTTTAAATGCTTCACAAAATGCAATGTGATGCCACACGTTAGCTGAAAGTTGATAACATAATTATCAATCCAAAATGTTTCTTTTTTCTGTTTTTACTGTCTTGGTTTATGATAAATCATTATTAACAGGTTATCATATGAAAACTAAACTGAATTTTCAAAGCAAAATATTTTTCTAACACTCCCTTGAGACATATTATTATTATTATTATTATTATTATTATTATTATTATTATTATTATTATTATTATGTCATTTTTCATCATATTTCGATTTCTGCTTTGGTCTCACTACCAACCAAGTCTGCGGGGAGACCTAAGGCAGGTAGTGGCGTGTTGTTATGGCTCCATTTCATGGTTTTCTATCTTCCCTATCATCCCTAGCATTACATAGATAAAGTTTTCCTTAGTGTGTGGGCTGTACTTAATCAGACAATTTTTTGTATATCTCTTAAGCTGGGGTTTCCAGGGATTCTTTCAATGTGTTGTTTTGTTCCATTTTTTATCATTTCAAGTGCACCTACTATCACTGGCACAACTCTTGTTTTCAATTTCCACATTTTTTCTATTTCAATTTTCAGGTCTTTATATTTTGACAGTTTTTCAAATTCCTTGATTGCTATGTTACAATCCGCTGGACAAGCCATATCAATTAATAGACAAGTTTTCTCCTTCTGTTTTTTAACAATAATGTCTGGCCTGTTTGCTTCAATTTTTCTGTCTGTGTAGATGGTGTAATCCCATAGAATGGTTACATCTTCTATTTCTGTAACCGGTGCTGGATGATGTTCATACCAGTGTTTGTTTACAGCTTTTCCATAATGTTTGCACATTGCCCAATGTAAATATTGCCCAACTCTATCGTGGCGATTTTTATATTCATTTTGGGCAAGCACAGAACAGCCTGAGATTAGGTGGTCTATTGTTTCTTGGTGCTTCTCACAAAACCTGCATTGTGGATCCATATTATTATGCATAATATTTGCCTGGAAGTTTCTAGTGAAAAGACATTGGTCTTGTGCTGCAAGAATAAAGCCTTCAGTTTCAGACTTTAATCTAGATGCACGTAACCATCGATGAGTATTAACTTTGTCAACATTGGATTTATTGGCACGTTCTGGATATTAGCCATGCAGAGGTTTGTATGGCCAGCGCTGTTTCATCTGTTCAAGAGCTTTATCTTTGGCTTTCATTTTCATATTTTTTGCCGCAATAGTTGGTTCTTGGCTTCTATTTTGCTTTTCTACAGAATCTACTAACTGTAAATTTTGTTTGTATTTACTGCCTTCTTTTATTATTGAATATCTTTTCTTTCTTTCTTCATTTTGCCTTACTAATTGTATCATCCAATCCTTTGTTGTTTCTATGTATGTACTTAAGCCAATAGTTGTTGTCTTGTATGACAATTCCAGCTGAATAAGACCTCTTCCATCTTCTTCACGGTGTATGTATAGACGGTCTACATCAGCCTTTGGATGATGTATCTTATGCTTAGAAAGAAGCTTTCTTGTTTTAGCATCCATTCGCCTGATGTCGTTTAGATTCCAGTTTAAGATGTTAAAGCTATATTGGCAACTGGGATTGCAAGGCTATTAATGGCCATAACTCTGTTCTGTGAATTTAATTCAGTTTTTAATATCATTCGTAGCCTTCTATAGTACTCTTTACGCACTACTTCTTTCATTTTTTTATGGTGAATGTTTTCGCCCTCATTTACACCTAGGTATTTATAAGCTTTTTCTGGTTTCAATTCTTTTATTGTTACAGCAGGGTCTAAGCTAATTGAGGATGTTTGTTTCTTGTATTGATCCACGTAAAACTGTAGCTTTAGCACATTTATTCAAATTGAATTTCATTCCAATGTCTTCGCTGAAGCATTTTACAGTTTGCAGAAGACCTTCCAGCTCATTATCATTCTTAGCATATAACTTTAAGTCATCCATGTAAAATAGATGGCTTATTTTCTTTTGGCCTATTTTATAACCACATTCTGTCTTATTAAGTTGACTGGTTAGTGCTATTAATGATATGCAGAATAGTAAGGGAGATAAAGAATCACCTTGAAATATACCTCTTTTGATGTTTATTTCATCAGACTTATTGGTTCCATTTATATGATTGAGGTAAAGGGTTGTTTTCCATATAGACATGCACTGTTTGATGCAATTGATGATGACGGACGATATCTTGTATATATTATAGTCTTTAAAATCCAGGAATGTTATTATTATTATTATTATTACTATTATTATTATTATTAATTAATAATAATAATAATAATAATCATAATAATAATAACAAAATTTGAAATATAGCAATTTAATTGAGGAAAGTAAGCCAGTAGACCATCATAATCATCGCAATACGCTTGGACGATAGTGATGATGAGAAATAAAAAGAGATTAATGTATTAGCGAAATTTGAAACACGTGATCTTTCTTTTGTGCCGAATTAGTTATTAGAAATGTTTCTGTTAGTTTAAATATATTTGAAACTGTGACAGACAGAATTAAAAAAATGGATGAGGAAAATTGAATAATTAAAAAATAATAATTCTTGGAAGCACAAGAATCCTGAGAATCTAAAATCTCATTTTAAATTATGCACGAAGTTTATTATTTATTTATTACATATTTATTTGAATTTTTTTTATTCTAATGATGTTTAAAAACCAACAGAAAGGATAATGTATTTTGAATGATTTAAGTTTCTCTTTTAAACCCAATTTCCTTTTAACTATACAATTGCTTTATTTAACTTAGATCTTATCTCTAAATGTTTTCCGATTGCAAAATAAAAAAAATATTTAATACAGCAACGAATATAATAGATGTGTTTATTAATATGGATTATATTTCGAACAAAAGAAGAAAAAAGCATTTTATATGATCGGAAATTCATAATTGTTCTTTTATTTCAGAAATTATCTCACTTTAATAGCGTGTGTGAAATATTTTATTCATGTTCACTGTCTTCATTCATACTTTGTTATTTATTGAACAAACATTAAATATTAGAACATTATTTTGAATTGAATCTCACAAGAACAACATTTTTCAAAAATATATGGGCAAATGTTTAAAAGTGTTGGATTATGGATTCAAAATAGACTTGACCAAAAGAGTTATAAGTTCAATTCCTGGCAAGATTTGAGAAAAAAATAGCTCGGAGAGGTAAGTTGTAAAGGGAAATTAACGGAACCTGAGATATCCAGAAAATCATGTAGCCTGGTGGACTAAGTTAAGGTTTTCGTTCGAAATTCAAAGAAATATCACCAGAGTTAACATTTCTCCTGCTTGTAGAATGTCATCAGGCTATCAGTCAGAAATTTTTCATCGGGTTATTAAGGTCGTTGTGATTGGGTTTCCCTCTTCAGTTTCCACTTTGGAACAATGATTGGCTCGCCTTCTATATTCCTGATCACTTCTGAAGACATTTGCTTTCTGTATGGAAGAGAGTATACCTGGCGATAAGGGCATTTTAGCTCTGTGGCAATTGATGATATAAATTTCAAACTTTGTATCATATTTAATGTAGAAAATGCTACAAATGTTCGAAAAGTAGACAATGAAAATTCTTAATATTCTGTATTTTCATATCTCATGCGAGTGATTTTGCAGAGAAAACATCCTTAATTCTGTGAGTTCTAATGCGGGATTGTTGGGACATGTGTAGGATATATTTTTTATAAAAACTGATTTAAAAAATAAAGTTAAAAATATATTCAAATTAAAACTAGAATGCACTACCAAACTTTTACACTTAAAAATTATACTATCTAAACAAGCAAAATTTTTATCTTACCTTCTAGCGTTTTCTCGCGGAGTTTGCAGGTGAAATGAGTTGCCCTGTCTTTGTTTTGATCCCCAACAGGCATGCCTCATAGGTTTCCCGTATTTTCGCAAATATTGCCCCTGATTACTTTTTCGCTCTTCTTCTGATAAATTTGCCACACACATAGAAAAATGTGTCTCCTGGATGTTTACAAAGTCTTGTTACTATATGTGACGAATGTACTTATCACTTGGACAACTAGAGGTAAACTGAACATGTAAGCTAAGTTTTTTATGTTTATGCTGACATTCAAATTGTTTTAAATACTATCGAAATTTAAAACCTTCTGTAAAGTTCTTGAAATGTCTAGGAATTTATAGAAAATTGTCATCCAGTAACTAGACACTGACTATGTCAAGATTGTAATGGGAAAAATAAGATTCAAAATATACATGCCCAGGTTAATGAAGCAAATATTAAAGAGAAGAAATAATTTCGTTTACTCTCTAGACAGATGCATTTAGAAGATAACATTTACTGACAAATGATAAAAAGTCAATTTTTTTACATAGTTAATAATCATGTCTCCCTAATGAAATATATTTGTATTTATATGAGTGCACTTAGTATGAACTGTTTTGTTTCTCAAATTCTCTGTTTATACTTTCCTATTATAATTGTTGAATGGCTTAATTTTGAGGTCTTAAAACACACACACACAAACATAAACTAACATCAGTCAGTCAGTTCAATACCATACGTAGTACATGACTTTGGCGGTCATTCGAGACATGACTGACTGGGCAGAATATTATCCCACAGTAGGTTGTCATTACTTTCTGCAGTAGACTGGTTGCCAGCTAAGGCTATAGAACCAGATCTGTCCTGTTATTTAATCCATAACTGGGGGAACTAAACAGATTAATACCTTCCCCATGAGTATTTGTGCGTAAGTGAATGCAAGGAATTCAACTGGAATTCAAACTCGGCTCCCCGATTTCTCGTTCCAAGCCAATATCCACTGCACAACAACACATAATATACAAAAGTCTATTGTGTTCGCCCATCCTTTCTGCAACATTTTATGGAAAATATTTTCAAGGTAGATCCGAAATCCAATTACTTTTAAATTTTTTTAGATTAATTATTTAATTAATTTAAAATCTAAAAAAATACAAACATCTAAACATCAAAATGAAATGACACAATTTATGATTCCTAATGAGTTTACCTATTCCTGATGTGTTTATACCGTCTTTCATTTATCTTTTCATTACACTTCTTGCTTAATTGTAAGACGCATGGAAGTTTCATGCATTAATATTATTGTTTTCATTTTTTATAATATTTCGATTTTTGCTATGGTCACACTACCTGCCAAGTCTGCGGGAAGACCTAAGGCAGGTCGTGATGTGTTGTTATGGCTCCATTTCATGTTTTTTCTATCTCCTCTAACATCCCTAGCGTTACATAGACAAAGTTCTCCTTAGTGTGTGGGCTGTATTTACAAGACAATTTTTTGTATATCTCTTAAGCTGGGGTTTCCAGGGATTCTTTCCATATGTTGTTTTGCTACATGTTTTATCATTTCAAGTACGCCTACTATTACTGGCATAATTATTGTTTTCAATTTTCACATTTTCTCTATTTCAATTACCAAGTCTGTATATTTGACAGTTTTTCGAATTCCTTGTTTGCTATGTTAAAATACGCTGGACAAGCCGTATTAATTAGGCAAGGTTTTTCTTTCCGGTTTTTAACAAAAATCTCCTGCCTATTTGCTTCAATTTTTCTGTCTGTGTAATCTCATAATGCCATATTTCAGTATAAATCGATTTCTGCTATGGTCGCACTGCCTACCAAGTTTGCATGAAAACCTATGACCAGTCGTACTTGTTTCAATTTTCACATATTTTTCTATTTCAATTTCCAGGTCTTTATATTTTAGCAGTTTTTCGAATTCCTTGGTTTATTATTTTGCCATTTTTCATTATAATTCGATTTCTTCTATGGTCGCACTACCTTCCAGTTGTGCAGGAAGACGTAATGCAGGTTGTTGTGTGTTTTTATGATTCCATTTCATGTTTATTCATATCATCCTAACATTGCTAGCGTTACATAAGTAAATTCTCTTTAGTTTTTGGTCTCTACTTAACAAGAGAGTTTTTTGTATATCACTTAAGCTAGGGTTTCCAGGGATTATTTCAATCTGTTTTTTGTTCTATTTTTTTCTTAACATTCCAAGTGCACCCACTATCACTGGTATGATACTTGTTTACAATTTCCACATTTTTCAATTTCAATTTTGAGGTCATTATATTTTGACAGTTTTTCGAATTCCTTGGTTTGTCATTATTACGCCATTTTTCAGTATAATTCGATGTCTGCTATGGTCGCTCTACCTACGAAGTCAAAAGGAAGAACTAAGGCAGGATGTGGTGTGTTGTTATGGCTACATTTCAAGTTTTTCATATATCCCTTACACCTATAGCCATAGAAAAAATTCTGCTTAGTATGTGTGCTTTACTTAACAAGATATTTTTTGCATATCTCTAAAGCTGGGGTTTCCAGGGATTATTTCAATGTGATTTTTGTTCCAATTTTATCATTTCAAGTGCACCCACTATCACTGGTACGATATTAATTTACAATTTCCACATTTTTCTATTTCAATTTTCAGGTCTTAATATTTTAACAGTTTTTCGACTTACTTGGTTGCTATGTTACAATCCGCGGGACAAGCCATATCGGTTAATAAGCAAGAGTTTTTTTCTTTTTGGTTTTTAACAATAATGCCCGGCCTTTTTTATTCAATTTTTCTGTCTGTATAGATGGTGTAATCCCATAGAATGGTGACATCTTCTAGTTCTGTGACCGGTGCTGGGTGATGTTCATACCAGTGTTTGTTTACATATTTTCCATAGTGTTTGCTCATTGTTCCGTGTAAATATTTTCCCATTCTATCGGGACGATTTTTATATTATTTGGGGCAAGTACAGAATATCCTGAGATTAGATGGTCTGTTTACATCCTGAGATTAAATCCTCTATTTATTATTATTATTATTATTATTATTATTATTATTATTATTATTATTATTATGTCATTTTTCATCATATCTCGATTTCTGCTATGGTCGTACTACCAACCAAATCTGCGGGGAGACATAAGGCTGGTCGTGGAATGTTGTTATGGCTCCATTTCATGGTTTCCTATCTTCCCCTATCATCCTTAACGTTACATAGACAAAGTTCTCCCTAGTGTGTGGGCTGTACCTAATAAGACAATTTTTTGTATATCTCTTAAGCTGGGGTTTCCAGGGATTTTATTATTATTATGTCATTTTTTAATCATATTTCGATTTCTGCTGGGGTTTCCAGGGATTCTTTCAATGTGTTGTTTTGTTCCATTTTTTATCATTCCAAGTGCACCTACTATCACTGGCACAACAGTTGTTTTCAATTTCCACATTTTTTCTATTTCAATTTCCAGGTCTTTATATTTTGACAGTTTTTCAAATTCCTTGATTGCTATGTTACAATCCGCTGGACAAGCCATATCAATTAATAGACAAGTTTTCTCCTTCTGGTTTTTAATAATAATGTCTGGCCTGTTTGCTTCAATTTTTCTGTCTGTGTAGATGGTGTAATCTCATAGACTTTGGTCTTGTGCTGCAAGAATAAAGCCTTCAGTTTCAGACTTTAATCCAGATGCACGTAACCATCGATGAGTATTAACTTTGTCAACATTGGATTTATTGGCACGTTCTGGATATTGAGCATGCAGAGGTTTGTCTTGCCAGCGCTGTTTCATCTGTTCAAGAGCTTTAGCTTTGGCTTTCATTTTCATATTTTTTGCCGCAATATTTGGTTCTTGGCTTCAGTTTTTAAGCTTTTCTACAGAATCTACTAACTGTAAATCTTGTTTCTATTTACAGCCTTCTTTTATTATTGAATATTTTTTCTTTCTTTCTTCGTGTTGCCTTACTAATTGTATCATCCAATCCTTTGTTGTTTCTATGTATGTTAGTAAGCCAATAGTTGTTGTCTTGTATGACAATTCCAGTTGAATAATACCTCTTCCACCTTCTTCACGGGGTATGTATAGACGGTCTACATCAACCTTTGGATGATGCATCTTATGATTAGAAAGAAGCTTTCTTGTTTTAGCATCCATTCGCCTGATGTCGTTTAGATTCCAGTTTAAGATGTTAAAGCTATATTGGACAACTGGGATTGCAAGGTTATTAATGGCCATAACTCCGTTCTGTGAATTCAATTCAGTTTTTAATATCATTCGTAGCCTTCTATAATACTCTTTACGCACTATTTCTTTCATTTTTTTATGGTGAATGTTTTCACTCTCATTTACACCTAGGTATTTATAAGCTTCTTCTGGTTTCAATTCTTTTATTGTTTCAGCAGGGTCTAAGCTAACTGAGGATGTTTCTTGTATTGATCCACGTAAAACTGTAGCTTTAGCAGATTTATTCAAATTGAATTTCATTCCAATGTCTTCGCTGAAGCATTTTACAGTTTGCAGAAAACATTCCAGCTCATTATCATTCTTAGCATATAACTTTAAGTCATCCATGTAAAATAGATGGCTTATTTTCTTTTGGCCTATTTTATAACTACATTCTGCCTTATTAGGTTGACTGGTTAGTGCTATTAATGATATGCAGAATAGTAAGGGAGATAAAGAATCACCTTGAAATATACCTCTTTTGATGTTTATTTCATCAGACTTATAGGTTCCATTTATATGATTGAGGTAAATGGTTGTTTTCCATATAGACATGAACTGTTTGATGCAATTGATGATGACGGGCGATACCTTGTATATATTTAAATTCTTTAAAACCCAAGGATGTGGCACACTATCGAATGCCTTTCGATAATCTATCCAGGCAGTACTAAGATTTTTCTTTGTACTGTAGCAGTTTTCCAGGATCATTTTGTTAATTAGCAATTGGTCTTTACATCCATAACAGCCACGTTTGCACCCTTTTTGTTCAAGCGGTATAATGTCATTTCTTTCTAAGAATAAATATGTCTGTTTTGTTAAAATAGATGTTAATAGTTTATATGTTGTCGGAAGACATGTAATTGGTCTGTAGTTTTTCTGGTTGTTTGTGTCACCATCTTGGGTAGAAGAAATGTAATTCCTTTGGTCATCCATGCAGGAATTTTAGTGGGATCGTCAACCATTTCTTGAAGTTCTTTGGCTAGTTTTTTATGTGCTGCATTTAAATAATATAGCCAAAAGTTAGGAATTTTATCTATACCTGGGAATTTCCAATTGTGTGCTTTTTTGGTGCAAATTTAACATCCTCTTCTGTAATTCCAGCCCATGTCTGTTCTGGTTTATTTTTCATTCGTTCTATCTCTTGTGCAATCGAATCTACTTCCTTGCTATGTTCTTTAGGGCAAG
Organism: Ascarosepion bandense; assembly: GCA_037127315.1. NCBI lineage: Eukaryota > Metazoa > Mollusca > Cephalopoda > Sepiida > Sepiidae > Ascarosepion > Ascarosepion bandense. The sequence goes on along the minus strand of JBBBDQ010000677.1, from coordinate 194,029 downwards.
CCCATATCTTTTCCCAGAACTGTGTGACTTCTTCCATTCTGGTGGGGGGGGGGTACTGTCACTTCAATTCTTTTTTTACCTATTTCCCTGTAAAATCTCTTTGTATCGGTTTGAAAAATCTTGTTTTGTCTGTAAAATCTTGCTCTTTTCTGATAGCGCTTTATTCTTTGAGCCTTCAGTTGTTTTATGCTTTATTTTTTCTTTAGTTGATAAGACTTCATTTTCATTCCTAATGTTATATTTTCTTTCGGCTCTTCTGCTTTTCCTAGTTCTTACATTTATTCCTCTACTCAGTCCATCCAGTACTGATAGTTCACTTCTAAGTTGTTCGATTTCTTTTTCTATTTTTTTCTTTTCTAAGGTGGATCTTCATGTCTGCGAGACTGCCTTGTTTTATTTTGATGTTCAATTTTTTTTGTTGCTGCTGTTGCTGATGCATATATTGCTTCATTGAGATTTGTATGAGTGTGTTCATCCAAGATTAATTTCAGTGCTGCATTGTAGAGTTTAATAGTTCGGAGGTTATGTTTTGTTGGTTGTAATTTTGGGAGCTGTTCTCGTTCCTCCATTGTAATATTTTGTATTTGACTTAGATGGTACTTTATTTCTACCTTGGCATCCTGTATATTGTTCTTATTTTCCGTCAAATAATTATCTTCGATGTGTTCTGAACTCATTTTATTTGCGTCTTTTAACTGACTCAGATCACACCTTTCCAGCACTTTTAAACTTACAGCATTATCTTCGCAGTGATTTGTGTGTTTCACTGTTTCTACATTATGACCTGTGGCTTGTTTGATGTTATTACTTTTTATTTCTGATTCTGATTCCGGTTCCTTTTCATATTTTGTTGATTCGTCTCTTCTTGTTACAATTCTTTTAATTTCATTAATTTCAGCCTCTGTCAATCGGTTATTACGAATAATGTACCTTCGTACATTGGCTAATTTATTTTCGTCAATATACTTTCTATTTACTTGACCAACTTTTTCACGCCAAATGTCATATGTTTGGCGAGTCATGTTTTTTTGTGGTTTGAGTAACACTTCATGAAATGTAGTCATAACGACTTTGTACTCCTCACGAGACCATTTCATTTTTTCTTTCTTTAAATATACGGTTGTAGATCTAGCTGGAGAATTTTCAGGACCATCATTAGGATTATCCTGGTTGTGGGGACCTGAAGATTCATTCTTTGTGTAGGAGTTTGTTCCTATGGCAGATTTTTCGACCTCAGGTAGGTTCCCTCCTGAAGGACGGGCTCCCTGTTTATCCACTGGAAGAGCCATACTGGACTTTTTATTTCTATTTGTATTTCTCATGTTTTTCCCACGAGTGACGCACGGGTCCAAAAGTCCACCCAAAGTTGCCCGGCACGTTGGGTAACGGTCTTTTATAAACAGGGTCCCGAATCCTGTAGGGGATCGTTTGTGACCTCATAACGCAGTAGCCATTCACTCCTCGGCACGATTAACACCTTGAGTTGCAGGTTGTTGTTAGTATTATTATTATTATTATTATTATTGAATTTTGTGATATGTCAACCATCCGTCCGTGCATGGAGTACTGCTGCCATTTATGGTCAGGTGCCCCTGCCGTTCTCCTCAGTGTTCTTGACAAGCTCCCAAGGAGAGTCTGTAATGTGATAGGTACTGATCTGGCGACTCGACTGCAGCCACTTTCCCATCGTCGAAATGTGGCCTCCCTCTGTCTCTTCTATAAATACTTTCATGGCTTCTGCTCGGAAGAGCTTAAGTCACTGATGCCTCCTCAACAGGTGTTTACTCGTGCAACCAGACTGGCAACTGGGTTCCACCCATTCACAGTCAGGTTAGCCAAATGCAGACGACAATTCTACTCCTGCAGCTTCCTCTCTCGCACTTCCAGCCTGTGGAACTCACTCCCGTATTCTTACTTTCCTGACGGCTACGACCTCCAGAAATTTAAAAGCAAAGTTAATACTCACCTACTAACCACTGGACTCTAGCTCTCTCCCCTCCCCTGTATAATCTTCACTTTCTCTCCGCCCATGTATGTGTCATTGCACCTGCTTTCTCAGCTTTCTATTGTTCCTTTCTAACTAGCTTGTACTCCTCGCTCTTTTCTAATTAATCTTTCTACATTTATGTAACCCCCTGCACATCAGTGGCGTTTCTGCCTTGCTCGGGGTGAAATGATTAAAAAAAAATATGCACATATCTAAAATCAGAAATTCCTTCATATCATTTCCACTGATTATATTCATTTAAAATAATACCAATGTTGACACACGTTTTACATAGATAAACCTGTTAGTAATATATGTGCTTACTTATGATTGCACCTGTTTTGTATAAAGACTACAATGTATCACTTAAATATATCACTTCAATCAATCCACGCTCTCCAACTCCAGCTTGATTTATTATCTCCTCAAGCGCTATATTTTTTAGTTTTCAACTTCAGTAGATTTTTCTTATGTTTTTAAAGATATTTAAATATACATTGCAATCTGCAGGGAATGCCATATCAAAAATCAAAACGAAAGCTCATTCTGTTCATGTGGTCTTTGATAGCGATGACTGAGATGATTAGGTTTGATTGTTTTGTCTGCGTTGTAATGTCCGATTAAATTCTTACCGATCCCATTATTATTATTATTATTATTATTATTATTATTATTATTATTATTATTATTATTTAGTTGTTAGTGTTTTTGATGTTATTATTGTAAAATTATATTCTGCACTCAACGATTGTTCTAATTACTAGCAACAGGTGTTTGCAGATCAGCTGAGCGGACACTTCAGCTTCTTTTAGTACACTTAGCATTCTAGGTTTTAATGCTGTAGTCTAGATATTTCCGACACTTTCCTAACATATCTTTCATTCACTCTTGTCATTTCTTTTCCGAGTTAAGTGTCCAATAACAACTGAAACAATTGTTCTATTTATTATCAGATGAGTTAAAGTATCAATCTTTTCTTTGCTTTTAACTTTAACATTTAGTTGAATGAATCGAAAAATTGCACAAATTGAAAATTCCGTGTTTATGATGGCTAAATCATTTTTTTCTTCTGGGAGTGGGTGATTTGTCTGCATTTCAAATTATAAATGGTATTTTTCTAAAAATTTAAATTAGGAAAGAAGAAAATATATACAGTGTGTCATTTTTTAATTTACTTACTGTTTTTGGCACAATTGTATTCAAACAACACTTTCCATCCAGTCAAATATATTATCTGATCGACGTATATTATTTCGCTCACAATATACGAGATTTATACCACTATCTCCCTTGTATGCATTTGATATTCGCATGTGAGTTGTGTTCGCATTGATATATCTGGTTCTTTTTTAAAATGGTTTCAGTCGCCATTCTTATTATTATATTGTTCTTGTTGTAGCCGTTATTGTCTATAATATTCTTGTCATGTTTTGTATTCTCTCATTATTTCTTAATAATCCGCCAATGCCGTTTGGTAGCGCATTTTCAATACGAAAATCATTGGACCAGAAAACCGAAGCCCATTTATCGCTCTAACGGTAGGTATTCACTGAACACATAAACAAAACTCTTTTCTAACGAAGACGTCCTTGAAAATGAATGCATTGGTTGAATCAAGTCAATTTCTTAAAAAATGGTGTCAACCGGCTGCTTTATATGAAAATCCGTAATGAACAAACATCGAGAAATAACTATATCACTAATGAGAGAAATAAAATGGTGTTTGCATTCTTTAGGTTCCAACAAATGCTGTCGGAGAGAGGAATTAATATTCCCAACTTCGCAATCAAGTTAGGATTATATTTGCTGAAATTTATTGTATCCAAGACAAGAGTTTATAATATAGAACTAAATAATTTAGATATATAATCTTGTTTTTTTTTTAGTTTGAGATAAAGTTCATATTTTTGAACAGGAGATTAACCATCAAAGACAAGAAATTTAGGCACCGCTTTTATAACTGACAAATTCATTAACTAAAGAAGAAAAATAGTGTACATTACTACCCTACAAACGCGGGTGTACCCCAAGGCGGTATCCTAGGTCCTTCGCTCTTTCTAATCTATATCAATGATCTCCCCGATACTATAAGATCACAAGTAGGCATGTACGCTGATGTAACCACAGTTTACTCTCGCCTTGATCAAAATCTGGTGTTGGTGACAAGGCGAACCTCGCTGCCGAGCTTGAGAAAGACCTCCAATCCGTAGTGGATTGGGGTGAAAAATTGCTCGTAAAATTCAATTCTTCCAAAACAAAGCTGCTGACAATTAAGTACCACAGAAAACCGCAACTCCCTCCCATTAGCATGGAACAGGCTTGCATCCCAGAGAGTAAATTACTATGCCTGCTTGGCCAGACACTCTCAGCGGACCTCAAGTGGAATGAATACATCGAATCCATTGCTAAATCCGCTGCTATGAAAGTCGGCTCTCTGTGCAGGGCCCGGAAATTCTTTCCGCCTGAATCTATCCTGCAATTATATAAATCCACCATCCGCTCGTGTATTGAGTACTGCTGCCACATCTGGTCGGGTGTCCCTGCTATTCTCCTCAGGGTTCTTGACAAAATACAGCGAAGAATCTGTAATGTGATTGATACCGACTTGCTGAACGCCTGCAGTATCTCTCTCATCGGCGTGAGGTTCCATCCCTGTGCCTCTTCTATAAATACTTTCATGGCTTCTACTCTGATGAACTTAAATCACTGGTGCCCCCTAGATGTGAATTTGCACAAGATACTAGATTGGCAACTATGTCCCACCCTTTTACAGTGAAACCGATGAAATGTAACCGCAATTTCTACTCCAACAGCTTCTTTCTTTGCACTTCCCGCCTGTGGAATTCCCTACCGGATGCTTGCTTCCCCGACGGCTACAACCTCCAGGCGTTTAAATGTAAGGTCAATAGACACCTCCTAACACACTAACTCACACCCACTCTCTCCAACTCTCTCCCTATGTACATCCTAAGTCGTCTATCACTGTCCTTCTGACATTTCCTATACCTAATCCCTCTATGTAACCCCCTGCACTATAGTGGCAGTGGAATGCCTTGCTTGGGGTGACACGATTAAAAAAAAAATTCAGACTTCTCATTTTAATGAACGAATATATGCTATAGCTTTGAAAAAAACTGAAGTGATTAAGAAAATATATTCACAACTTGTAACGTCAAAACTACCATGATAAATCGATTCAAACGAATGTATATATGTATATATGTGCATATATATATATATATAGTCATCCGCAGACAGATCTGTTTCGCTCTATCACAACTCATCATTACGGTTAGACTCCGATTGCTTTTAACCCAGGATTGAAACCCGACCGAAGTGGCGTCAGTCGGCGATTCTACCGCTTGCCATGGATGCACGGTAGAAGAAGGCAGACGTTTTAGAATGTATATTATGATTATATGCACCCAATAGCCAGAGTGCTCTAATTCGTTCGTGAATGAGCGATGGGTACATGCCAGGGTAGCTACTGTTTTTCAAAGTCTACCATTCTTCCAGAGTGCTCAATCAGAGTGTGATACATGTATATATATATATATATATATATATGAATGTCATCATATATATAAATCCGCAGACAGAGCTGTTTCGCTGCATCACAGCTCATCAGTACGGTTAGATATCCGATTGCATTTTACCCTGTAATGTATTGGCGTAAGTCGGCGGTTATACCTCTATGTTTGCTATCATGTGCCACTTTCAGATACGAAGAATCCATTATAATAACGTTTGATGTATTAAAGTATGAGGTTAAATTAAAATCTATTATATGTATATATATACATATATATATATGTGTGTGTGTGTGTGTGTATCTTTATATATATATGTTGTGAGTGTGTATGTATATATATAAGTTTGTGTGCGTCTTTGCGTGTGAGTAAACGTGCATTAATGTCTATGTATATTAACTTCTTGAATTTTACATCATCAGTGACGATCTGTATTATCATGAGACTATTGTTTGGATTACTTTGCACAAAAGGACAAGAATGCGGTTTTCTGTTGGGATCAAACTCATTCAACTGACAATGGATCTGAAAAAATATTTTTTAACTGTTCCCACTACCCTGGGTTCTGTAGAAGTGTACTTTTACAAGTATTCTCTGGCGTATATGCTTAGTAGTTTAGTACAGTCTGGGACTGAAAAGGTGTACAATTGATGTTTTTCTGTTTGTTGAACTTGCACCATAGCATTTGCGATGTGCACCACATTATACATACATACATACTTAGAGAATAAATCTGCATACATTATATCGTGTAAGTTATATAGTGAGGAGCATAATTCCTAGAAGAAATTCCTGCCTCACTTAAGCTGTATCTGAATAAATATCACTACATAAATTATTCATTATCTTGCATCATTTTAAAACAGAATAATTTTACCGCACCATCGTAAAAAGGATACAAGACTAAATAAACAAACTGCTTGAATTATAAATATTGCAATTCATTTCATGAGTTGGGTATTTTGGTACATCGTAATCGATATAAAAACTGCTGTTGATGAGTATAAATCGAAAGATAAAGTTCAAACGGAGAGATTAAACTTGGAAGAATTTGAAGGATTTATAGTATGTTCAGAGAGTACAATGATTGATGTATTTCCATTTGCCACTTCGATATGTGATAAATGTTTTACACTTGCAAGGCAATTGTTTATAATTCATTCCGTGTTTAAATTTAACTTGGGAATTGATTGGAAGTTTAAAATGATTATTTCTCCATGCATGTTTTTATTGTATAATCACATTCTTTTTCATTGGGTTGTGTGTGACATGGGACACAGAAGTAATAGTATTAACTTATATGGGTAATAATTAATCACGAAAAGTGCGGTTAGATCAAATGAGTAGGATAGGTTAAATATTCGTATTTTCTTTTCTAAAAACACGATTCCGTTTGGCAGAAGTCATCAACTTATTGCTTATTCACATATTTTGATATGTGTATTCATTTTGAAAAAGTTATCTTCTGTCTTGCTAGGAATTTTTTGCTAGATGTAATGTAAGTTCTATGTCAACAGTTTCTTCTACAGCTGATAAGAATTCCCGACCAAATTCATTATTAAGAGCATTGGGTTATATCATTCTCATTTATTGTGCGAAGCGGCTTCTGGTTGTCATGAGTTATCTTTCTTTAACTCGACGAAATACCAAAGATCTGTGGTCCATATAACATCAGGGCGATCTTAAGAAGGCGTTCTACACTTCACAGGTACCTCTTCTGTGTAAGACCTCCAACAGAGAACTAAGACACTAAGGACTATGTGTAGGTTATTTCATGTAGCTGTGGAAAGAATTTTGAAGGAGAAACAGACCACCAACTTAAGGTGAGGTTACAAGGTGATTGCAAGACCGTAAAACGAGGGAGATACAACAATCAGTCGTAGCTGAACACATATGTAGAAAGAAAGGGGATCACCGCCCCCTGTGGAATGAAGTTGAAATAATAGACAACGCCACTGGAAATTACGTAAATTTAAGGAATCAACACATATGCTAGTCTACAAAATATCATACGCTGATCAATCATAGAAATGGATATAATATGGGAATTAGTAATACCGATTGCAAGAAAAAGCAGCAGTGTCAAAAATTGCAATATGAGCTCAAATAAAAAATACTAAAGAAAATAATAAACATCAAAAATTGCAATATGAACTCTGGTAAAATGACTAGAAAAACCATTAAGATAAAAAATGCAATATGAAATCTGATAATAAGAATGTTGCTGAAACATTATATAAATAACTCCCAGAAATTCAATCGCTGTTGTCCCCAATGACAAGTAGATATAGGCTTTGTTCGGTTCCAGTGATGTGGATACAATACGAGGATATTGGTGAACAAATAACTTAGAACGTCAGGTTCAAGGGAGATAACTCATGACAGAATACGCATTGCACAAATAATGAGAATGATATACCCTAGTAAACATAATAAAGGATTAAGTTCGAAATTCCTTTCGTGAAAATGGCAACGACGATTAGGACTATAGTCCGAATAATGTAAATAGTGTACAAATATTATAATATTATATCTTTATATATATATACATGTTACTTCTATGTATATACATGTTATATCTTTACATATATATATATATATATATATATATATATATGCATGTTCCTCTTTTTCGAAATCCAGCGGCAGTATATAACAGCATAGCTGAGAGTTGAGTTATTATCTAGTTTTCTAGGTTCAGATTTGGGAATGCTAATTTTAAAATTATGAAACATTACAGAGGCATTCAGTCTTTGATAAGTACAAAATCAAACATTTATTAAATCAATAAAATCCTGTTTCTACACAAGTGTTATTGCACATGTTGGATATGATTGTGTTGAATTATTTGAAAACTATTTGTTAAGTTAATTGTTAAATTGTTTCAGCGCTTCACAATTTATCAGAAAAAATAATAAGCCGCATTTTTATCTATTTATCTCCGCTCATCTGTGAAATTCATTTAAAAATGCTACGATTTTTGTCCCGACACAATACTTTTGCTAACTAAATTAAAGTTTTGCTTCGAAAAGGATATAATCTTAACAAAAACAAACCTTTGAAACAGACCCAATGGCAAAACTCCAGAAACGTTGTCGCAATTACAACAACCCAAATAAACCTGCTGTTCTGAATAGAAAAACATACAATAACATTACTCATTTCATGTCCAAGTCTCTTATCCTTGAAGTGAAAAACCCATTTGAGCCTCATTCTTTTCTGACAAATTGCTCAATTAAGATGATTGTAACAGGTGTTCACGCATTAGATTTATGAACATTAAATTATAATTTATTGTTTCGTTTGTCATACGAATGTTCGACAGCTGATATATTAATAATACAGTTGGAAGCAAGATGCTAATTTATCACGATTTCTTAGCAAGAAATCATTTTCGGCCGCACGCCCATATTCACAGATAATGAGTGCTATTAGCTTAAGGTTAATCTGTCAAAGTGTTTTGAAAGAAAAAACGCTGTATGAATTGAAATCGATACACAAGCTAAGATTTACGAAAGGTGTTTCTCATTGATATATGGCATGTACCCCACGCACCTATGCATATGCGCCTATGGGTGTCAAGTATATATTTATATTTTGTAATTGGAATGTGCGTTGTGGAACAGTGAATATCGGCTTGGAACGAAAAATCTGGGAGCCGAGTTCAAATTCCAGTTGAATTCGTTGCATTCACTTATGCGCAAATACCCTTGAGAAAGGTATTAATCTTCCTCTTCCCTCCAGTTATGGGTTAAATAACAGGATGAATTTGGTTCTATAGCTTTGGTCGGCAAACCAGTCTACTGCAGAAAGTAATGGCAACCTACTACGGAAAAATCATTTGTCCATTCAGTCATGTCTTGAATAGGACATGATCACCCAAGCGTGTGTCACGTATGGTATCTAACTGACTGAATCAATTTAACTCGCTGTCAGATATTATAATCACAAGAGGACAATTGATACTAAAAATACACGCATATCTAAATATCGCGCTTGTGTGTGTGTTTGTAGTTATCGAATGTACAATTTAGTATCATCAGTTGGGCACAGCCTGTGTGAAAAAGGGCTTTATTATGCATTTTACTCTGCTAGAAATTTGGAAACGATATGACGCTCAGAGTGACCTTCGCGTCGGAACTCGAATACCAGTATTCAAGAGTATACCGTTGGGAAAGTTATTAACCTGTCTCTTTCCTCCAATTATGGGTTAAATAATAAATTATTGGGTTCTATATCCTTGGCTTCCAATCAGTCTACCACAGAACGCAATGGCAACTTACTGTGGGATAATATTCTGCCCAGTCAGTCATGTCTCATTCGAGACAAGAACGCTCAAAGTCTGTATCGCATATGACAATTAAATAACTGACTAACTGTTTAGATGTCACTCTGAGACAGTGCAGAGGATTCGCAAATGGTTGAATAGAATTAATATTGATTATGAAGGTGTTTATAGTGATCACTGTTGATGTTGATGTTATGCCTCCATTCATGTTCACAGAAGACCCAAACACAACAATGAGGCCTAAATCATGTGCTTCGAAGAAAATAGTACTGCTCAATCAGAAGAAGTTGGCTGATGGAAAAATATAATCTAAAAACAGGAATTTACAGCATTACACAAAAGCAAATTAACCAAGATAATACTGTCAAAAAATCTCTGAGACCACATAAAAACCTTACTTATATATGGCCACCTAATTCCACAGACTGTAGCCTCTTGATTATGTTTGGGATTTAGTTGAGCGAGAAACCAACAAATGTCATTTTAATCACAATGATAATCGTAACAGATCGATTAAAGTCGCATTCACCAACTTAAAAAGTGAGAGCATCCAGTATTAAGTAGTAAAATCTGAAGTCTTTTAGAGACCTTTATTGGAGCCAATGATATCCGTGACAATAAAATGTGATGTCAGTGTTATTGCCATTTTTGCAGATTCTGGACGAGAATTTATCCCACATACAATTTACATCTGCAGGGATAGTTAAGATAAAGTCACGTATTATATTCTGAAATATATTATTTATTTAACGTACTCACACATAAAGGCAAGCTTAATAATCTACCTACAAACCTTTTACTCCCTCCTCTCTCTCCCTCACTCTCTCTCTCTCTCTCTCTCTCTCTCTCTATATATATATATATATATATATATATATATATATTTGTCATAATTTTAAAAAATTGGCTTGATTGTACATCCAAAAGCATCCTATTCATAATAGATATTAACACTGATCAAGCGAGAGGGATCACTGTAATTCTTTTTTTAATTTATCTATTTAGAGAGCCAATATTTAATGCATGTAAAAATGCAATTTTTCTTTGTTAACATTACCATTTCACCGGTTAAATTTACCCACCCATCTAGTCAGTAAAACACAAATATTATGGGGATATTTTTTTTTCAGTGTGTGTGTATAAAAATGGAAGTAATGGCAAGTAAAAAAAGAAGAAAGAGACAGATCATTGCTATCCAAACATATTAGACCCGTCTCACGAGGAATAGTAACGGAAAGATATACAATATAATAAATTAAAAACGTAATAATAAAGAGGAAACAGTTCAGACGAAATTACTACATTTCAAGGACACTATTAAAGGACCAAAATTCTGTTAAAGCTGAAACAAACTGATTAAACCTAAGTCAATGTAAAATACTATAAAACTAGAAGATTTAAGAAAATGGATTTTTATATAATATCTTTTAATTATACTGCTTAAAAGAAAAACATCTTTAGATTAATTATTATGAAGTTTGAAATTACATTTGTATTCATTAGAGATTTTGCTGATAAATTTATATAAACTTTTCTTAAATTTAAAAGAAAATTTTGCTTTAGATATTTTTTAATTAATTTTATTTAACTAAACACACATTGCAACTACAGTAAAAGTTATTAGGGGTACGAGCAGAAGATATTTATCTCCAGTATTGTGGTAAGTCCCTCCTTCTTTTATTCCTCAAAATTTTTGCGAAAGAGAGATGTGAAATTTTAGATTGCGGTTGAAAAATAACTGATCATGGGAGTAGTAATATTATTTAGATTCTTCCTCCAAAATTTCTATCTAAATTCATAATTATTTTGGTGGGGAATTTGACATGGTAGATCACTTGAGCAGACATATATTTGCCTCAACAGTACGAACAATGATATACCTGAAATTGCATGAGGGTTATATTGCATGAGGATGTTATTTCAATGTCAATTTTTTTACGATCTCTCAATTGTGAGAATTAATTATATTATGTATATTACGTGTGCAAGAATACCTAATTTATTAAAAGTCCTATTAAAAATTTGTCATAGAGGTATATTGGTATGAAAATATTTTCTATACCAATTGCAGAAAATATTTGTCAATGTTGATGTTAGATAGTCTACAGTACTGAGGTTTAACCATATAATTTTCTTTTTTATACATTTGCTCGTCTTTTTGGATGACTCCCATTTAACAATAGATTTTAAATATAACAATTTGTAATTAAAGCCGATTTTCTGGAGGGCGTTGTTATATAGCATTTTGTTTTCATTGAAAGCCTCAAGATTTGAAAACAACCGGTTAATTCTGGTATTAACTGTGCTAGGTACTTGGTTTTTAATGGTATTAGGGTGGTTAGTAGCAATGTCAATGTAGCTGGAGTTATAATGTTCTTTAAGGTAAGATTTGTAGGAATTTTTATGTAGATTAAAAGTAATGTGCAAATAATTAACAATTTTTAATTTCGAGAAAAATTCAATTTTAAATCCAAGTAATTTAAATACCATAATATTTTTTATGGATCATAGTAATCAAGGACCCATTAAAGTTAGGGATGAACAGAAGTCAGTCATCACAGAATAAGCCAGTTTGCATGGGATCTACAATTCCACTTAAAGTATATGTTGTAATTGAATGCCCCACACTCCATAATTCCTGTGCACACTTTATATGTCTACTAATATAATCAGTACGTATAGGCGTTCGGAAGTGCGGAACATTCCTTTACGAAAATATCTAAGATATAAATACCTAATAAGTCAGTAAATAGGGCTGAATCATATGATATCATGGGACATATATTGATTATATGTAACTTTGTTCCAGGTGGAATGGTTAACGCTTAGAACAGACATTCTTCCTGCTAGAATAATCTTAATTTCGCTGTTGGTAATTTGTACATGTTTTTGTTTTAATGAATACAGCATCTAGGATGTTTTAGAGGTCGAGGAATAAAAAACTACTATGTCAGCTTTAAGAAAATTAGTTTTGTTTTTCATTTATAGCGGTAATCCGGTTAAAGGTAACGGAAGAACCATTTCAGAGATTAGGGCAGAGAATGAATCTTCGTTATTCAGTTGTTCTTTTATTGACATCTCTAGAGATTACCCCAAATCATTTTAGTAGAATTAATTATCTGATTTTCAATTTATTATTAAAGTTATATATATATATATATATATATATATATATATATAACTTTAATAATGTACAAAAGTATTAGGACAAGAACTATTTTATATTTGTGAAGCATATTGACAGAAAATAAACAATTTAATTACTCAACAGATTCTTTTATAAGAAAAACTACTTGTTACAAAATATATTTAATATTTAATATAATACCCATTTGCTTTTATAACAGCCATCATTCTGTCAGGCCTTGACATTACAAGCTTTTTCAATATATCTAATGGTATGTCCTGCCAAGCAGCTTGGATTTGTTCCCAAAGTGTGTCTTAGGAAGTAACATTAAATTTACCAATTTTTTAATCCAAAATATTCCATAGGTTTTCAATACAATTGAGATCAGGGATTTGTGGGTGCTAATTCAAATTCCAAAGACTCCCTTCCTCTTCTCTTTCAGTTAAATAATTCTTTCAAAATGTTGGCTTTTCATTCTGTATTTGAATTTCAATGATGTTTTTAGGAAAATCACCCCATTCTTAATACTATTGCACACTACCAGTAGTGTGCAAAAGTGTTAGGACAGGGGTGATTTTAAAATTTATTTTGATGCCTCATAAAAGATAAAATATTACTTTGTCCTAATACTTTTGCACAATATTATGTATATATATATATATACATATATATATATATATATATATATATATATATTCTTGATTAAAATCATAAGTCCAGATTCAAAATAAACAATGTTCTTTAATCGAAATATATTTGCAAAACCTTTATAATTATTAAAAAATATATGTTATCAAAAAACAAGAGAAAACTTTAAACTTTTAACTGATTAATTTTAACAAACTTTAAAAAAGCAATTTTTTTCGGTCTTAATGATAAGACCATATGTGAAAAAATACTGTACAAAAATTTAGAATTAGTCCATTTGCTCATTGCTTCAGGCGTGTATACATCTACTTAGCTCATTTCCTGCATTAAGCTTCAGGTTTGAAAACGGCTAAGTGTAAAATTTTAGCAAAGTTCAAGCAGTGCAGGGTTTTTGAAATTCAATGTCGTAGTTTTCGCAATGAGTAATTTCAAATTAAATTGGCCGTAGCAGAAGTGACATTAGTAGCATCATTAAAAATCTAGATGCTTATGCTTCTAAAATATCAAGCGGTGGCCCCAATTAAATCTCACCATCTTTAAACAAACAAATTAGCGACAACGTAACCTCAAATCCCATAAAAACGACTATAAACGCTGAATGTAGCTTTCAAACAATTCGACAGACTTTAGGTAAGAAAGAGTTTAATAGTGTCTACAGAATCCTAGCCTTTTGCCTTGTAGTAAAACCTCTTACTTACAATTTACTTCCGTTTATCATATTTGGAATATAGATAAATAGGAGTTTCTTTTTTCTGTTGAAAAATTGTTCAACTTTGATAGACCAAAATGTTTTCAGGTTTCCAGGCATTAAATTTTCCAGGCATTAAATTTTGTTGCAAAAGAAATTTTCTCAACTCGACACAGCGTAGGTGTATCAATTGTGTTCTGGGTTTCATTTGGTACGATGAAGTTCTTGATCTACAGGAGGTAAAATTCCATAAAAAGCAGCTTCTTACATTGACATGTAAGTCATCGCTAATTACTGAAGGCCCTCGTCTATGTGGAAAAATCTTGATTTTCCAGCAGGAAAATACTGCAATACAAGACGCCCGCAGATCATAAGTGTTTTTTAAGGGAAAACAACAATCAGCAGCTCTTTTGCAATTTTATCGTGCGCTCCAGATATAAACCCAATCGATAAAGTTGAGGAATGGATGACGAATGATGTATAAAAATATGGATAGCAATTTAAATATGTGGATGCTGATCGTAATGTAGTCTGTGTGCTGTGGATTCCGGTTGAGAAACCACACAAAATAATAAAAAACAAGAACTGATATGAAGATAGAACATGTAAGTTATATTGAACAAAAATATATAAACTGGAATACGGGTTTGTCCATTCAGGAATACTAATAGTAGAAATCAATATATACAGTCTTGTAGTGAAATAATATGTCCGCGTAATACGCGTAATAGGCGGATGTGCGTTGTGGTCCAGTGGATATCGGCTCGGAACGAGAAGCCGGGGAGCCAAGTTCGAATTCCAGTTGAATCCATTGTATTCACTTACGCGCAAATACCCTTGGGAAAGGTATTAATCCATCTCTTCTTTCCAGTTATGAGTCAAATAACAGGACAGATTGGGTTCTATAGCCTTGATCGGCAACCAGTCTACTGCAGAAAGCAATGGCAACCTACTGCGGGATAATCTTCTGCCCAGTCAGTCATGTCTCTTTCGAGACATGATCGCCCAAGCGCGTATCGCGTATGGCACTTAACTGACTGAATGAGTCTATATCCAAACAACACCAACTAACTCTGCACCAAACTACCGACCAACAGTCTCCTTCCTAAACTCTCTGTTCTCTCTATAGGCTGGATTATGACTACACATCAGGCAAGTCCATTCTTGTATACAAAAATGGGTGATCCTCAAAACTATGCATCCTGAATGAGCATCCCACACACCCTCATGCAGAACTTAATGACAAGTATTTGAAAGCGAATTTACAAAGCAATTCGCAAAAATGAAGGATACACTGAATATTAAATTGTAGTTTTGAACTTGTTCCTCTGTATTTTATGTTTTAACTACATGGTCTTATCTTTATGAATAACCAACAAGTTTCTTTTGAATGTTTGTTTAAAAAAGCTAAATTTTACATGATACACACATCTTCTGGGTGAGGTATTTCTAATGAATTGATATTGATTACCCGAAATATTATATGTATATATAAATTGTTAAGGTGCCTCCTACGAAGAATGGATTTTGCTCTTACTATATAATTAAATGTAGGAAGTTAACAGGCAGACAATTACAACAGTTAAGGGCCGCTACTACGCAGTTAAAGCCATATACTAATTAGGCAATAAGCAGCGTAACTGTACCATGCTAATTTACATTGTTCTATTTACTCATTATTAACACTTACCTTGTTATTGTTATACTTATACACTGTTTGGAACCTACATTTTGTGTTCTGTGTCTTACTCCCGACCAAGCCGGTCAGTAAATCTTTGCGGCGAAGTTACACCACAACAATTCCACAACAAATTGGCGACGAAGATCCACAAAATATTGTACCAGACTGCCCAACAAAAAATATGGAAAAACTATTTCTTTAAACACAGAAGGAATATCAAGAAAGACAGATCGAAATGCAGAAGAAAATGTTGGAACTAACAAGACGTACGAAAACCAGTGAAAAAGAATTTTTTATACACAAGACACAATTTGGAGTACTATTGAAAATTTTACATACTCTCCCGAAGAAGACATGTGCATCTTATGTCAGGAGGTATCAGGATATTTATGCTAAAGATTCTAAAAGCTGGAGTGACGATAATGAATTACTTCTCCTTCTAAGAAAACTCGGTACAAGCATCTCCCCGATGCCATGAGATCACAAGTAGGCATGTTCGCCGATGATACCACAGCTTACTCTCGCCTCGATCAAAAATCTGGTGTTGGTGACAAGGCGAACCTCGCTGCCGAGCTCAAAAAGGACCTCCAATCCGTGGTGAATTGGGGTAAGAAATGGCTCGTAAAATTCAATTCTTCCAAAACGAAGCTGCTGTCTATTAACCACCACAGACAACCGCACCTCCCTCCCATTAACATGGACCAGGCTTGCCTCCCAGTGAGTATAACACTACGCCTGCTAGGCCTGACACCCTCAGCGGACCTAAAGTGGAATGAATACGTCGAATCCATTGTTAAATCCGCTGCTATGAAAGTCGGCTCTCTGTGCAGGGCCTGGAAATTCTTTCCGTCTGAATCTATCCTGCACATATATAAATCTACCATCCGCCCGTGTATTGAATATTGCTACCAGATCTGGTCGGGTGCCATGCTATTCTCCTCGGGGTTCTTGACAAAATACAGCGAAGAATCTGTAATGTGATTGATACCGACGTGGCTTCCCTGTGCCTCTTCTATAAATACTTTCATGGATTCTGCTCTGATGAACTTAAATCACTGGTGCTCCCTAGGTGTGAATAGGCAACTAGGTCCCACCCGTTTACAGTGAAACCGATGAAATGTAACCGCAATTTCTACTCCAACAGCTTCTTTTCTCGCACTTCCCGCCTGTGGAATTCCCTTCTGCATGCTTGTTTCCCCAACGGCTACAACCTCCATGAGTTTAAATGTAGAGTCAATAGACACCTCCTAACATACTAACTCACACCCATTCTCTCCAACTCTCTCCCTGTGTAAATCCTAACTCGTCTATCACCCTCCTTCTGACATTTCCTATACCCAATCGCTCTATGTAACCCCCTGCGCTATAGTGGCAGTGGAATGCCTTGCTTGGGGTGACATAATTAAAATAAAAACATTATGTCGTGGAAAACTAGTGAACCGAAGCAGTGAATTTACTTACTGTCTATTTCAGTCGAAAGACTTCACTTTTTCATAAACGGTGGAAATTTCTTAATCTGAATAAGAATGAATAGGACAATTACACCACTTTTGTGTCAATAGTCAACAAACACAGCGATAATTTTAAGTTATGGCGGAGTTAAGTGGAAGCAACTTCAAATGTTTGATATTCGTACATGGACTCGTTTCATCAAAAGATGCAGAAATTAGACGAAGAATACTTAGCAATTTGAAAAATGAACCAATTATAACTCTTCAGAAAATTACTGAAGAATTCCAATGTACGATAGTATAAAGCAGGATTATAAAAATATTAAGGAATCGGGTATTCCTCACGTCAGAAAGTACGCTGTAAACAAAAACAAAGTCTCTTAAATCTAATGAATTGAAAAAAAAGCAAAATAAATTGCTTCCTTAAACCATGTTACGTAGGTGGAGACATACAATGGTACAAAGACTGTTTTTTTAGAAACAAAAAATGCTATACATGTAACCGAGTCGAACACAAAAATTTGCATGGCCGGTCTAAAAGTAAAAATAAAACAATTGGTTACATAAAAAATAAATAAAAAACTGGACGAACTAAACTGTGCTAATCCTACGAAATTCAATTAGACTCGGTATCTGACTTGACTAAAATTACTGGCAAACATGAACAACTTGAACAAGCCAGCCATGACAAAATCTGTCCCTGGAGAAAAAATTAAATTTGATGTAGAATTAATTTTTAACGTAAATTTCAACGGTAAAACTCGTAAATTAAAATTGTTTTTCATGAAAAATTTATTTGATACTGACTGGATGACACAATTGTAGCTTTTGGACGTACCTATAAATGTGTACTGCCAACAATTTGTAAGTTAGAATACCAAAGCTGATAAACTAAAAAAAGAATTAAAGAAAGCCTATCCAGGAATTTTTTCAGGTGGTTTAGGTAGATGTACAAAACTGTTGGCTAAAATTGAACTAACAGAAGATGTTCAGCCAGTAGTTAAAAAGAAGAGAAATATACCTTATACCTCGTTAGAACAAATTCACGATAAACTTCATATATTAGAAAAAGTCCTGTCTTCTAACTAGAATGCAGTGAATGCGTTGCGCCAACAGCCCATGTAAAAAAGAAATCTAAAGACACGCTTTTCCGCTGAGTTTTTGACAGGACGGAATGCTGATTTGAAGGACTACCACTACCCTCTTCCTAATCCAGAAGATATTTTTAGAGCTGCGGATAGCCCTGAAAGAATTTGGTATAGAAAAATTAATGAAATAATAAACGAAATGTATAATAGTAGGTTTATACCAGATGACCTCAGATAGTTTATCTTCATAGCCCTACCTAAGTAGTACGAACTACACGGAACCATCAGTTTAATGAGTCATTTAACAAAACTGATCGTCCGAATCCTGATGAATAGAACGAGAAGCAGAATCAAGCCAGAGATAGGACAAGAACAGTGTGGTTTCGTTAAAGTCACAGGAACAAGGAATGCTATATTTATGATTAGGATGCTCTCCGAAAGGCCAATACAAATGAAGAAGGACTTATACCTGTGCTTTATTGATTATGCGAAAGCCATTGACAAAATACGCCACAACGATTTGATGAAGATGCTCGGCAACCTGGACATAGTTGGGAAAGACTTGAGAGTAATCAAGAACCTTTTTTTGGCAGCAAACAGCTTGCATACGTACAGGTAAAAAATTGAGTAGATATACAAAGATAGAAAGATTCTGTTCAACATGTACAGCAAGAATATTTTGAAGACCCTAGATGTTATGCCTGGATTTGTAATCGGAGGCCACAATTTAAACAACCTAAGGTACGCAGATGATACAGTACACATAGCAGACACAGAAAGGAAACTACAAGACCTCTTACAGAAGGTAGCTGAAGAAAGCAACAAGAAAGGACTAGAAATAAGCTGCAAGAAAACCGAATGCATGGTCATCAGTAAGAACTGCAGCCCAATATGCCAAATAGAGGTCGGTGATACTAGAATCAAGCAGGTACAAAAATTTAAATACCTGGGAAGCGTTATAACAGAAGACAGAAAGTGCGACACAGAGATCCGAAGGCGAATTGGGATGGCGAAGGAAGCATTCCAGAAGTTGAGTCAGGTATTAAGAAACAGGAGAATTTCGCTAGAAACAAGGAAGAGAGTACTGGATTGCTACATGATGTCCGTCCTTCAATATGACAGTGAATGCTGAACATTATCATCAAAGATGAAGTAAAAACTTGAAGCAAATGAAATGTGGTTCTACAGAAGGGTGCTGCGAATATCATTGATCGAGCATGTGAGCAATGATGAGGTCTTGGAAATGATGGAAACAAAAAGGAAATTAATACTGAGCATCATGAAGAGACAGCTGAAGTTCCTGGGACACGCAATGTTGGAAGGAGGGCTTGGAGAATCTGATACTAACATGCCAGTCAGATAGAAAAAGAGACAGGGGAAAGCAACAAATAACATATTTGAAAGACCTAATCAGATGGATGACGGAACGAGGATTTCATGGTGTATCAGGAGAAGCCTTGCTCAGAGCCACCAGGGATAGGGAAACGTGGAAAGCCATGATCGCCTAAGTCCTGGAGGGACAGGGTACATAGAAGAAGAAGAATGGTATTCGTGCCGCGACATGGGTTTCAAGTCTAAAGTTGACTCACTTCAGGCGAATAAATGTATGACTTTGCATATCGAGATCCGTTTGTTTTTCTGATGGCCAAAATATCGTGTGTATATATACAGGGTGTAAACGTTTGAGATCTCAGATTTTAAACCTTGATAAAGAAGGGACATTTAAAAACATTTGAGATTTGTGTATGTTTATTTAACTGTTTTATTAAATACAAACATTTTATTCCATGCGTCTATCTTCTGCGTCCACAACTTGCTGAATGCGAGCCCTAAAATCACGACAGGCCTTGACAGCTGACTCTTTCTTACTGTTATGGGGGCGAGCATTAGAGACTTTCTCAATATCGCCCCATAACCAACAGTCGCAGGGGTTCAAATCTGGCGAACTAGAGTGCCAGATAATTGAGGGCACAAAAAGCGGCAACTCTCTCTTCAATAAGATCTGTCCTGTTTTCGACCCATGAGAAGGTGCAGAGTCCTGGATGAACATCACTTTGTTGGGATCATAGTTCTTCTTAATCCAGGGTAAGAGAACTTACTCCAGAATCTTCAGATATTCCGCCGTATTGATCTTCAGGCCCACTTCAATGAAGTGAGGAGGCATGACTTTCCCATCGCTGGCAACAGCTCCAAACACTATGACAGAGGCAGGGCGTTTACTCTGCATGACTGGAGGAACACAAGAAGGGTCAATGGCGATAACTCTCGAGTTTCTGCGGTTGTCGACTTCGTCTACCACGAACTTTTTCTCGTCCACAAAAATGCGAACGGTACCATCATGGTGTTTCAGGTCATTGAGTAGCAAGGGGCTTCTCTCTTTACGAATGGTCTTAGATTTGGCTGTAAGAATGTTACGACGTCGTCTGCGATATGACTTTATCCCAAGATCTTTCCGTACTGCATTAGAAATGGTCATTTTGGTCACATTCCGCCTTTTCGATAGGTCAGCCATGGACTGTGATGGATTTGCTGCAATGGATCTTGTCAAGCCACTGAGAAACCTTCTGGTGTGGATTTTATTACTTCTCGGAAGGTAAGCCTTCCTTTGCATGTCTTTACCTTCCCTTAACTTTGTTACAACATGATAAACAGTCCTAGGAGCATAGCCAGTGTCTCTGATAATGTCAGACGTCTTATGCCCGGCGCGGAACAATTCAGCAATAACAATTCTAGGGTTAAATTCTACACTGGCACTCATTTTGTTAGTATTTTTAGGTGGCTAATCTGGACTTCAGACTGTAAAGAGTACAGCAACTAACATTTCAGATTGATAATGCCGATTTAAAAAACCTAAATTGCGGATTAAATTACTGCCAATTTATCGTTTACACCCTGTATATATGTGGTGAGCGAGTCAGAAGTTTCACATGCTCACGTGCTTATTTGTCTTTCTTTTGTTGTTTTTGTTTCACACTCGCACGTTAAGTCTCTTCCGTTTTGGAAGTCAGTTACCTTTCGTTGGCCATAAAACCTTTTTTACATTGACTTGCAAAAGTTGATTTCGTCTTCATACTTCAAAACTATTTTCAGCGATTTTGATTCAATTCTACTCAACGGGTCTTATAATTCATTTTTTGTTTTTTGAAATAGTATTTTTTGCAATGGTTTGCGAATTATTTTTTATTTTTTTTGGCTCGTTTGAATTTACTGTTTCTGTGTGTGTATCTTAGGTTTTTATGTTGCTTTGTCGAGGAAAGGCTTTTGCAAGTTTTTGAGTAGATTGTGTAGTTTATGTATGTCTCCCCATGCTGATCTCATTATCTTATCTTGCTTGATTTGATAACGGCTGTGATGCTGTAGAACATTTCGTGATGATCATCCCCATTTTTTTCTCATTAACAAAGTATCTAACAGTCACTATTGTGGATTTTCTTAATGGGAACAAAATTTCACTATCAAACTGTACTGTGGTCAGTCATACGATTATGCCTCAAATATATCTGGACGACATACTGGATTGGATACACGCATTCATCAAGTCAATGAGTTTGCCATATATGTCCCCTTTGCTGACCACAGCCTGAACTTGGCGCGTGCAAAAGCAGCACAGTGTTGTCTATGTTCAGCATCTGTATTCTGTTTTTGATGGTTCTATTTATCGTTTGTATGTATTGACATCATTTCTAGGAAAAGATTCTGTAATCAAGCGTCTGTTTGACATACGATGTTCAATATATTTTGATGCTGTTCATGCTCTGTACGGGGGATTTAAGAAAATAAAACATGACCTTGATTCTCTACTAGCTGACAATGAATATCAAGTAAATACAAGTTGTGAGGAATAAGGATTGTGCAAAAATATGGAAAACATGGAAACAATCTTTCTTACAATTCGTCGGAATGACATGCTAGAAAGAATGAACAAAACAAGCAAGGTCCTGCAATCAAAAGATGAAAACATTTTTGTTGTCACATTTTGTTTAATCTATGAAAACCTATCTTCAGGAAACTAGAGACAAATTTAGTGAATATGAATTCAAAACTAGAAGTATGTGTCCAGATATAGATTACAGTGGTGGGAAAAGCGAGAACGAAAACGAAGGTTACATCTTAATAGATCATTGGAAAAAGTACTTCTCCGTAAAACTGAAAAGTTCAAGGTGAATACTTTCCTCACTATTCTGGAAACTCTAAAATTTGAACAGTCAAAACATACAGAGGCTTAGTTACAGATAGAAAATTTAATTTTTTTTCAGTGAATTGAAAGTCGTTGTTTCACATGCACTAAAGAAAAAGTGTGAACATCTGGATAATATATATAAAAAAGACCTGAATTATTATGACATGTCGGTTAGGGTCCTTAAATCATCTCTCACTTGCGTCTCTTTCCTCGAAAAGAGAGTGCGGCTCAGTTTTAGCTTTGTCCGAGAACACATATGCAACTGAGATAAATTAAACTGTGTAGATGAACCGAGCATGTGAGCAATGATGAGGTGTTAGAAAGAATGGAAACGAAAAGGAAATTAAAATTGAGCATCAGGAAGAGACAACTGAAATTCCTGGGATATGCAATGAGGAAGGAGGGCTTGGAGGCCGCACAGAGTGGAAAAGAGAGAGAGAAAAACAATGGATAACATATTTAAAGGACCCGTGTAAGTGGATGATAGAACGGGGGTTGCGAGATGTTAAAGAAGAAAGCGTGCTAAGAGCTACCAGGAATAGGGAGACGTGGAAGGCCATGATCGCTTACGTCCTAAAAGGACAAGGCACATAGAAGAAGAAAATGGGAGGAAATATTTCTCCAAAATTGACTTTAGCGATGATTATTTACAAATCCCTGTTGAAGAGGTGAGTTCGAAATTATTGTGTATAAATTCATGTCGTGGATTATATTAATTCGAAAGTTAATCATTTGGAGTCAAGATAGCGCCAACAATATATCAACAATCATGGATACGATGCTGGGTGGACTTGACTTCGCTGTCGCTTACTTAGATGACATTTTAATGAAAAGTCAAAGCGTAGATGAACATAAGAATCATGCACATAAATACTTTGCTATAATCCAAGATTACAGTTTCAAAATCAAAGATACCAAATGTGATATTTTCATGGAAAAATCAAATACCTAGGACACATAATTTACTAGGATGGCAAAAGTCCGAGTCTTGAACGGACTACTGCGATTAAAGACATGCCGGCGCCTAATAACATCGTTTTGTTACAGAGCTTTCTAAGTCTCGTAAACTACTGCCAGGCATTCATACTAAATATGCATAATTTGTGTGCTGCCATTAATGGATTATTTTAAAAAAGAAAAGCCCTGGATTTGGATAGTAGAATACCAGCAGGTATTTGTAAACATAAAGAAAACTTTAACGTCAGACTTTTTCTAACGTATTACGACGAGAATTTGAAAATCATTGTTGCCAGCGACGCAAGTTCGTATGGCGTAGAGGATTGAATTCTACGCAAAATAACTAATGGAACTGTTAAACCGATTTCTTGCTGCGGAAAAAAATATTCGTAGATAGAAAAAAAGCACTTGGGATTATATTCGCTGCCGCAAAATTCCACCGCTTTATTTATGGTCGATAATTCATTCTATATACAGATCAGAAGCCACTACTCACTATTTTTGGCTCATTGAAATGTCGGCCAACTCACACAGATAACAGACATCAAAGTTTGGGTACACTACTGTTGAATTATAATATTAAATGGAGTATTTGTCAATGAAACAAATCGTCCATGCTGATGGATTGTCAATACTAATTCTTAAGTACAAAGTACCACTGGATAATACCCTGCTCTTCCTCTTCAATCCGAAGGTAGAATTAAAAACTACCCTTTGTAATACGGTAATGAAACTTCTATTGACGAAGGAACAAATAAAACAAGAGGCTTGCCATAATAATTATATTAAGGAAATAAAAGTGAAAATTATTGGCCGGACGTTTTTTGTATATGCGATGAGATGTTAATATACCGGGACCACGATGTGATTCCATTAACACTACAGAAACACATTTTGAAAGATTTTCATGCTAGCTATCCAGAGCGTACTAATATGGATTTTTTTATGTGCAGCTGTGTCTTTTGGAAAAGTATGGACAAAGATATAAAAAACGCTCTCAAATCATGTAAAGGCTGTGCCTTAGCAGCCATGGCACCTCCTATAAAATTCAAAACCTGGCTAAAAACAGACATACTTTGGTCTAGAACTCATGTGATTTTGCAGGACCTCTAGAAAGATATTACTACCTCATTGTATTCGACAGTTTCTCTAAATGGCCCGATGTATACAGATGTAAAAACCCAACTACAGATTGTTATAAAATTTCTGCACGAGTTGTTTGCTAGATTAGGAGTGATAGACAACTTTCATGTCTGGTAATGGAACTCAGTTTACGTCTGCAAAATTTAGAGAATTCTGTGATATTTATCAGATTAAACATATCACCACACAATCGTATCATCCTAGTTCAAACGAACTCGCTGAGAGATTCCTAAATATCTTGAAGAAATCATTGAAAAAAGCTTGGGCTACACCAACAGGAAAAGCCCTTCAACAATTCCTGCAAGTATACATGGTTATACCGAATTAAAAAATACCATCTTCACAATCTCCAGCCGAAGTGATATTCGTGCGTCGTATAGAAAATGTTTATGACGAATTATTGCAAAAGTAGACAAAGCGAAAAAGAACAAATATCGTACCGGCAAAACGGTATAACCCAGGAGGAAAAAGTATTCTTCAAAAGCTTTTAGGAAGAATGGCACGATAAAACAATAATTGTGAATATGATTTAAATAATAAAGGGTCCACAATTAACGAAAAACGCACATAAATCAACTTAGGAAAAGCCTAAATGACGAGGCTGATGGCGATGGATACAATATACGAAATTTTCAACATTCCAACCCCTCGAACGGGTCCCGAAATAAACCGTTTGAAAAGAAAAAGAAAAACAACGGCGTTCATAGTGGTCAATCCAAAGCGGAAAATCTATTTAAACCACAATAGTTTTGTACTGCGAACTTGAAAAAAAAAGCAAGTTCTGTAGAAACATTTAGATTTGCGATTTTAGGAGTGAGTGTTATGGTGCCTTCCTACTAGGAATGGACTCTTGCTCTTACTAAAGCAGTTAACAGGCAGTCAAGTAAAGCAGATAAGGACCGCTAGTACGGAATTATAGCAGCTACTTGTAAGAAAATAAGCAGCGTATGTGCGTTGTGGTGCAGTGGATATGGGCTCGGAACGAGAAATCGAGGAGCCGAGTTCGAATTCCAGTTGAATTCATTGCATTCACTGACGCGAATATACCCTTGGGAAATGTATTAATCTATCTCTTCCTTTCAGTTATGGGTCAAATAACAGGACAGATCGGGTTCTATAGCCTTGGCTGGCAACCAGTCTACCGCAGAAAGCAATCGCAACCTACTGCGGAATAATCTTCTGCCAAGTCAGTCATGTCTCTTTCGAGACATGATCGCCCAAGCGTGTTTCATGTATGGCACTTAACTGACTGATTGACCTGTACCATTCGAACTTACATTGTTCTATTTACTCATTGCTAATACTTAGCTTGTACATATGTTCTTGTTCTACTAATACACTGTTTAGAATCTACCTTCTTGTTCCGTGTCTTAATTTCGACAAAACCACTCACTACAACACTGCGGCGATGTTTCGCCACAACAACTCCACAACAGAAATCTAGTCAAAATTTGGAAACATTTTTATATAAATTTCTGTATTTCTCCCATCATTTAAACGTCTATATATATATGGTAATTTCTATCGAAAAGAATGACCAAAGTGATAGAACAGCTTAGGAGCATAAAGCCAGCGGGACTCGATGGGATTAAATCAAAGACATGAAAAGATGGGACGCCAGCATTACGCAACAAGCTCTACGCACTCCTTGTCTATTATTATTAGCGGGAGAAATTTCCATGTAATCTCCGCGATTCAACCATCATTACCTTGTACCAAAAACAGGGGATAAAAGCCAGTTTGCTCCAAATAACGGTGTTCGAATACTCCTGAAAAGATTCGCACCTATCATCACCGAAAACCACCGTTCAGAAAGCTAATGTGGCTTCAGAGCCAAAAGGTACACCACAGACATGGTTTTTGTCTTCAGACCTCATGCCAAGCTCGACAGTGAAATAGTCAACAGTCTGGCCATGACAAACAACGCTTAACTTTTACTTTCTCTGATATAAAGACATGTGCTTTAGTTGAAGTAAAATATTTTTAACATAGGTCTCGGTACAAATATATTACATCTCAATACATATTTTTAAAATACGAATGGTTTTGCTCAACTTGTTTGAGAAACAAGTGCATTTTATTAATACAGCATGAAGAAAGAGTTTGGAGAATGTAACACACATAAGACCCAGCATTTGCATTACAAGTAGGAGGAAACTGAGAGTAACATAATTAACGAATTTTCTTGAAAGGCTAGCAAAAGAATGCGGTAAATTTCAGAGAAATGAGTTAAAATCTATTTAATGTAACATGTGCTTTGTGCTGTAATGGTTATCGGCTCAGAATAAGAAATCAGAGATTCGTATTCCACTCGGATACGTTTCATTCACATAGCACAAATACCACTGAAACGTGGTGATAATCCCTTATTAAGGCATTTTTTCTTCCTCCAGGTATGGGTTAGTTAGCGGAACATATTGAGTTTTATAATTTTACTTGATAAACAGAGAGAAAGAAAAGGCAAGCTACTGCAGTAATATATATTCAGCCTAGTTTTTCATGTCTCGAAATAGACATGATCGTGCAGGTGTGTATTACTTATGAAAATTAGCTGTCTAAATAAAACAAATTAAATGAATTACAAAAATCTGTGGCCACAAATGATAGCACTCTTTCTGAATTGACATGATGTCATAAGAGATCAACTCTAGAAAACATTGTATTGTAATTCTCATTCGACATGTAGTCAAATGTACAAATCTTTTATTATAAAACTAGAAAACTGACAATTTTATTATATTTGAACGTATGCTTATGAAATGTGCTTGTCTTTATACGTGTATTCACATGGATAATCGTAACTAAAGGGTTAAAATGATTCGATATTTCTTTAAAGTTGAAAAGCTTAAGTGTTAACAGTTGTAGACTATTCTTCAGTTTGTACGAATGCAGAACTGAAACAATCAATTAATCCGAATTCCATTACAGTTATAAGAAGAAAGAAATATGCGGATATATGTTTATAATCATCTGTTTTCTTATTTTCCTTTCTAGGTTTAATCTTACAGCATACGGAATTTGAAGATGAAGTTCATATTTGCCCTGGATTTTGCAATATTTTTTTCAATTTCAAACTGAAAGAAGGACGGATGATATATAGAAGAGATCATAATGAAGACACAAAAAATAATATTTTAAAAATAACTTTCTCTTCGTTGTTATTCTGTTGTTGTCCACTTGACGTTATTATTAGGATTATTTTCATTATTATTGTTGGTGGTATAAATTTGCTAAATTCATACTTCCGTTTTTTTAACATGATTTTTTATTATTCAATTAATCTCTGTTAAAAAAATTTCATTTATTTCAATTTTAAACAAATGATTCAGAGATACATTTCAATTTTCATTTACTTAGAACACATATGCTGTTTCACTTCAGGGTTTATGATCTGCAAAATTGAATATCTGAAAAAAATATTATTGCTTCCTCCAGTAATTGTTTGATGAAAACTTTTTTTTAAATTCATGAGAAAACCAATGTGAAATTATCATTGTTTGCGGTGATGGACACCAATTTTTTATCAATTGTTTTTTAATATTTTCTTCGCTGATACTAAATAGAATAGAAAAATGAAAAAAAGTAGAATTTTTATCAGAGTTCATATTGAAATCTCCGACACTAATGAGTTTTTTTTTAAAGCAGAGTTTATATTGCAATGATTAACGTTAATGAATTCTCTAGCACTCAGTATTCAATATTGCACTCATTTCGATGCTTGGTAGGCTTAACAGATTTTTGTCGCCAAGCATGTGCGCTGATAACTTAAGTTTACGTAATTTCCAGTGATATTCTTTATTAAATCTTTCATCCCATAGAGGTCGGTGATCCTCCTTCTTCTTTCATATATTGTTATCTACACCTGATTTTTCTGTCTCCCACTGTGTTATGGCTCTGAATTATTCATGCAGCCTTAACTGAGTAAGATTTTGTCCGTAGCACTCTTCTGGAAAAATATGGATATTCTAATGATAGTGTGAATACTGTTATTCGAGATAAGATTAATAATTTCTCTAAGGATAAGATGCTTATTGTAGAGAAATACTCTGTTTGCTTCTGGATTTCTTATATTTGTTCGCGTGTTAAGCTTTTGGCAAGATGGAATTCTTCTGCAGATTGCTTCTCTTATTTCCTTTTACTACTCTATCTGTTTTATGTGCGTAATGATCACCTTCTACCTCATGTTTCATCTGTAATTTATATGATTATTTGAGGTTGCGGTAGCAGCTACATAGGAAGGACTTCACAGCCATTGGATTGTAAGATTAGGCAGAGTGCCCCATCTAGATTTCATAATCCGGATACCCGTATGAGGCAGCTGTCAACACATCCGAATCAGCTATTTCTGAATATCTTATAAATAGCCGAGATTGTGACTGAATTTATTGCGGACTGGTTTTGCCTTTTGTCTGATTCGCACTTTGTATTTCACTTGCAGGCAGTAGAGTCATTGTATATTAGGTTCAGGATGCCATATCTCTGTAAACAGAGAGATTGCCTCCTTGGACTTCATATTAATAATGTCGAGTGAAAAGTCAAGGTAAGGGATGAGGAAATATAATTCCCTTCAAAATGTTTTCCTTCCTTGTAGCTTGTCCATTTTTATTTTTCATCTTACACAATTCCTGTAAGTATTAAACTTATTTTATTTCTTACTATATATATATATATATATATATATATATATATATATATATAAACTTATTTTGTAAATGAAAGTTTATCTGTGTGTGTGTGTGTGTGTGTCTGTGTGTGTGTCCGTTACGTATAGACTCTGAAACGCCGATTTTCTTGAAAATTTACTCAGTTGTACTATAAGCGTATGTGAGTGTTCTTAGCTATGTTTTGTGTCGATGTACCCCGCGATAAATATCGAAAATCGATGATCGAAAAAATCGGGTTATAGAAGGAGTGGTCCGATTTTAATCAAATTTGCTACACTCATAGACAAAGACGATATTGAGGAATTTTGCAAGGTTGCAGTTCTTACAATAGTGCAGAAAATCGATAATATATATATATATATATATATATATATATATATATATATATATATATATATATATAAAAGGCAAGATGTTTGTTTGTGTGTCTGTTTATCTGGCTGTATGTCTATATTTTTCAGCACTTTTATTTTAGTTTTTGCTTCGGGTTTGGATCTCAGTATGTATAATTGAAGTTCTTAGTCTCAGCCATGATACCATTTACTCAGAGGACTTATTTAGCCTTCAACATTCAGTTTACGACAAAAAAATCATATTAGATATCGAGACCAGGAAATCAAAATGTGACTTACATCCATTCATTTTTCTTTCACTCTACGGTTTCGCTTTAATCGGAAACACCTATTGCTTTTTAATCTTTCGTACCAACGTACAAAAACAATCTTTGTTTCCCCACCAAAAAAAATATGTGAATTGCTTAAAAATTAACCAATCACCACACACATATGAAAGAGCTGCTACAGAGCCGAAAGATTAAAGGTGACTGCGATTGCTAAATTGTCCTATCCAAGAACAGTAGAGATTCATTACCAAATCGCAGACGAGTAAATGACATGGACTGTGGGTAAGAAAAGACGAGTAAATGATATGGAATGTGGGTAAGAAAAATATAGCAAACGCCATAATACCCACTTCCAGATTTAAAAAAATTGGAAAACATTTATTTTAATATGTACCTTAATGCTTAAATCTATAAGGCCAGTGGACCCTCTTTCTTTTTATTCTAAATTGTTGATCTGGTGTTAAATTTGATTGAGGACTACTAGTTTTTATTCGTGATGATGCTGATGGTAATGATGATTGAGTTGAAATAGCACTCCGCTCAATGTGCGCTGGTTTAAAACGATCGATCGAGATGTTCGATTGACCGCTATTGAGTTGGACGGCAAAAAATATGGTATGTCGAGAGAGAACTCAAAATGGACCTGAGTAGTTGGGTGTCAATCACTTCTTGGTGAAGTCTTGTTTTATAAAAACGAAAACAAAATCACAAGTATGTGGCGAAGAAGGAATATACATGTCCTTTATCTGGAAACGAGTATGTGTAAATGACAAAGTTGACATCTTGTTTTGAAGGTACTGAATAAATGTTGATAACGGTTCTAGAGTTGAATTCGCGGTCAGAAATTGCCCTGGCAATACTAGCGGTTTGCCAAACACAAGATACGCGGATGAACAGTGCAGATCTTCCTTAAACAGAGATCGAAGTGACAACATAACTAATGGTTAATTCTCCATCCAGGATCGATTGTTGTCAAAGTTGGAGCTAGTTAACGCAGCCTTTAATTGCCTTTAATAGCGCTCCAAAAGGCCGTTAGCACATGGGTGATATACTGTGGTTGAAATGTGCTTCGCCCCAAGAAGATTATGAAATTCCTTAAATAACGTAGACTGAAATTGAGGACCAAGATCTTTCGTTATTACTGATGGGCATCCATAGAAATCCAGTCTTTCAATATCATCTTAGCGACAGACTCGGCGGTTGTGAATTGAAGTGGGATGGCAACAGGCCGCCACGTAAATCTATCAGTGATAGTAAGGATGTACTGTTATCCGAGTACTTCGAGTAACGGACCCACTAAATCGACATGAATATGAGAAAAACGACCGTCAGTTGTATTGACATTCACTGGTGGGGATTTGTATGCCGATGTATTTTTGTACGCTGGCAAACAAGGCAACACTGAGTCTAGTGATTGACATTGGCATTCATGTTTGGCCAGACAAAACCTTCACAAATATGTTTGGTCGTCATATTTCGTCCAAGGTGAGACATAGAATGAAAATGGTCGAAAACTTATTTTTTCATCCCAACAGGAACTAGGGGTCTGGGATGTGAAGTGCTTTTATCACATTCGATTGACTTGTCACTGAGGGATACTGAAAGTTGCTCAGTTTTGAACGAGGAATCTTTTACTGAATCCAATAAATTCGTCTCCCTTTGCTGTGCGTCGGCGATATTTTCGAGATCTAGTTTTTATTTAACAGCGTTAACTATTGACCGTCGGCAACAGTGTTGTCATTCCCTTTAACATACCGAATGCCTGTTGTAAATTGTGAGATGAAATCTAGGTACCTGTAATCAAGGGTGTTATACTCGTTTGTTTTTGCATGAAGAGCAAAAATTAAAGGCTTATAGTCAGTAAGAACTGTAAAGTATAGGCCTTCTAAAGTGTGTCGAAAATGTTTTATTGAAATGTAAATTGCTAGTAACTTCCGTGAAAAAGTACTGTATTTTTTGTATTTCAGTTAGTTTGACAGAGAAGAGGGAAATTGGTGTAGTCTCTTTCTCCGTCTCCTGGTGTAAAACAGCTACTATTGCTTCTGATGAGACATCGGTAGTTAGTGAAAGCTGTGCCAGATCGTTATCACGCAAATAATTAAGTTTGGTGTAATTTGCTAGAGCATTTTTTGATTCGGTAAAGGCAGCAACAGCTTCGTATGACAGAGTTATCTTCGCGTCTTTTTCCCTGGCTGCGAAGTATGTGTGGCTGAGGTGCCAGGATATGGGAACAGTTAGGAATGGAACTAACGATAGTAATTTAACAATCCTAAGAAACGTCGAAGTTGTCGAAGAGTTGTTGGTTGTGAAAACTTATGCGTGGCTTTGACTTTATCTGGGATAGGTGTGATGCCCGTGCCATCAATTTCATGACCAAGGAAATTCAGTTTAGGCACGGCAAACACACATTTATCTGGGTTGATTTTCAATCCGAAATGCTGTAAACGCTCAAAAACTTGTGTGACGTGAAGCACGTGTTCGTCCATGTTGGCGCTTGCTACTAGTAAATAATTAATATATGCAAACGAGTGTGACAAACCACTAGGTGCATCGTCTATTAAGCGTTGGAATGATTGTGCCCCGTTTCGAAGTCAAAAAGGCATTCGGAGAAATTCATATAAACCGAAAAGAGTTGCGATGGCAGTCTTATGTATGTCTTCAGCGGCCACTGGGATTTGGTGAAAAGCTTTTCTTAAGTCGATCTTAGCGAAATCTGCTAAGTTTGGCACAGGGTACTTGTCAGGAATTGTCTGTGCATTCAAACGTCTATATTTTTCACAGGGTCTCCTGTGATTTGGGTGCCATATTGAGTGGAGATGCGAAAGGGCTTGATGAAGGGCAAATTATGCCTAGATCAAACACAGCATGTGCTATTTTATTTTTTTCAGGCCCGAGTCTGGCGGGCCGGATGCTTGTATTTTATGTACTGTTTTATGTTTTAATGTTTCAGTGTATTTGAAGGGTTGAGAAAGTGTTCGAAATTTATCCAGTACATGTGGGAGTTGATTATTTTCCGGCAAGGCAATCCATATTTTAGTAGAAGTTAGTGTAGATGTAATGCCTGAGTATGTAAGGTCAGTCGTCTGGTCTATTAGCGTGTGATTATCCATGTTTACAGGTAGCTTGTAATGCTCTAGGAAGTCCGCGCCAAGTATTGGGAATTGTACGTCCGCCACGGTATAAAAACCATTGAAAATCTCTCTTTAATCCGATGTTGAGGGTCAATGAAACCTGGCCGTAAGTCTGGGCTTGAGAGCCGTTAACTGCACGTAAGGTGTATGATTCTTTCATGGAAAAACCTGATCTGGGCGGTATCACACTCACTTGAGCAACAGTATCAACTAAAAACAATTCATCTGTGTTACGACCCCGAACATAAAAAAGACGGTTTGTTCTCTCTTCTTCAACAGCAAATTCCGCCATATTCGCTGCTGGATGTGGCGTTTCCCTGTTGTTTAGATTTGAATGCCGTCTGTGACTGAGAGTTACATGGCTTAACACAGCGTCTAGCCGACTGACCACAAATGCGGTGGTACCAACAAATAGTAGTCGGTCTCTCTCGGGACTTACTTTGAAAACGTCGGTGATACTTTACGAGTTGAGGGCTGAACGCCCTCTGCTCAGACGGTCAAGTTGAATCGACATCTTGTTGATTTGTTGCTGCAACTTTTCGATCAAGCTGTGGACGGGGGTGTCGTGTGATTCGGGGCTATGCGTGTTAGTGATGACTTTTGCTTCCAAAATTTTATCGGCTGTCTCAGCAATTTTCATCAAATCTAATGTGTCGGGAAGAGTCGCTAGGATTTGGGCAGTGTGGGTGGGCAGTTTGTCCATCCAAAGTTTGCGGAGTTTGTGACATTGTATTTTTTCAAGTAGACTCTTCATTTTACGCAAAATTTGCGTAGGCTTATTGTCGCCGCGTTAAAGGGTGTTGAAGAGCTCGTTTATTCGGCGTTCTTCTGATTTTCCCGTCCAATAAATTATGGCATCCCTCAATGCGTCAAAAAGTTTATCTGCTGGGATGTTGCCCAGTAAGTCTGATAATTCAGACGCAATTTCTGGCGGCAGGTTCTCCACCACGTAAGTAAAGCGAGCTGTCTGAGAATGAATCTTTTTGCCTGGAAAATGTCATTTTATTGAGAGAATCAGACATGCACATTTATATGGTTAAAAACTGGCAGATTAATTAGCACAGTGGCTTCATTGCATTCTTGATTTGTCATTATGGGTATGTATGCACGTGGTCGTTAAATAAATGGAAAAAAGAATTTTCGTACCAAGCTGGAAATTTGAACATTGATTTTTAAAGTGTTATTTATTGGTACGAACTTGGATGTTTTTTAAGTTTTCTTTAAAAAATTAGGTTGGATCGAATCACGTCCGGGTCACCAAATTGTAAAGGATTTTTAGTCCTTTACGATTTATATTACGATTCAAGAAAAATAAAAACAACAACACCAATTTGTAACCAATAAATTAAAATATATTCACTAAACAAAAAGGGATGTAATAATAGTATACATAGAATAGGAGGAAAATTTGTACCCCATTAACTGTTTGTTAACCAAAATCAATTAAATGAAAAAAGGTTTTTCTTCCGCTGAAAAGGTTTTTTTATAATTGTTAGAAAGATTTTCATGTAAGAACAAATAACATAAAAATGCAATTATTTTGAAAGTAATGGTAAGGGAACCAAATTTTGGACAAGATTATAAAGTTTAAAGGTTCTTGTTGAAAATGTTCAGACAGCAAAGTTCTGTGTCTGTGTGTGCGATAAGTAAGGTATGAGCAGAAAGAGACTTACATGTAGTCGCTTCCCCGGCATGTTCGTCTACTGATAAGCTCGCTGAAAGTTGCTGCGTATAAGAGAGGAGAGTGGATCAAACTCAAGCGGGCGGAAAATTTGGCTTACATAAAAAAATAAGTGATTGGCTAAAAATTAACCAGTCACTACACACATATGAAATAGCTGCTTCAGAGCCGAAAGATTAAAGGCACCAGCGATTGCTAAATTTATTTATACAAGAACAGTAGCGATTTATTAACCAATCGCAGACGCGTAAAAGCAAATATACGGAATGTAGGTAAGAGAAACATAAAAACACTATACACATCAGACGAGTTCATTCTAATGTTAAAAAAAAGTTCTCCCAACACACACACACACACACACACACACACACACACACACACACATATATATATATATATATATATATATATATATATATATACTCCAGACAAGGATATTTTAATATATATATGTATATATATATATATATAATTAAATACGCCAGACAAGGATATTTTAAATGATTTAGTAAGTTTTATTAAGTTTTGCATCATCATAACATTTTTCTGTTCATATATATATATATATATATATATATATGAGTGTGTGCGTGTTTGTGTGTATAAACTATATATATAACAACAAATAAATATAATTTACATATATATAAATATATATACACATACTTATGAATATACACATCTATATACAGTTAAATATACAATTGAAAATGACAAATATATATATATATATATATATATATATATTGTAAGTATGTGTTTATCTTTTTATACAATAAAAATAAAAACAAAAAACATCGCTTTTCGATGTCCATCTTTTGTCTTACAGACTTTTATATCTAAATGTTTTTACGTTTTTCAACTTTCATTACTGGTGTGTTGATAGAATTAAAATCATCATTAAAGAAACAAACACGCATATTACATAGAAAATAGACAATTCCTTAGAAATGAGAAAATAAGGATGGATCTTTTTTAATTTCTGTAAAATATTCTGAAATATATTTTGATTATTTTCTTCAATGAACTAAACAACCTAATTTTTATTTATTGTACTTTTATACGTGGATTTTCTATTTTTCATTCATTTTATTTCTCTGATCTTTTGCCGTTGAGAATTTTAATCGCAAAATCATCAGTCATTCAAACTTTCCAAGTGCTTTTTAATAAGTTCTCATCGAATTTCTCAGCAATTATCAAATATTATCATACATTATACGAAATATTATTTGTAACTTTTAAATGAATAAAATTATCCTGTCAGTCTATTAAGTTTTCTATTTATTTGAAATGCGCATTCGCGGTAGCAACTGTATGTTATGCGTTGAATAAGAGACACATAAACAAAATTAAAAGAACAAAATTTAATAATTATTTTAATGTTTGAATTTATGGAAATCAATATAGGTGTAATGAAAAAGAAGTATATTTTTTAAAGTATTTAGCCGCACAAAATTGATCTAAGGAAATAGAATGTTAATTTTGAAAATGATAAGAACGACCGCCAAAGGCCTACTGTCGAATTAGAAAAAGATAAATTAGCAAATTAAAGAAAAATTAAGTTAAATAAATAAAATAAATAAATGCTATAATACCTTTTAAGATATGCTACTTCTGTCTTATGTCTCTATGATTTTGCGTTGATTGCGATCTTTGCCTCGCTAACATGAAATTTAGTGATAAGGGAATGGTGAGTTATTCATAAGAAAGAGAGACGAATATTTAACACTAGAGAGACAGGCGTCTTTTGCTCAGGTAACAAGCAAACAATTTAATACAGATTTATGAGGCAAGCAAGTTTTCGTCCTTTTAAAGACATATATATATATATATATATATATATATTACGGAAATCAACAAATTTTAACAAAACTTGGTTATAAGCAACCGACAATTTGAAAAAAAAATAATGTTCAAACAATTCATTTCATATATATATATATATATATATATATATATATATATATATCGCATAATGATAATCCACGTATATTGTCTCAATATGCATAGGAAGATCTACTAAAAAGCTGTAAGTTAAAAATGTTTCTTTACCGTATTTATTTATTTATATTATTATATATATATATATGATAATTCAGACCGGCCTCGGCCTTTCATCAGAAACAAATGATTTTGAACTAGAAGCTTCCGTCGCGAGACGCGTCCGTCGCGAGATGTGTACGTCGCGTGATGTAGAAAGTAGTAGAGTTTGAATATTTGTAAACGTAAACCTAACTGTAGTAATACTGTTAAATGTTGTTTTAAAGAAAATCTTTTTAAGTGTATCTAAAAAAATATTTAACTCTTGAAATATTTATAAAGATTCAAAATACCTAAGTCCCTATTTAACCCTAGCCTATATGTATTTAATTTTAAAATCTAGTATTTTTCTTTTGTTCTGCGTGAGTATATGGAACTAAAATCAGAATCTATCAGTAAACATTTGCAGTTTTCTAATGTGTGTTCTGGTTGATTGAAGTGTTCAGCTATGGGGGAATAAGGTTTGTTTTGGCGTATTCTTAGTTAATGGCTATTAAAACGAAATCTTAATCTGTTTCCAGATTCACCAATATATCCACTATTTGGACATATTGAGCAGAGGAGAAAATATATTATATTTTGTCTGTAGCAGGTGAGGCGTTACAATGTTGAAGTTGGTGTTGGGTATAGAAAATAGTGTATTTTTTACTAAATATTTGCAAACTAAGCAACGAGGTTTATGGCATTTGTAATTTCCTGATAGGATTGTATTTGTTAGATATTTGGTAGAAGTGATGATAGCTGATGATAGTTGGGAGTTTGTTTCATTGCATTTATGGGTGGTTTATAGAAAATGTCTTTGATTTTTTTGTTTGATTGGAGATTCTTGTAACCATTTTTTAAATTTTGAATAAGTGTGTGAGAATATTGATTGTGGTTTAAAACCATGGGAATGCGACTGTTGTTTTTTCTTTTGTTGTATGTGTGAAGTGTGTTACGATTTATATGGATGGTTTTATTTAGCGCTTATTTCATTATTTTTATTGGGTATTTACATTTTAGAAATTGCCCTGTTAGGTTGTTAATGTTGTATAGAAAATCTAGATGGTCTGATCATATGTGTTTGATTCTTAGAAATGAGCTGTATACGATATATATTTTAATTTAAGGGGATGGCAACTGTTAAAGTATAAGAATCTATGTTGGTTTGTGGGTTTGTTGTATAGACTGATGGAAAGTGTATGTTTGTTTAATTTTATCATGATGTCTAAGAAAAGGACGGATGAGTACTCCATGGTAAATTTAATTGTATTGTGGAAGATGTTGCAGAAAGTAAAAAGGTTTTTTTTTTTATTTTTCTAATCCATGAGTCCATAATAAGAAAATGTCCTAAATATATCTAAATAATGTAATGATTTATATTCTGAATTGTCTAGTATCTTTCTTTCTAGAATGTGCATAAAGATATTGGCATAACTAGGTGCCATTTTCGTGCCCATTGCAGTGCCACTAATCTGTAAATAGTGTTTGTTGTTGATTTTTAAATTATTATGAAATTTATTTATTGGCATATATCTGTAATTTGGTTGTTAGGTAATTTGCTTTTACTAAGGAATTCATGGCAAGCTGATTGTCCTTCAACATGTGGAATGTTCGTGTACAGAGACGTAACATCCATCGTTACTAGGATATTATCATCGTGGACCAAGTTAATGTTTTGTAATTTGTTGAGAAATTTAGTAGTGTCTCTAATATAACTAGGTATGTCAGGCAATAAAGGTTTTAGGATATTGTCTATGTACCCAGATATAAGTTCTGTGAGTGTACCAATGCCTGATTTTAAGTGTTTTTTTAAAATTTTATAGATGTTCTCTTCATTATTTGATCGTTTAGTTTGATGTGGGTTGGATGAAGAAGTATTAGGGTGTTTTTCTGAAATGATTTTGGAGAGTTTATGTAGTTTTGGGATAGTGTAAATTATTGCTGTTTTAGGTTACTCAGGAATAAGAGATTTTATTTTATTTTTTATGTTGTGGTTCAGGTTCTGATTGAGAAGTGATAATTCTGTTTTGTAAGTGCTAGTCGGATCTAGAAGTA
Source organism: Ascarosepion bandense (assembly GCA_037127315.1). Classification (NCBI taxonomy): domain Eukaryota; kingdom Metazoa; phylum Mollusca; class Cephalopoda; order Sepiida; family Sepiidae; genus Ascarosepion; species Ascarosepion bandense. The sequence continues at coordinate 155,086 of JBBBDQ010000677.1, read as the reverse complement.
AGGGTACATAGAATCTGTTATTTTGAAGTTGTGATTCTGATTCTTTAATATAGTTGTTAGTGTACTAACATGGTCATAGCTCCGCCCTTATCGGCTGGTACGATAATTATGTATCGGTTGTTTTTAAGTGTATAGAGGGCTTGGTGTTCTATTTTGAATAAGTTGTGTTTTTTCATTTGATGTCCTTTGTTTTTTAAGAAGTTATCCATGTGTTCTCTGGCTTTTTTGTCATATTGATTCAAGTGTTGGATACGTCCGCTTGGTGGAGTCCATAGTGTGTTATTCTTCGTAAGAGGAAGCTTGAAGCATGATTAGTTAGCGCTGTAGTCAGTAGTAGAAGTAGATTTCTTGTATGAGAAATATTCTTTTAGTATCAGTCGACGAAGGTATTTTTCCATATCGTAGCAAAGGTTTAGATGTTTTAATGTTTGTGAGGGGCAGAATGATAATCCTTTATTTAATAACGAGGTTTCACCTTGGGTGAGAGTATATTTAGATAGGTTGGCGATGTGATTATCAGCAGAGGTGTTATGGGTGTAGCGTACATAATGAGATCTTCGTGGAATCTGTTTTTGGTTTTTCAAAAATATACACTGTGTCAGCTTTTTTGGTACAAGGAATTGACTGTTTTTTAATTGAATGTATTGAAAGGGAGAAAGTGTTAAATAGAGAGAATAAGTGATTTTTTAGATAATTTCATGAAAAAGGATTTCTTAATGTAAGCAGTGTTGTGCGCAAGATTTCTTAATTGCGTGGAGTTTCTGTTGTATATATATTGGGCTTTTTGTTTATGCAATGTAATAAAGCTGTGTTGGAAGTTTATTTAAGTCTGAATCCCTTTGCTATTAATTCCATTTTTTTGCAAAGTCCGAGAAATATAATATCCGAGTGTATCTGTGCCAAGTTGTAGAAAATTGTTTCTAGTTTTCTTTTATCGTGGAGTTTCTTGCCGTTTAAATAGGGTCCAAATAGCATAATGATAATCCACGTATATTGTCTTAATATGTATAGGAAAAACTACTAAAAAGCTGTAAGTTAAAAATGTTTTTTTTACAGTATTTATTTATTTCTATTATATATATATATATTTGATAATTCAGACCGGCCTCGGCCTTTCATCAGAAAAAATGATTTTAAACTAGAAGGTCAGTCGCGAGATACGTCCGTCGTGTGATGTTTACGTTGCGTGATGTAGAAAGTAGTAGAGTTTGAATATTTGTAAACATAACCCTAACTGTAGTAATATTTTAAATGTTGTTTTAAAGAAAATCTTTTAAGTGTATCTAAAAAAATATTTAACTATTGAAATGTTTATAAAGATTCAAAATACCTAAATGTCTATTTAACCCTTGCCTATATGCATTTAATTTTAAAATCCAGTATTTTTCTTTCTTTCTGCGTGAGTATGTGGAACTAAAATCGGAATCTATCAGTAAACATTTACAGTTTTCTAATGTGTGTCCGGTTGATTGAAGTGTTCAGCTATGGGGGAATAAGGGTTGTTTTGGCGTATGCTTATTTTAGGATTATTAAAACGAAATCTTAAACTGTTTCCAGATTCACCAATATATCCACTATTTGCACATATTGAGCAGAAGAGAAAATATATTATATTTTGTCTGTCACTGGTGAGGCGTGGTGGGTGTTATTTGATTTGATATGTATATATATATTGTCTGTGAGTGTCTCATTAGTTTACTTGTAGAAATGCATTTTAGGCAAGCATGTGTTTTGTAATAAATCAAACCAAAACATTGAAGAGTAAATCCATTACAAGTTTATCATAACGAAACTTCGAAAGAATTTGCACATTCAAGTGAAAATTTTTCCGCATTAATTCCAATTCTTTCTATTGAGACACACACATACACTCACTCACACACACACAAACATACACACATATATACACACACAAGCACAAACATATATATATATACACTTATATATATACTAGATAAAAGAGAATACATAAAATCTATCTAGTAACAACACACACTCATTAATCAAACACTAGCTAACCACGCCACTGTCCTAAAAATTCTTACGGTCAACAAACAAGATGGGTTCCCTAATAAAATAAAAACCCGCACACACAGGCACAACTGACCAAGTAATCAACCTTCACACACCACGTTCTTCGAAATTCTAACCAAATGATATACCCGACCAATAAAAACGTACATTAACCATTTAACTTCGCACACCAAGTTCTTCAAAAGTCTAACGGTCAAAACGGAAGACAAGTTCCCTTTATTATCAATAACTCCAACCAACCTCACAATAACAATGAACCAAGTATAGGTGGCGATGATTTCAGTTCTCCTGAGGAGATGTTGGATACCCAATGTCGAAACAACCATATGATTGTAGAGGACATATATAGAAAAATTATGTACATGTTCAAATCATAATATATATATATATATATATATATATATATATATAATAAAAAAGTGAAAGAATATTTAGACTAAAATCCGCTGTACATGTATTAATCTTTATAAAGTGTGCTCGATAATGATTATAGTTTAATTTTATATTGGTATGTATATACATAATAATGCGGATGTGAGTTGTGCTGTACTGATGTGCGTTGTGGTGCAGTAGATATCGATTCGGAATGACAAATCGGGAAGCCGAGGTCGAATTCCAGTTCAATTCGATGCATTCATTTACGCAAAAATACCCTTTCGAAAGGTATTAATCCGTTTCCTCCCTCCAGTTATGGGTTAAAAAATTAAAATATTTGGCTTCATATATATGTTTTATCTCGATCTTTGGCGTCATAGACTTGCATCACACGAGATTACCAAAATATTCAGAGTGGGAAACAATGATAGATTTAAACAATTTTCTGATCTGTGGAGTCATCAGATACATTTCCTTTAACTGTGTATAACCCGAGAAATAGTTGATTGAAAATATATATTTATGACTACTATTTGTTTCTTTTCCGATCGAAAATATATTCTAAATATTGTAGTCGAGTAATAATCAGTAAAAATTACTTTGTAGACAAGTTACATCAAAATTTAAAGAAAAAGAGACGGACCACATGATATATACGAATCGATTCCAGACATCATAAATTTAAAACGTGTCTGCCTAAAATTTCTGAGATTGTATTTTTTAGGAACAGATATTGTTTTAAGAACTGAACATTAAAAATGAATTTCCAGTCGTTTTCTCATCCATAGGTTGAACACTTTAAAACTTGACTTTAAAACTTCTCTTTTGCGTATTACCCTGTTTTTTACCATGACAATTTAAAAGCATATTCTATCAACATTAGAGATGAAAATGCTTCAATTCGGACCTCAAATATTGTGATGGATATATCATCTCTACGTGTGTAACAACAAAATAGATTAAGTATATATACAAATATGAAAAGTATTTATTAAGTTATATATTTAGGGAATTTTGAATTTTTTTTATTTTACTAGATTATAATTACAAACATTGTTTAAATCTCTGTTTAAATTCCCGCTCTAAATATTTTGGTAAATCTCGTGTGATGCAAGTCTATGACGCCAAACATCGAGATAAAACATATATTTGAAGCCAACTATTTTGATTTTTATAAACAGCAGTTAAATTTATTCCATCCTGTTAGAATGGAACTTGTAGATTATGAAAATATATTCATGCAATAAAATCCCGGTTGCCTTTCTGTCTATTTGCATGATTTATTGAATGGCACTGACAAATGATCGAGATGCTTGTGTAGATAAATATATTCTAAAAACAAAAATTAGAGAGTTGACTATATTATTAATTTTGCAAACGATCTCATCAAGATAAAGATAATCTATTAGAGAAGCAAATATATTTATATATCAAAGACATGTTTAATGGAATTTCTTTGTTTACATCTACCAGCTTTTGTTGATTTACGACATTATCACATGATATCTTTTCAAAATTCTATGCATTATATGGAAAGTTCATAAAAGTCAACCGTCTGCCGACACACACACACACACACACACACACACACACACACACACACACATATATATATATATATATATATATATTATAAAGGATTTTCGATTATTACCATGGATGATACATATTTCACTGCTTTGGTGTTTTAAGGCGGCTTGTCTTACGGCGAAATATGTGTTATCTTTGGTAATAATCAAAAATCTTTTATAAAATATTACTCTGTTAAATTAAATAAATGAATTTAACATTGAGTTCTCTCGAGTTCGTCTCTTTTAGAATTTACCCGGATTACATACCAAGTGTACTATTATATATATATATATATATATATATATATATATATATATATATATATATATATATAGAATCAATCATTTCACACGAGCTTGGGTGCACGAGGACTATCATTTAATAGATTAACAAATAAAGACCGATCAGGACATAAACCATGGCTCGAACAAGATGATAATCTGATGTTTCAAGATCTGAGTCTGGTTGATGCGGCACTTCCAGCACTTCAAGGTTCTCACGTTCAAACTTGTTCATAATGTACGATGGCCTGAAGCTGTAGAAATGCGCTTTTTGAGTTACCGGCTTTCAGTCCATCCTATAATCGCTGAAGTTGCTGAGAATATCTGCTACTCTTCAGAGAATGGCGATCAGAGATAAGCTCATGTACAACATTATTTTAAAATTCTACCAAATATGCAATATATAAACTGTGCATTTTTGGCAACAAATTCTGAAGCATGACTGAAATGAGAGCACAGATTTATCTGATTCTTCTTTTATGGGCCCTGTCCCTTCAGGACGAAGGCGATCATGTTTTCCATATCCCCGGTGGCTCTGAGCACAACTTCCCCTGTTACACCATGCAATCCTCGTTCAGTCACCCACCTCATTAATTCCTTCAAATATGTTATCCGTTGCTTTACCCTGTCTCTTTTTTTCCTCTATCTGCCCTGTTAGTATCAGATTCTCCAAGCCCTCCTACTTTATTGCGTGTCCGGTGAAAAGACACATCCCTGTCTTACGTCCCTTTCTATCTTTGTATATCTTTTTTTCATCCTGAGTCCCAATTGGACGCCACAAATGAGTATATGCACTATTTGCCAATAGTTGTTCTCAAATGATCCTATGTAGTTGATCATGATCATTGATCAGTTAGTGAGATTTTTATCTACACCGTTTTAGGATGGTTGAACGTTTGCATGTGTTAAGCGATGATGCTTTGTGAAGTATGAAGTTCAGCCGACTATTTACGAATATTCATGCTTGGGTGTTGCTCAGACTTTTCTAGCAAGACCTCACCTTCCATAACTGAAACTATTAGAGCAATTTCTCGTCGTTAAGGTTGCTGTCACATTCTGCTCTTGCACACCGTGCCGTTACCCTACAAATAGCTCAAAAGAGATCTAATTAAAATTTGTTCACCATTCTTTATCAAAGCTGTAAATGAGAGATATATAAATAATGTTTATATATTATATATGAAAATAAATTATAAACAGTTGATCAAAGAATGTACAAGTTGTCAAAAATGAAAGATATATTATGGAGATACAAGATGTAAAAAATAATCCATGAAAACCGAAAAATGATTTGACACAATCTTGTAAGCAGATATAAGTAGAATATAAATTTTTCTCTGAGAAAATTCGACAAATAACTAACATCCTATCACACATTATAGCTTTAAACCGATAAATATATCGTTCATTCAGCAAAGAATTTGAACACTCTCGGCTACTGGCGTGTGTTTATATGGTATATGATGCGCTAAATTTTGCCTTTCTCTACCGAGCGCTCATAACGGAGACGTAGAATCGGAGAATGATGTCAATTCGTTAAAGTTTCAATCCTGGCCAGAAGCAATCGGATGTCTAACTGTACTGATCAGATGTTATATAGCGAAAAAGAACTGTTCGAGAATGACTTATATATATAGATATGTATGTATAAGTTATTATATATGCCGAATAATATTGTATTCAGTGAAAATTTTTCATCCGATTATTTTTGTAACCTTTTTTACAAAAGCAAATTTGTTATGAATTCGCACAATAGAAAGTGAATAACAACAACAACAACAACAATAATAATAATAATAATAATAATAATAATAATAATGACGATGAAATTAGAATAGATTAATAATTAATTTTTTTTGCATGACTTTATTGAGAAACAGAATAATCAAGCAGAATATCTGACATATAATATTCTAACCATTCTTATTTCTCATTTAGATCATATGCAAATAACCATGGCAGTATGCCAACGCCGATAAATAAAGTATTCATGTACTATTTCAATTTTTCCGAATCAATGTGACAAAACCACTAAAGTTCAAGGGGTTACTGAAATTAAACGAAACAGAGAGGATAAAAAAGTAAAAAGTGTTATAACATATCTTTTGGTCAAGTGATTTACTTTAAGATAACAGTTATAGCATGTAACTATATAAAGCAAACTGGAAGAAGTTTCATTTGATATATAAATTTTAAAAATATTTCTACGTGACTAGAAGGTTTTCTATGTGTACAATTTATTTTTTTTAATTTAGATAGTGCGGCTAAAAACATAATAAGTTAACAATAATATTATCCTTTCTAATCCTTTAATAATATTTCAAGGTTTTATTTATCAGTTGATCAATATATTACACCAAACCGTTGACATACACTCTACACTTTTCAGAAATTTTCCGAGAGAAAATTGCAGAAACGTGTGAGCCAATTACTATAAGAGAACAACGAATATATCTTTTCTTTCAAATTTATAAAATCAAAATAATGAAACACGCTATGAAAAATGAAGTTCTTTCTTTTCAGCCGAATATCAGTTCCAGTATCTCTCGAAGTATTCTCGTATAACCAAAAGTCCCAACAGGAAAGATGCCTACTCACAGATGAAAGGAACAGTGTAAATTACACCTGTGTCGGAAGGTAGACTTACTGCTAAATCTGACATCAAGTTAACAACTTGAAATGATAATAACGGACAGTGGGAGGTAACGGTTGAGAATTGAAGAAAAGACAAGAAAATTAGGGAAATGCGCTGACAAGAAGCTAATGTTCAAGGATCAAAGATCTGATCATGTCGGTAGCATTACCTCCCTGACTAAACCCAGCTTCCGATGTGATCGAACTGTCATTCCGAGCATTCAGGCGCTAAATCCATTCCCGAAATACAAAATTCGATTATTCTTGCCCTTGAGAGAAGAGGGGAAAAAGAAGAATGAATGGCTGAGTTTCGGGATTTAAAAGATTGACAGACTATGATGACGGGCTAACAGCTACGAATCCAGGTCGCATTGAAATGGTTGGTATTTGAGTGAAGCAAGTAAAAACTTGCAATTTTATATTACTTCCGACTCTGCTGCCGTCTTTGGAAATTCCTATCTATTCTCATTTCGTTCTTTTACTTATCATTATCTTAGCATTCAATTTATCATAGATACTGTTTCTTATCATATCACATTTACGTACACTTAGCTGTGATCTATTCAGTTTTGAACATCCTCTTTGGGGATAATTCTTCAATATTTTATTTTACAATTTTTCGCTTTAAAACATTTTTCTTCATACATGTCTCTATTTGTTCTTTACTTCATATGTTTTATTGATTTTTCCTTTTTCTGTCTCTTCTCATTACTGTAAATCATTCACGTTTTCCATTTTTCCTTAAGTATTTCAAAGAATTGGATCAAATATTCGTAGCCTATATATGAAAAAAAAAGTGAAAGCATCAATATAACAGAAAATAAACGTAATTTAAAAAATGAGAATTTTACTTAAGCGACTGCATTGTTATGTTGGTTTCGTTAAGTTTATTTAAACTTTAGCATTATCTGCGTTTATAATTTCGATAAATTTGCACGTATCTTCTTGGAAAAAACACTATTTTTATCCAAGAAAATGTATAGATATGTGTTTATTTTGGATGTGAAGCTACAAAGAGGAATAGATAGTTCTTTCTCATACGACAGCTGTATGAATATTATTGAATTTATGTTCCATAGAAACTGTTCTGTGCAAGAAAAAAGAAGTTGTCTACAAATTTCCGTCATCCAATTTACGGACTTTAAAAGTAATCAGAAGCAAGAGTATTTTAAATTCGATCTTGCAAGAGTTGAACAAAAAATTTACTTAATTAGATATTCGCAAAAGACCGGGTGCTTTCAAAAGTGAAAACAGACAGCGAGTGAATTGTTTGTGGTTGTCTGTTATCATATCTCATCTCTTTGAGTGAAGTAATTAAATTCACATCCATTCACTTTCCATTATGCAAAACTTCTTTAGTCATTCATTCTGTTGCCTATATTTAAAGAGGTTAACGTCGGATGTGTAAATATAGGAGAATAAGTTTATGTTTAATTATTAGGAACAAAACATCTCCTTATAAAGAGCCACACAAGTTGTTGGAAATATATCATATTTCTTAAATAAGATATATTTGAAAAAATCAATTTGCTTTCATACGTTTCGCATGAAAATTATAAATAAGAACAATGTGACCGAATCGGTTAATAGTGAGAACGTAAGATTTCCTGCTAAAAAAAAGTTATTCATCCAAAATACATTTGGATGAATCTTTCTCATGGTAATCAAAAACGTGGGGTACAATCAGGTAAGATACGTGTGTGTCTGTTACATTCTATACCATTTTGGTCATTGACAAGTAGACGGTCGAAATTTTCCTTATGTGAACAATAAAATAGATCACGTTGACTCTAACCCCTTGGCTGTTTATTACATCAAGCAAATATTTCCCCATGTGAGCTGATATCTGATATATTTTTAGTAACGAAGGATGAGCGTGCCACTTTAAGGCATTGGCCTGAAGATATCGATAAAGAATAACGCAGTGATCTAATCATTACGGCCAAATAGGAACAATGACAATAATCATTAAATTTTAGCTTTATTATGCCGTGAGAATGTTACAAAAGAACCAGTTTACACGTTAACGTAGATTGATATCTAAGGAACTTACATAATTTAAATAATTTATTTCATGTTTAATGTATGTGAATGTTTTGAAGAGCATAATTTTAATGTGATTTTTCAAAAGATTTTAAAGCCGTTTCACTTTTTCGAGGCGTAGCAGAACTAAGTTTGTTAGATTTACCTAGCTTACTATAATGACAGTTTTTGAAACTGCGTAACTTTTAATGTAATTCACAAGTTTGTGATAACAATGTGTGTTCCGTTGGAAGCATGCGTATATAATTCACACACAAATTAAGTCACCAGTGAACATTATTTTCTGACTGTATCTTAAAGTAAATTGAGTTGTGTATCAGTAATTCCGTAAAATCATGTTGCTTTCTTTTCATTGAACTCAATCTGTATGCATTTCACATAAATTACTCATCTCTAATTGTGTCAATGAGCATTAAACGTAACATTCAGATACAAATTAAGCTAAAAAAGCTACGAATATATTGTCTCCCACTTGTAAAATTTATATTTTGTATTTCAAAAGCTAAGCAAAGTATTGAGAGGCCGGAAGATTTCATTAGAGACAAAATATACTTGATTATTAAGTGATATCTGTTTTCACATAAAGCAGCGAATGCTGGACAATCTTCTTAAAGGTGAATGTGAGAATCGAAACAACAGAAATGTTGGTTTACAGCAGGTTGCTGAGGATACCATGGACCGAACATTTTAGAAATGGCAAAGTTTTGTATAGAATGAAACATACACCTAGAATCAGGAGAAGACAACTGAGGTTTTGGAGAAACGTAATGAGGTAAAAGGATGACTTGAAGAGTCTAATACTTACAAAAGTATAGAGGGAAAGAGAGACAGAGAAGCAGCAAAAGACGTAATAGATTCGCTTGTGTATGGGTACGGCGAAGCGGGGTTTCGGTGAGATAGCAATTAGAAATATGTTAAAAGCGACATGGGAGATGGGCAAGTGGAATAGAAAAGCCGATCTGCAGCAGTGGTTTTCCAGGTCGATATTAGCCTGGAGCAGTGATGTCTAAAACTTCTCCATATATATTGTCCCACATTTGTAAATATCTAAATAAAAATAATTTATATTTTTTATATACTAAAGACTCATTTTAAAGGTTAAGTCGAGTATTGAAAGGCCGGAAGATTTTATTACATACAAAAAAAGTACTTCATTATTAAGTGATATCTGTTTTTATATATTGCAGCGAATGCTGGACAATCTCCTCAAAGGTGAATGTGAGAATCGAAGCAACAGAAATGTTGTTCTACAGAAAGTTACTGAGGATACCATAGACCGAACATTTTAGCTACGACAAGAATGAAAACGAAAGGGAAACTTATACCTTGAATCAGGGAAGACAACTGAGGTTTTGGAGAAACGTAATGAGGTAAAAGGATGGCTTGAAGAGTCTAATACTTACAAAAGTATAGAGGGAAAGAGAGACAGAGAAGCAGCGCAAGACGTAATAGATTCGCTTGGGCATGGGGATGGCGAAGCGGGCTTTGGGAGAGATACTAAAAAGAAATATGTTAAAAGCGACATGGGAGATGGGCAAGTGTAATACATGATCGACTACGTCCTGAATGGTCAGGGCACATAAAGAACAAGAATAGGCTACGAGCCTATTTGTCAAATTCCGAAACAAATTGGGCTGTCAAGCATTTTGTTGATTTAATATTGGCAAGGAAATCTGGAAGCAAGATATAATGTAAATAGTCTAAGGATACATTTAATGGTATTTTCTAAATCGTGAATATGATTAGCAAGATTACTCATAACATTATCAGGCAATATATTATAATGTTTGAATGTCTAATTTTTTCGTATTGTAACGATTTATATTTCAAGTATTATTCTAAAAAATGAATATCAGTGGAATTCATTGTATTCACTTACGCGCAAATACCCTTGTAAAACGTATTAATCCATCTCTTCCCTCCAGCTTTGGGTTAAATAATAAGACAGATTTGGTTTTCAATAGCCTTGGCTGGTAAACAGTCTACTACAGAAAGCCATGGCAACCTACTGCCAGAAAAAAAATTCTGCCCAGTCAGTTATGTTTCTTTCGAAACATGATCGCCCAAGCGTATTTGATGTATAGAACTTAGATGACAGGCTGATTATAATAGTTGGAAACATAATTAAAACTTCTACTGGGCATGTTGTTGGGTATCGGTTTTCTATTGTTATGAAGTAATAAACTGATTTCCCACTAATTATACTTATTATAATAATGTAATATAATCTATCTTTTCTCCTTCCAGTTATCGGTTAAATAATAAGATAGATTGGGTTCTATAGACTTGGCAGGCAACCAGTCTAACACAGAAAGCAATGGCAACCTACTGCGGGAAAATTGTCTGCCCTGTCAGTCATGTCTCGAAAGAGACATGATCGCCTAAGTGAGTTTGACGTATGGCATTAGATGACTGATTTTTCTATGCGGATTTTTTATTAATTATTTACTTTTAAAATGCAAAGGTAGTTTACATGCATTGTTTGTTTAACTATACTCGCGCTCTGCGTAAGAAAATAACGTTATTTGGAGAAAATATCTGTGATATTTCTTATGCTGGTATTTGCGGTGCGGTGTACAGTATTTACCGTATGTTGTATGATGCTCGTAGGAAATAGTAGTTGCAAAATTTATTGTGTGTATATAATAGTGAGAAAATATTCTTTTCAGTCTTTTTATTAACAAAGATAGAATTATGATTCTGTTTGACCTCTGCACACCCAGGAAGAATTGGATGAATATCAATGTAACATAACATGAATGAAAGCTATGTTACAGAGATAAGGATAACTTGCGATATTGAAAAAGATCCCGAGATTTCAATAATACCAAAGATGCCATTTCTGATAGAAGTTAATTAATTATTACTTCTTGCCGTAGTAAAGAGGAAACTCCTTTTGGTATTAAATTAAGTGCGGTTACTTCAGTTTCAGTTGATTTACATTCTTCAGATTTATTGTCATATTCACTGTTACACTATCTTCCGTTGGTATACATTTTTTTGTTTGGTTTAATGCAACGGAGAGAAAGGAATCAATATTAGTGGTATTATTAGTTGTGCTTTATTGTAATGAGCGATGTGAGCTTATGTAAAAATCTATTTTCATACTATCATGTACTTGTAAAAGCCGGGAAATAGGTAAACAGGTAAATTAGATGACAATTTGAAAAAAAGAGACATATAGTTTTCTTCCTTTTTCATATAAGATACGGATTATTTTGGGCCAGGTGGAAATTTGACAAAATGACCGAAGTAATAAAAAATGTCAGGATTTACTTGATAAGGTCAGGTAGAGTTGAATCCCCAACGTTTGTTCGTGGAAAAAGAAATTATAGAAATTGTAAAATTTAAAAATGATGTAATCGAAAGAAAAAAGACAGAAAGACATTACGTCATGCAAGCTGTTGATATTTTATTCGTCGAGCCATTGCTCTCCGCAAATCCTGTAAGTGGGAAATAATCTCATTGGTCAAAAGCTTTCAGTCGGCCAAATCCCCCGAGTGGATTGGGATGGTTATAAAATCCGGACTCGGCGAGAAAAATTAGTAGTTTTTGTGGGTCGAAATGTAACGACTGTGGAAAAGAGTTCCCAACTGAGGGAGCCATAACCCACGGCTGGTCTCCCACCACAGAACTTATGACTAAAGAGTTAATGTCGAATGAAGACTGCCGCCGATTAACTTAAAGAATTAATGTTGAATAATGCGCCTTCGATAGGAATCCCGAAAGTACGTTACTGATTTTTTTTTAAATTATGGAAGAATTGAAATTTCTGATTCCTCGTTCGCTCTACTTCGGTAAACTCCGTTAAACTCCGATAAGAACTCGAAAGGGCTTTGTTGTTTTAGAAGTTGCAGAGAGAATTGACACCCTGATGATAGAGAATATATGAAAAAACTTTAATGAAAATTTAATAAATACGTTAAAATACTTTAATGAAAATTTGAAGAGTTCTCTTCAACGAAACATTCTTATTTTGAAGATTGAAAGCTCTGAGATTTTGAAAACTCTCTCTCTCTCTCTCTCTCTCTCTCTCTTTCTTTCTATCTCCGTTGCAAACTGGCTTTCCGATAACTGTATTATCTGCTTCTATAACTAATAATTATTTTTTTTAATAAATACCTTATTCTTAACTCTCCGGGCGTCTTCGACCATATTCATTTATTTACTTTTTTTTTGGTGCGGTATTTATTTTTAACCACAAGTGTCCGGTTTGGTTCTGGTGGAAAGACGGCTACTGGATTTGCACAAACCTACTTTCTGAGATTAAATCACAATGTGGGCAGTGGTCCGTTGTTGCAATAGACGTCTTGAAGACTAGCTTTTGTGACGAGATCAACACAACCAGCAACAGCGGCTCGAAAACGTCGACACAGCGGTTACCTTTTTGACATCATCGCAGCGGGACCCGTTCCCTAACCAGCAAGCGATGGAACCAACCGGCCAGCCGGTCGGTAGTGTCACAACCGTCGACGAGAACAAGCGACATGACCAGGTTTTGACTCGAGCGTGGCCACGGATAAAGCCGGCTCGAGCAAAAATGCTACATCACGGCGTTCCTGCCGTTATACTCTCTCCTTATTCAGGTTACTGGACGTTTGAACCCGAGTAGATTTTTCTCCTCCCTGAGCCATGCTAACTCCGGATGTTTTAGTTATTCCCATTTAACTCAACTTTTATTGGCAGATACTGAACCCTTATGTCACTGAATCTAAGCCCACGTGTTTATTCATTTATTCACGTTTTCTTACAGGTACAGCTCAACATTCTAGTCACTTGAAAATGGGCGGAGCATACAACTATCGAAACGTCATAAATATAGCAATAAAAATGAGAACAACGTCCAAAAAATGTAAATAGTATAAACGTCTAATCTCAGAAATATAGACAGATATTCCCTTATAACTTTAATCATATATACAATTAAAAGTAAGCTTTTGTAGTGGGTGGGGATCGAAATACTCTTTCAGTTGCGTCTCCTTCATCGAAGACTGATTGCGGCTCAGTTGTATCTCTGTCCGAGGACGGTCATGCATTTCAGTAAAAAATATACTGAGAGATGCTCAGTTCCGGGGAACAGTGACTTTAGACCGTGCCAAGAAGTGGGGGACCGTTGCTCGTCAGTGGGACCAGCGCGACCTCAGGTAGCGGGACTGGGCAAGTTTTGTCGCTTGGCCGCTCCTACGCGTTCGAGCTCCCCACATTAAACCTTGAACTTGTGTCACATCCACTTCCTGGTGGAGGGAAGAAGTAAATAACTACAAAGCAATACGTTTTCTTTTCAAACTAGTTATCAAGCAAAGAAGGGTGATTCTGGAGTTTCAAATAACATTTTGTCTTTTAGAGAGTATTTAAATAATATCAAGTGATTTTCTATCTAAAATTGCGTTCTTATAAAAAAACGTGGTAAATCTATATTTACTTCTCTCACTGCTTTTTTTAATGTTCATGATTGCAAAACAATTGTTATTTTGAACGATCTTTCTAATGTTGCTAATATGTTCGTCTGAGGCTTTGTTCGCAGTTATGAATTCTGCTTGATCATGTAAGCAACTCATGACCGCTTGTAAATCTATAGATAGTAGCTATTAAAATTTTGTTAACATCTTGAATGTTCGGCATCATAGTAATATACGATATGTCGACCATTTTGATGCAGTATCTCGCATTCAACCTAACTTTATTTTGAATAATCTATAGCATATCGGAGCGAAACTTTATTGGACAATGGTAACGAATCACAGAGTATTAAATCTGGATTGTTATTTTGATGATGTTTCCTATGATGAAATACAGTCAGTCAGTGATGTGCCATACGTGATAAAAGCTTGGGTGATCATGGCTCGAAAGTTACATGACTGACTCGGCAGAAGGTTATCCCGCAATAATTTGCCAATTACTTTCTGCGGTAGACTGATTGCCAGCCAAGGCTAAAGAACCCAATCTGTCCTTTTATTTAACCCATAATTTGTGGAAAGAGACGGATTAATACTTTTCTCAAAGGTATTTCTGCCTAAGTGAATGCAAAGATTTAAACTGTTATTCGAACTAAGCTCCCCGATTTCTCCTTCCGAACCGATAACCACCGTACCACAACGCACATCACGTTGATGAAATACAACTGCTCCAAAAATGAACACAGAGGAGAGTATTAAAAGTGATTTCAAAATATGGAAAATATATGACATATAAAACTACTCTATTCAAATTGATTAATTTTATTTGTATTTCTTATAATATTTACACTTGTTCTATCTTTATAACATAACTTAAATTTGGAAAATGTAATTTTTACTTCGAAGTTCTGTAGAGTTGGTTAAAAATCTTAAAAAATACAGTAAAAAGTACAATACTCTTTACATGTCTACAATTTAATCTTGAATTTAAAACGTGTATTATGTGCTGTTTCTAAACAGGTCGCTGACATCTCCTATCTTTTCTAGCGAGAACTAATTTTTGACTCATTCTGATCTCTCCCAATTTGTTCTATCATCAATGTACACACGTTTCTATGTCTATTTTCTTTTGCCTCGGTTACATTCAATAAATTCTGTCAAATTCCCTGAATCCACTTTTCTCATTATTTTTTCTTGAATTTTCATCTTTATTCATCTGACCTCAATTACAAAACCTTCTTTTTTTCCATTTTCCTTAAATTTTCTTTTTTACTCACATGCGATTTCACAAAATTCTCAACCGCATTTCTGCAGCTTTAATCTGGTATTCATTAGTGAAGAGATTTTCCAGCATTCACTGTCGTTTAGGGAGATTGATATTGCATGATGTCTATGCATTCAAATTTGTTACAAAGGAAATTCTGCATTTCTTAATATTTTATTTATTTATTGAAAGGCCTGTTCCGCTATCTTTATACGCATTTAGGTTTCTGTCACAGTCTTAAAAGGTACCGTACATTAATTGTGCATACATTTCCCTCATCCTATTCATTAGAAACATCAAATGTGATAAATATTGTAAGAAGCAGTGTAGTGATTGTTATTGATTTATACTAACGAATACCTTATGATTATACATTTCCAATGTAAATTACATTTTGTTCTGTTTTGGGTTGCAAAATAACATTCACACTATCGTTTTTGTGTTTAATTTGTTTTTACTATAATGAAATTTCAAATTATTCAAGGCTAGAGAGCAACGCAGCGTGGAGATATGCTGCCAAAATTATAATTAGGAGAAGACGAAAGAAGTTAAGACAACAATGAGATAATTAATAGATTCTTATTGTCCTTCGTATTTTAGAGGTTAAGTTTGACCTCTAAAATAATTTTGAGCTAAGCATTCTAAACTTGTCTGTGTAGAACATTTTATTTAATTTTAAACAGAAAAAGATATGAAGATGTTACACGCTATGAAAATCGAATGGTTTGAAAATAAACGTCAAAATTTGTGGAACTGGAGAATGGGAAATGCTTGAACATTGGCCACTCAAAAATAACATAAATACCGACAGTCTTCCGACATTATATTTGTTAGAAAGAAGTGCGTGTATAAAACATTTTTACAATAAGATACTTAAACACATTTGACTTTTATCAAGACTGGAAGGTAAGTTGTCATGGTGGCATCAACCATTCAACGGGTTGAACTCTTCCTACAACTACATATACTTCCCCTCACAAGAGGAGAGCAGATCAAAAGATCAGACAGATCAGGGTGAGAGATCTGCAGGAGATCAGCATGAGCAGATTAGCGAAGAGCGATAGGCAGAGATAGCCAAGACTGCCACCGTACGACTACTGCGAGTCCCAATTATAGTAATACTTATTAACCCATATTTATTCATTCTACTAAATATAGTTCCACTTATTTGTATTTTGCTGTGTTTAATATATATATATATATATATATATATATATATATATATATATATCCTATTTTGGCGTTTGTATTATTTCTTGCACGACTCTTAACCGGGTCCACGACATAAGTATTATGCAGTTATAACGGGGATATGCCAGGGATATTCAAGCATTTAGCGTTGCATATTTTATTGATTTTTGAATCGAAATTAAAATGCACTCCAAATAGTTCCAAAGGTTGAAGCCTCACTGATAAATGACACATTCACGTGAATGAAGAAATACATTGTATCTAAAGAGTGAGGATAAAATGTTATTAGATTTGTTTTGGAGGTGTTACAATCCAATTCTCTTCATTTAGCAATTAGAACAAGATCAACTGAAAGTATCTGTTTATCCTGGTTTGGGTTCGCAAACGGTAATATAATTTTCAATTGACTATGTTCTGAAAATATTCCATAGTATATCGTAAATAAAAAAATTTCGATAGATTTCATTATCCACTGAACCGATATTTCTATAATTTGTTAATATTTCGATGATATCGTATTTAGATAAATTTAAATTTTTTACCGAAATAGTGACATTCAGTGTTTATTTTTATGAAAATGTACGATACAAATTTAGTAACTGCGGTACGTAGTTCAATACGCATGCAGCATGCGCGTAGATTGTTTCTGGATTTATGGTGATTTTCTTAGAGTAGTAAAGTTATAGTACAATGCCAAAAGTATGAAAAAACCAGTGAAGTTTGAACACCTTATTCAGACGTAAATGATTTAGCAAGCGGACCTTAATAACTATTACACCTCATAGAAATTCCCAAACGATTTTCTAAGCGTAGCTTAGATGTGGAAGAGGGCAGAAAATATGGGCCAGTGAGTGAGCAACAAACTATCTTTTTATTCGAAATCGATTTAGAAACAGTGTACTTGAGTTAGCCTCGTGGCTTACGGCCACATTACTTTGAAATACTAGCTTTTATACGTTCAACAAAGTTAAGCAACGTCGTGCCTGGTCAGTACGTAAATAGATGACTACTCGGGAATAATCGGTCCTTTAAGCTTACATGTGTGGGTGGCTTAATAGATGACGACGCGGAATTAGAAATTCAAAGAGGGAAAGGTAAGAATACATAACACTTATTCTTCCATATATGAGTTTATTGGTAAGACTTCTATAAGTAAATTATTATCATCTTCAAAAAATTACAATCTAAATATTGTCTGTGGGTTTAAATAACTTACAAATGATTGATTAGCCGTAAATAAGGTCATTCGAGAAATCAATCTGTATTGTGTCGTAGAGTATTATTTGTCTGCGGAGCATACCTTTTTTTCCTTTGATTAAAGAAACTTATTGACGAATTAACGCTGATTTCCCAATCGGAATATATCCAATCAGAATTTTTTATGAAAAAATGATTTTGTTCCTGAATGCATTACAATACATTCAAAAGATCATTCGACTTGTAATCATTAAAATATAATTTGGCCTATATTCATTAAAAAAATTGGGTCTCTATTCATTAATGAATGACCTTAACTGTATTCGTTAAAAAAATAAGTATTCGGTATTCATTCAAAAGAGAATTTGTTCTCTGTTCCTTGAAAAGAATCAGAACAGTAGTCATTAAAATATAAAATTGTCGGTATTGTCGGATGATTTAATCTCTATTCATTAAATAGAATCTGAAAGATATTCATTAAAATTAAATTAGTAGGGATGCATTAAAAACAGAATTCGATCTCTATACATGAAATAACTGTATTCATTGAAATTATATTGGTCGGTATTCATTAAAAAAAGAATTTGTTCTTTATTAAAATAATCTAAACCGTATGAATTAAAATATAAATTAGTCGGTATTTATTGAAAGATAATTTGTTCTCTATTTGTCAAAAAGAATCTGAACTGTATGAATTAAAATATAAATTGGTCAGTATTTATTGAAAGAAAATTTGGTCTCTATTTATTTATAAAATCTGAACTGTATGAATTAAAATATAAATTGGTTGGTAATTATTGAAAATATTTGCTCTGTATTTATTACAAAAGAATCTGAACTGCATGAATTAAAATAGAAATTGGTCGGTATTTATTGAAAGAAAATTTTGTCTCTATAAAAATGTTATCCATAAAAATCGAATTTAGTCTGCATTTATTATCCTATAATATCAAATATATTTTTAATCTGAATGTCTTCTTTATTATGCCGCATTACTCTTTGCTTTTAAATAGAATGTGATATGATTAAGAAGATATATGCAAATTTTATGTTTCGTTCTGTTCTTTAGTTTTATTGCCAGTCTTATTAAGAACTTCTACTTTATTTCAATTGTATAAGGAGAAGATGCAGTTTCGACGGATCAATCTTATACATGCTTTCTTAATTACTTAAAGCCAGCAAACAATTTTAGAGTGGAAGATATATATATATATATATATATATATATATATATATATATATATGGTTTTGTTCTTGAGATGACAATGATTTAGAGATACATGTCTTACTAATCAAACTATAAATATTTCACCTCCACGCCAAGTTGTCAGAATCTTTATTTTTTATTTTTTTTAGTTTTTGCAGCCCTTTACTATCCTAGTACTTCAGATCTAAAGTAAGAATATTATCATTGATAACTTTCTCCTCTAATTTGCGGACAGTAATTTTTATATACTTAATACTTGATATCATGCACAAATATCGCAATGATAAAATTGGCCAATATTTATTTATACTGGATTTCTTACAAATTATTATTGATAATTTAATTTGCTTAACATTGGTAATTCTGCAGGAAGTGTTATTTTAATCTGATATGGCCGTAAACCAAATGGGTTACAAAGACATAGTCTTATCAAATGTGAACAGATAAAATTTACATTTTTAGGAATCAATATCTCTCTCTCTCTCTCTCTCTCTCTCTATATATATATATATATATATATATATATATATATATATATATATATATATATCTGTTGTAACTACCTTCACTCTCAACAAATTTGTATCATAAAAGATCGTGCGAACTGAGACTCATTTAATCTTCCAACATTAAAGCTCGCAATGAATTTCCAAAATCATTGTTTGACGTGCAGACATAAAACTTCTTGTATCTACATTGCGTTCCGTGTGTTCTTTCACCTAATAAAATATGAAAACGTATATAACAATGTAAAGAAAGATCTCATTGCCTATCACTTGCAAATAAAGTTGTGTGTACATATATTTTAGAACTATACTGATTGGTTTTATTTTTCTTACTGATTATCTTATTTCCAAACGTTCAAACGCTTTTATTTCTTAGAAAAGACACAAAATATCCGATAAGATTTTACTGAGAAGTATCAAAGCATAGAACTTTTTAAAAGCTTGTAAATTCAGTATGTGTCAAGACAACAGAAATTATTATAAAAAAATTACATCTACGCACTTTCACTAGCACGTCAGCTGTTACAAACGAGGACACAGAATTATAGTTCTAACTTCACAGATGTATGCATTAGTGCTCAGTTTTTCACACTGATAATTACAAAATATACCCTATTAAAATACAAGAAGCCTCCCATGACGATGTTACATCTCTTCAATATGAACAATCCTCCTTGTTGAAAAGAATAGACTCAACTGTTATCCTTCAATCTATGGGCTAAATAGTACGTTAAATTATTAAAAACGATAATCATAATTCAAACATAAGAAGAAACTAATGTTGAAATACTTCAAATAAACAGAGAATTTGACAAGTTAAAAAATAAAAGAAATCCGTGAAAAGTCATTGTCGGATTCGTCTTTTAAGGGGTGAAGTCAATAGCTATGGTTAATTGCAAAATAAATAGCATAACTGTTAAACAAAAGAATGTGTTTTTCCTCATACGTACTTTATTTGGTACGAGGAAGTTAAACATAAATACCCAAACCTCATTAAGTTAAGAGAAAATAAAATTTTGCAAATTTATTTGCAACTTTGCAAACGCAGCCACCAAAGAATAATTTTCGTATCTTCTACTTGCAATATCGCATAAATATGTGGACTGTTGCTAGATTTATGTTAGAATTTCTGAAGCTTGGAATTTAAGTTTAACATTTCTGTAAAAGGAAAAATATACCCCTAGAAAAGGACGGACGAAAAACTTTTCACTTTCTTTTCTTTTCTTTTTTTTTCTTTTCACTTTTCTGTAATGTGACAGATACCGACTTGGCAGACCGCCTGCAGCCTCTCTCCCATCGGCGCGACGTGTCAATTCTATGAATACTTTCACGGCTTCTGCTCCGATGAACTTAGATCACTGGTGCCCCCTAAATACGAATTTGCACGAGATACTAGATTAGCAACTAGATCCCACCCTTTTACAGTAAAACCGATAAAATGCAACCGCAACTTCTACTCCAACAGTTTCTTTCCTCGCACTTCCCGACTGTGGAATACTCTTCCACCCGATTGCTTCCCCGACGGCTACAATCTCCAGGAGTTTAAATGTAAGGTCAATAGACACCTCCTAACACACTAACATGCTCCCATTCTATCAAACACTCTGCCCATATGCCCAAACCTCATCCTTACTCATCTGTCACCTTCCTCCTGACATTCCCTATGTCTAACCACTCCTTCTCTTTACCTTCCCCTATGTATCCCCATGCGCAATAGCGGCAATAGAATGCCTTGCTTGGGGTGAGATGATTAAAAAAAAAAGTTGGTATGAACTCTTGGATTACAAAAATGTACAAAATATGCCGCAAAATTTATTTAATTCTCTGCGGTAATGTGGTATTTGTGTTACAAAAAACAAAAACAATTTATGTGAGTGATCATCGAAATGATATTGTGCGCGTATTTGTGCGCGTGGCTGGCGTGTAATACTTTTAATCATGTGACTCAAGTTCATTTACAATCACCAATGTAAGACTTGATTTATTTCACTGTTGTCTTATTATATGCGCTTAACCTACTCTTGAGCCATTCAGTTTAATTAGTCGTTTCCACTCAGTGCCTCTTCACTTGTTAAACACCTGCCCTGACGACACGAATGGACAGGTACGACAATCTATTATGCAAAACACACAGACCGACTGATACACACATAACATCGTGTGCACACACACACACACACACACACACACACATATATATATATATATATATATATATATATATATGTTAAGAATTGTACTTTAGAACATGTTCAAATTACAATCTACTACAAATTGTACATTTTGTATCAACATTGAAAGTACAATGTCTCATCATGTAGGAAGCGCTATTTTTGAAAAGAGATGGGATATATATTCTATATATTGAGAAACCAGTATGGTGGGTTCATAAAAGGAAGATAGAGGAATAAAAACAAAAGGTGTAAAGCGGGAGAGAAGGAGAGAGAACTTAAGAAAGACCATGAAAGTCTAAAAGAAAATCGACGTAGGATAATATATATAAAATTACAAAAGGATGATCAAATAGGGAAATTTCAAAAACCCGATCCTAATTAATATTAATTTCATTCATATTAAAATGCAACGCAGAAACGAAAATTTTATTTACTCAAATTCAAATGTGTTAAAAGATTTTATACCGGTAGAAGTAAAAAAAATCATCTATTCACAGGAAAATAAATAGGAGTGGGATTAACATTTTTCTAAATTAAGGAAGTCAAAAGGGGAAAGCAGACAGATACCTATGTTTCTTAATAGAAAACATACCCCTCCCCCATAGAAGGCTCAAGAGTTTAAATGTATAATTTAGCCATGTCAGAGAGATAGAAGTGGTAGGGGGAAGGAAAAGAAAAAAGGAAACAGGGGGAAGGTCTTGTTGACTGGGAAGTAAGCCTTGAAAAATTTCCGCATAGAAACAAAAGAAAACTGATACCATCAATGCTGAAGAAAACATTGAAAAATTTCCCAATGATATTTTAGTTTAAATAAATAATGACTGGGAAAATGTTACAGAAAAAAACTTGACATTGAAATTTAAATAAAAATTTAAGTTTTAAATTAAAAATTAAAAATATTAACTTCAAAGTTAGATCTCATAAGAAGCCATTATTACAAATACACACACACAAACACACACATACACACAGACACACACACACACACACACACACACACACACACACACACACACACACACATATATATATATATATATATATATATATATATATACGGTCTCACATCCTGATTGAGCACTCTGGAAGAATGGTAGTCTTTGTAAACAGTAGCTACATTGGCATTTACGCACCGCTCATTCGATTATGAATTGGAGCATTCTAGCTGTTGGGCGTGTTTATACGCTCTAAAAAGCCAGTCTTCTTCTACTGGACGTTCGTGGCCTAGGGGTAGAATCGCCGACTGACGGTCTGTAATACAGCGAAACAGATCTGTCTGCGGATGACTACAGTATATATATATATATATATATATATATATATATATACACACATGCACAATTATGAACCCATATATATATGCACATATCCTCACCCATATATACAAACATGGAAATAAGAATTCTCGCAAAAACAAAATATTATAAAGGTGCAGGAAAAATGAGGGCTAAAGTGTTGGTCTACACATTCTTACATGTTAAATAATAGATATTTCAATAGGAAAAGTAGAAAGACAGGCATTTCTAAGGCTGGGATTAGTATTTGTTTGTGGCGTCTATATTAACTAGCTATAAAAGCATTTAATTTATAAATTCGTAGATTAAATTTAAAACTTAAATCTTCAGTTTTAAAATTCAGAAAGTTCGACTCATCGCGGAATGAATTCTTTACGTAAATTTAAAAGAAGGTGTTGATTTTGGTACTTTAATAGTTTTATTTTTCCTGTAAACGTAGATTGCACCTATCGTGAACATTTTTGAGAGTACGGGCTGAGTTTATCAGTTTCCAACTTACTATGGGGTTTAGTCCTTCTTCCTTCATTTTCCAAAATCTTCGGAAAGAGGCTGTTTGATATTTTTAATTGGGGTTGGAAAAAGATTGCCTATGATTATAATTTTATTATAGTTTTATTATATTATATATATATATATATATATATATATATATATATAATACACACACACACACACACACACACACATATATATATATATATATATATTTCTGTCAAGTCTCTCCTTCATCTTTGAGCAGAGTGTCCATAATTCGTCAAGTCTCTCCTTCATCTTTGAGCAGATTTTCCATCATTCGTCAAGTCTCTCCTTCATCTTTGTGCAGATTGTCCATCATTCGTCGAGTCTCTCCTTCATCTTTGAGCAGATTGTCCATCATTCGTCAAGTCTCTCCTTCATCTTTGAGCAGATTGTCCATCATTCGCTGCCATAAAGGATACGAGACATAATGTAACATTACATTAATCTTTTCTTTATTTATAACGAATTTTTTCTCTCTCAAAATACATTGCATATCTTTTGGAATGTATCTTTGGCCATTCCAATACATCTTCAGATCTCAGCGTAGCACAATCCGTCCCATGTTAGAACCTTCTCACATGTCTAAATTTCTGTAACTGCTTTATTTTCGTATTCCCATCTGATGCGGATCTGGGGTTAGATCCAAGAAATACACGATGCAGAGTAATACGGTAAAAAACGCAATATATTGAAGAGAAATATGTACAGAGAGAAGTTAGGAGAAAGTAGTACAAAACGGTTAGTCGAATGCGAAATAATATGAGACGTGAGATTCGGCAATGTTAACCTCAGGACTAGAACGCTGGGTTACAGTAACAGTATTTACTAGCCATCCCACGCAAGGCTGGATGTGACACATGGTCATTTTATAGTGGGTATTCCCGGCCATATAGCCGGGCCAAAAAATGTCTGTCTATTTTTGCCCAGTGGTGGTTCTACCCTTCGGCGGAACTACGACTGGGTTATTGCTCTCTGCTCGGAAGCAGAGAGCGCCCTCTACCCGAAACCAGAGAGCTGACAGTGTCGCAGTTGCAGAGGCAAATGCCAACTAGGCTGGGTTACAGTAACACTGTATTCCACTAATACTACTACCATATATAGTCTTAGGAAGAGTTCATATTTGTGTAAATAGGGAAAGATGCCCCAACACCAACCTGTAATTGATATTTTGCTTATTAATATAATGTCTTTCCCGAAGGGTAGGAAGTAGATCAATTAGATGATTGTAACGTACTTTTACGGCCGCATTTTTTGTAATTGTTGTAGGGAAATATCCTGTCCTACCCAGGAATGGGTATGGCCCTGGTTATAAAAAAACTAGAACTACAGTATGATCGAGAGTGATACGAGATTATTCGTCATTACACGGGAGTGATCGGGATTATTCGTCATTATACGAGAAATCGAGAGCCATCGGTCTTAGACGAGAGTTAGACGTCACTAGACGGAAGGCTTCTCAAGAAGGACGCATACGTCCTATACAGAGATATTGCCTTCTTAAATGTTATTCTTGTTAACTCTTCGTTTTTTGTACTTGTATTTGGTTTATTGTACTGAGGTATAATAAATCTCTATTTATATATTCTCAGTGCTAAGAGTTATTTCTTGTACTATTCTTTCTCTGTTTTTTCTCCTCCCGACATACAACAGTAATCTATAAAACACAGGAACTCGTCTTTCTAAACTTTTATGTCTCTTTTTGTAAAATTTTGAGTTGAAATATTGCGTTCCTTATTCTGGTGACTTTGACAAAACCACACTTTTCTTGGGTAATATTAGGTCTTAATTCTGCTGCGCGGTCCAATCTTCAGAATTCGGATAATGAGTTTTGTTATCTGGCTCATTAGGCTGGTTATCTGTTGGATTCGTTTGCGCCTGGTTTCATAAGTAATGCTATGAAAATTGATATGTTTAAGTCTTCCGTCATGTCACCACCACAGTAGATTTCATTTATTATTTCTCTGATTTTGTCTATGATGAAAACCAAATATATATAGAAAGCGTTCATCATCTTAAATTAATCTACCTCATTATATCACTAAGCATGATTAGTGATAAAAAATATATAACCAGCAGAAAAATACATATTATCAATTCGTTCTAAAATGAATATTCTAGATTCAAATGTGTCACAATCCAGCTAACCATACTCACTCGCTATACTGTTTCTACGATGGCTTATCAGTTCTAAAATTTATTAACTAGTCCGTGATTTTCACTATCACTTACCCTTTTACGATTGTGTTTTTCTTCAAATAATTCCAATCAAGTCAATATTACTTCAGACATTTTTTCTCCCGACTTAATCAGTTTGGCTCTCAATTCAAATTTCGACCAAGTCTCATCACTCTTATTTTTTAAAAGAATTGTAAATTAAATGTTTTTCTGTTGTTTTATTTTACGCTAAATCAGATCATATTTATTCTCTTGCCTGTTTAATTAATGATATATTCGTATGAGAGCGAATCATCGTAATCTGTGTAAATGATAATAAGATTTCGAATACTAAATTTCCGAAAATAACTGTCATCCAGTATAATGATGGACAAACTGGTAAATATAATTAGAGGATTCGATAATCTTGATCAAAAATTTAATGCATAGGTTGAATGTATTTTTATATAATTCATGTTTTAATGTTTATTGTAAGAAGCATTAATCTTTTCAGGAAATTAGATTGTAAATTTTATTAATATATAGCTGTTTTTCTTATAAAGAAAAGAGGTTTCAACTAAAACATTTGTTTCTTTTGCTTGAAAAAAAATTCTTGATAATATCAGTATTTTCTCTCATAATAAAACATGTTATCCATTATATACACTATTTATACTTTTCGGACAATTGTCCTCATCATTGCTGCACTTTTCAAGATATGTTAACCGTTCTAGGCTTTGAAATTCTAAGGTTAATTCGAATTTCGAACTGAAATCATTGTTTCTTTCACCGGGGTTGATTGTTATATTTCCACAAATCATGCTTCTTCTAAATGATACAGTGTCAATTATATCCCATTGTCTTAAGTTTCTTTTTTGCAATAAATGATTAGTTTTTACAAGAATTGTATGTATTTTATTTTATTATGGTGAGAATTATTTCTAGCTTTCAATCATTTATAATTTTGTATTGAATTGTACCGGTAATATTATATAGTCGTTGTGTTAAAACCATAATTTGTAATAGAAAATCGTAATACATTTCAGCTACATCAGCAATTAAAAAATGAATTTGTATTATTCTTTTTTGCCTTTTGTAAATACACGGCATTATCAGAAATATGAGCGGTAACTACAGTAAATTAAAACAAAAATCAAAGTACATAATTTTTCATAAAACATTATATTATTTAGAATATTATCCTATTCTTTTAAGATAACTTTGTAGTTAAAACATGTTTTAATAAAGCGCTCACGTCATATGTCCACCATAGCTAAATTTTCTCATATTTCCCAATCATCAGGCTGTCAATACAGTTGTCAAAATCTCATAAAAATTCAAACCACGTTTCTGCGACATTTTAAACTAAAATAAGTAAAATATTTTTAATCAGTCTGAAGGAACTAAATTTGTTAATCTTCATCAAATAATATTTCCTAAAAATATTTTATTTTAAAATATTTATTAATGAAGAGTAAAACATTTTCTTAAGGGAATTGTAAATATGGCTAAAATAAGCGGTTTTGAAGTTATTTAGAAATATTTCAATCAGTTTAAATTCAATAGAGAAAAGTAATTTTCTCATAGAATATATTTCATTTAATTTATTAGATTGAAATCAACAGAAAATGAAAATTAAATGAATTTTTTTTAATATTAATTTTTGACATGGCTTATTACATTTTGTTGGATGTTCCTGCATTAATTTATTCTTAAATATAGAAAAATGAGGAATGAATACTTTTATATGTAAAAGATGGGTATATTAGCATACACATAGTTTTCTAGGCGTGCATACTGTTATGATGATTCTAATTAGAGTGCACTTATGGATGTGCTAATGGAACATATTGATAATTCTGATGTAATTCAAGCACAACGGTGAACTAGAAATTTACTGATAATAAATTGATCACCATCTGTTTCAGGGAAAGGTTTTCAAGCAACCACATCTTGCCCGTTTTCCTCCATTTGACATTATAGAATCAAGACTGTTTTTAAAATTATTTTTCAAACAGCAACATGTATCTTTTGAACAAATTATCTAACTACACCGCAGATTTTCTACGAAAATCATGAATATTTTATTAATACTGCATAATTACTAACGTAAACTATTTTAATCGATTAAATCTTATTTGTTTGTTTCTTTTGGTAACAGATAATTTTTTCTTTCCTCACATGAAAGAGGAACTCAAGCGAGCGCCCATAGCTCAGAGGTAGAATCGCCGACTGACGCCAGTGCGGTCGGGTTTCAATTCTGGGTAAAAGCAATCGGATGTCTAACCGTACTGATGAGCTGTGATAGAGCGAAACAGATCTGTCTGCGGATATATATATATATATATATATATATATATATATATATACACACACCCGTATTTGAGTAGATTTTCTGTTTTTAATCAAACAGTATATCTATTTCTACCGACCAGAATTTTTACGATAAATTTTGTACGAAAATGTGCGTCATTCGGCAGGATTCGAGCCTGCATGATACCACAGTCTAAATGAAATCAAATCAAGCCTATATAAAAAAAAAATGTCTGATTTTATGCAAGAAATATCTCTCCTCTGAAGTGTATCGTAATGACAACAAATGTTAACATATAGTGTTACGCAAAATCCGAAGATTAACGAAATGGTTTAAACAACCGATATGTTGAAATTTTTTATTTGAACATTATTTTTTAATCCATACTCATATTTGAGTATCGATTAAAATAATGTTCAAACAAATAGTTTCAATATGTCAGTTGTTTAAAACATTTCGTTAATCTTCGAAATTTTCCTTAATACTATATATATATATATATATATATATCTGAGGACGAAAGCGTGTGTTTTTTGTCAGTGTGAGAAAGATACACGCACAGTTTATATGTTACCATATGCATCAGAATAAAAACTTTTCGAATGTGCTTCTCTGAAATGAACTTGGATTTAAAGTTGTCTTCGGCCACGCAAATCGTTTGACTATTTGATTCAATAATTTGTTTCGAAGCCAGAAGCAAAACTAAGAAATGTTTATAGTAGTGAAATAATCATTCTCCCCGGAAATAACTTTAAAAAACTGGAAAAAAAAACCTATTAAATAACCTACAGGACAGTGACATTTTATTGTTTACTTTCCTGTTGAATTAGCAATCTTCCAACGAATCACGAAAAAATAGAGATTGTTTCAGGCTAATTGTTTTAGAAATTAAGGTGTGGAAGTTTGGGGAACAATCTCTAATGGTACGACTTGCTTTCTTTGTCCACTGTATAAGTTCAAGAAGAACATTTGAAATAAGATATTCTTTTCTTTTCACTAATGCGCTAGTTGTTTTAAAACCGACTTCTCTATTCTCTCAACCTTGCTCAACTTATTAAAATAATTTTATAATGTAAATATATGCGTGTGTTTTCTTTTGGCATAAACATGTTTTTACAGTTATTTCTCTCGTATTTGCATGTATCAACTACATTGAGGTAATTTTATTTTTTAAAATTTCACTTTGTGAAAATTATGTGAAATATCATGTGAAATAGAAATGACTAGAAAGGTACATCACTTCACAAATGTTATAGATTCTAAATATTTATAACGAATAATATATATATATATATATAATTGGAGTAGATAGACGAAACTATCGTCTAAACACGTCTATTGAACAGGTGAAGAGGCTCATCCCTTTTTTCCTGGTTAGGATGTGTTTTCCGGCTTTCTCTTTTCCAATCCTTTTACTCTTACGTCGCCCCCTGCGCATCAGTGGTGTTATCGCCTTGCTTGGGGTTGATATGATTAATATATATATATATATATATATATATATATATATATATATATATATATATGATGGAGCATTCTGAAAGAAAGATAGACCTTAAAAATCAGCAGTTACATTAGAGTCTTTGCATCGTTCATTCAGTAATGAATTATAACACTCTAACTACTGCCGTATGTTTACATGGTATATAACATGCTAAATATCTGCTTCCTACCGAGCGCCCATAGCTCAGAGGTAGAATCGCCGACTAAAATCAATTCGGTTGGCTTTCAATTCTAGGTAAAGCAATCGGATGCCTAACAGTACTGATGAGCTTTGATAGAGTGAAGCAGATATGTCTTCGCATGCTTTTAACCCAGGATTGAAACCCAACCGAATTGGCGTCAGTCGGCGATTCTACCTCTGAACTATTTTTTTTTAATCATTTCACCCCGAGCAAAGCAGAAATGCCACTGATGAGCGGGGTCTACATAACTGTATAAAGATTAATCAGAAAATAGTGAGGAGTACAAACTAGTTAGAAAGGAGCAATAGAAAGCTGAGCATGCAGGTGCGATGACAGATACATAGGTGGAGAGAAAGGGAAGGACATACGGGGGTGGGGAGAGAGCTAGCGTCTAGTGGCTAATAGATGAGTATTGACATTGCATTTAAATTCTGGGAGTTGTAGCCGTCAGAAAAGCAAGAATATGGGAGCAAGTTCCACAGGTGGGAAATGCGAGAGAAGCTGCAGGAGTAGAATTGTCGTCTGCACTTGGCTAACCTGACTGTGAATGGGTGGGACCCAGTTGCCAGTCTAGTTGCACGAGTAAACACCTGTTGAGGAGGCACCAGTGACTTAAGTTCGTCCGAGCAGAAGCCATGAAAGTATTTATAGAACAGACAAACGGTGGGGAAGTGGCTGCAGTCGTGCCGCCAGATCGGTACCTATCACATTACAGACTCGCTTTTGAGGAGAACAGCAGGGCCGCCTAACCATAAATGGCAGCAGTACTCCATACACGGACGGATGGTTGACTTGTATATATGCAGGATGGATTCAGGCGGAAAAAACATCCTGGACCGAGATAGTGACCCATAATTCTTAGCAGTAGATTTAGCTATGGATTCGATATAGTGGTTCCATTTGAGGTCTGAGGAGAGGGTAAGGCCGAGGAGGCGTAGTGTGTTGCGCTCAGGGAGAATCGCTTGGTCCATGCTTATGGGAGCAGGAGAGGTTGCCTGTGATGGTTGACAGACAACAACTTGGTCTTAGACGCATTGAAGTTGACAAGCCGCTTCTTGCCCCAATTCACCAGAGTGTAGATCCAGTTCAAGGTCAGCAGCGAACTATGGGTGCTAGGTAGAAGGAGGCAGACTTTTTAGCGTGTACATTATCATTACACACGCCCAATAGCTGCGAGTGTTCTGATTCATTGCTGAATGAACGATGCGTATATGATAGAGTATATATATTCTGTGTATATATTCTACAGAATAAAGAATATATACCCAGGTAAAGAAGGCCCAAGTTTTTACGATTTGGGTTTGCCTGGCATTTATATTTTTATAAAAAATTCTCAGTTCTATAAATATTGTAGAGCGTAATATAATCATATGATTATAAAATAAAAGTACATTGCGACACGGAAATTTAATATAAACAGTTACCCACACATACATATACAAGTTTTTATGTTGTGTTTATGACAAAACATTGTATGTTTGGGTGTTGAAACTATATCACGCATATATACATGTGAAATGATTCTGAAAATAATAATATTGATAAAGAAATGAAACATACGCATTCAGTTAAAAATAAAATTAACAACCTTGATAATGGCTAATATTAAAGCCGAATGTGCACAGAAACACAGAACATCTAAACAGTTTTTATACAATTTATTTCCAGAAATGAAATCACGTATACTAACGCAAAATAAAATTGAAAAAAAAATAATCTCAGTCTCTTGTCAGTTATCTTTAATGAAACGGCTATAACTGAGGGAGTGCTGTCTGCATACACTAATACACACGCACGTACTCACGCAAAAAAACGCACGCATGTACGGTCGCATGCACGTACGTAAGCAGCAATGCAGGCACGCACGCACGCACACACGAGCTACTATATATACATACATATACTGGGTGTGCATGTTTATATGTGAAAATGCAATATGTGAAAATGCATTTAAACTTATTTGAAAGCAGAATAAAAAATTGAACATTAATTCCTGTAATGAATGAAATGTGGTAAAACTTAAGGACATTTTGCCGTGAGTCAATTTTCTGTTACACTTGATTATATGTTTACATTACGTAACTGATATATACTGAATTAAGAGGAATATTCAAAGTTAAAAAAACATTGACAATTTGCTTAGCTTATAGATTATTAGTAGAACTACATTTTGGCTTGATATATTATATGAACGCTTTTAAGTTTTGTAAAGATAATGTATTTAAAGTTAAACATAAACGGAGCACTGATGTTGATTTATGAAGTATATCATTATAAGAATTTCTTTCAAGAGAGTGTCATACAGCTGCATTTACAACGGTTTATTTTTCTTTACTTTTTGTTCTGAAGCTCGTTTCAAATAATGTTGAAGAAATGACTCTATTTCCTCCTACATATGTCGTGTTCGAGAATCAAGGAAGCTTAAGACACAAATCTTTCAGAAATAGAAACTACTTTTTCTGATGATATAAAAAGTACCGATGGTTGTGGTTGCAGCGTTGTTTTAGTATGCATCTCCAAACATAAAGGCAGAAAGAAAAATGACAACCAATTCCAGAAAATGCAATGGAAACAATGTACCAAATCCAATGATAGAAAGATAGAAATGTTTAATGCAAATAAAAATAAAAGTATTTTTTAGATATTTAAAATAAGGTAAATGAAATCGTGGAAGCAAATGATAAGGGTATGTAATGTAGAAATAAATATATAAACAGTTCAACTTAATAATAAAAAGAAAATAAGGAATAAAATAAAAACAAAATGAAGATCAACGTAAATAGAAAAAGAATCTATAAAACATGAAGGGGAAAATAACAACATAGTGAATGTGTATACGAAAAGACTATATTCAAATAGAAAGGAGGAATTAAAAAGAAATAGAAGTTTGCATTTTAAAAAGGAATCGAATGAGAAGAACTAAATAAAGCAGAATAGTAAGCTGTAAACCAATGACAGAAATATAGAAATGATAATGCAAATATAAAAAATGTATTTTTAAATATTTAAAATAAGTTAAATGAAATCTTGGAGGCAAATATAAGTGTATGTAATGTAGAAATAAATAGATAAACAGTTCAACATAACAATAAAAACAAAATAAGGAATAAAATAAAAACAAAAGAAAGATTAACGTAAATAGAAAATGAATTTATAAAACATGAAGGGGAAAATAACATTGTGAAAGTGAAAGTGTATACGAAAAAATGTATTCAAATAGAAAGAAGGAATTAAAAAGAAATAGAAGTTTGCATTTTAAAAAGGAATCGAACAAGGAAGACTTAATAAAGCAGAATAGAAAGCTCTAACACAATCATCAATATGAGAAAGTAGAACTATTTTGGGAAGAAGAGAATAAAAAAAGATATTTGAGAGTTTAAGAACAATGAAAATTGTTAAGGAAAACGGAAGCAGACAGAGAGGATGAATAAAAGGAATCAAACGGAAGCGAACAAACTGAAAAACAAACCAAAAGTATCGATTATCAACATAAAAGAAATACAATATGAAATGTTCTTCCCGCCAGAAACGAAAAACAGCAATTCATGAGAGTTCGCAATTATGTCAAATGAGGCGGTAAGAAAAGTCGGGCAAAAAAAAAAAAATATTTATGATTACATAGCATTTCATCAGAAATCAACGAGGAAAGCATTAAGATTTCTGTTTAGTTTGTTGAATTGTAATTCTCAACAAGTTTTCTCTTATTTTCATGACATAATCTAAGGAATTTCATTCTTTGCTCTGAATAGTGAAGAGACTCAATATTTATAGGCAATTCTCTCTAAATACAAACAATGCAGATAATCCAGGCGAAGAATACAACATATTTCTATTAGTATAACGTACATGATATAAATTTACATGAAAATAACATTTTTTGCTATAAATGTATGTATACTAATGAAATACTTCAAAACTAAAAAGAATAAACTTTCAAATAATATTTCCATTTTAATATTTGCACGAGTCGTAAAATTATATTCACCTCTTTCAATCAAAGGAATGTTAGTGCTTACAAGGTTTGAAATGATAAAGTATATTTTCAAGGTGTGGTCTTTTTTGGTTTATAAGTGAACAATACCACGGATAGTTCGCATATAAATACTATATAAATTAGTCACTGAAGTAAAAAAAACCCTGAGGTCTGGGTATTGATATCAGTGTTTGCGTTTGCTAATATATATATATATATATATATATGTGTGTGTGTGTGTGTATGTGTGTGTGTGTGTGTGTGTGTGTGTGTGTGTGTGTGTATTGTCAACTAGTTTTTGGTCGTAACTGAATTTAAATAGTATAATGTTGTATTAAAATATTATCAATACATACATTTATATATATATATATATATATATATATATATATATATATATATATATATATTGTATGATGTAAGGTTTTTCAAAATTATTCATTTGAAAGCCAGTTGTTTACTCAACATTGGTTTCAACATTTTGGTGTTTTGATGCGTTTTATAACAACTGACTTTCTAACGTATTTATTATTTTCAAACGCACAACATTGATTTTTAAGTAAGTACGACTGGAAGATTAAAATGTCTGTAATTTACAGAGGAAGTTTTTAATGATATTTTAACGCTATCATACGGGTTTGTATGAGCCTAAAATGTATTTCCGGATGGGTTGGCATCCGGTCATACTTTTAGGACATCCATTTCGTAATATTATTTGTTCTGGAAATAATAGTATGACTATGTTTTCTTCTTGGCATGATCTACATATGTCACCACTCTTGTAAGAATTGGCGTGTTTGATATATATGGAACAAACTCAAGCAATCAAATAGTAAAAAAGGAATTAAAACAGAAGAACCAAACTCCAGAAAAAAAATCTTGATTTCTTAATTAAACATCTATACCTGTCCTTCGAAATCAATATGACACCATAGAACTCAACAATCCATCAAATATGATCACGTAATCATTATCAATAAATTACTTACTATTTTTATGTTTATGAACATTAAAATATATCAAACACGAGCAAATATGTGGACAATAACAACCGGCGGTGCCTAACGGTTATATAGCAATTTTCAAACCCAGTTTATATCCATATATATTCTTCTTTGTGCTGTGTACCTTCAGAATGTGGGCAATCATAGCCCTTCTCATCTCCCTATCCCTTGTAGATCTAAACATCGCTTCTTTTGTTTTACCTCCCAAATCCTCCATCTATTTGCTAAAGTCCATCAACGATTTTCTGTGTTGCTTTTCCCGTATCTATTTTCCTCTATCGCTCCTGTGTGTATCATATTCTCTAAGCACTTGTTCCTCATAACATATTCCAGAAATACCAGCTGCCTTTTCCTGATTCTAAACATCAGATTTTTTTCGTCTATAAATGAGGGATCCTCTATAAAACACATTACTCACATATTTGGTCCATAGTATCCTCAGCATCCTTCTGAAGAACAACATTTCGGTTGCTTCAAAGCTTTTATTGTATCTTTGAGCAAATTGTCCATCATCGCTGCTATATTGAAGTACACACGTCACATAACAATCTAGTACTTTCTTCCTTGTTTCCAGCGAAATTTTATTGTTTCTAAATATTTTCAGTTTCGAAAATACACACGAGGCCATGCCAATGCGCCTCCCGACCTCGGCATTGCACTTTCCGTATTCTGTTTGAAGACATTTAATGGGATTAACGTTTTGAACCTGCTTAATTTCAGTTTCGATGGCCTGTAGTTTGCCTTTTATATCCGCTACCGGAATATTTTGTTTTATAAAATGAAATGAAACATGACCCAAAATAGAAATTTTTTCTCACCTTGGATAACAATCATTAAGACCAGTCGAGAAAGTGTATTGGGCGGAAAGAGCGATCAGAATATCATAATACGCCCACTCACAAGTACTTGAATACGTATACACATATAAATCTACATATGAACACACCTATGCATACATAAGTATGTTCCTATACACATACGTTCATACTTCCACGAATGTACATACAGATTTGTCTATACATACACCTACATATACACACGTACACATATACTCTCATACACACATATTGTGTTCCAACACTCACATATATATTTATGAAGACCAAACTTATATACATATGATTAGTACTAATTCATACGTAAGTATACAAAGAAACCTCACATATACGCAGAAATTAAATATATATTTACATACTTACAGACATACCCAGTCACACGTACATATATATCTGCATAAATGTGCACACGCCTGCATGTATATATATATGTATATGCATACATGTACACAAAATCTCCTACTTATTCATATGAACTTTTATTACTGCCAATTCACGCCTTTCTGTAAACACACACACACACACACACACATATATATATATATATATATATATATATATATATATATATATATATATATATATATATATATATATATATATATATACATATATATATATATATATAGATAGATAGATAGATAGATAGATAGATAGATAGATAGATAGATAGATAGATAGATGTCCAGTCCGTAAACGGCGAGGATAATCCAACAAGATCAACTTAATATAAAATATTAAGTGTTATATTTATATAGAGAGCTCAGTGGATGTTATCCAGAGCAATATTGACTGCATCCAAGGTTAACACAACCCACATATAATCAGGTATTGATACATGATGGAAAAACATATCGATAATTAGGTCCATTCTTATTTCTGAAATACACTTATACTTAAATGCCCTATTATACACACAATAATACATAGCATAATATATATAAACCTGAACAAAATTCTATAGAAGCATGCACAAAATTAGGTGCACCCATATATATGAGAAACATATCTAAACTTACACTTAGGTGCATCGTTATACACGTGAAATATTCATATTGAACTCATTACAGTGAAATAATTTACAATTACATATTTATGATAGAATCTTTTTTTTTAATTAAACTTCGTAAACCAATAATATAAAGTCATTGTCTACTTAGATTGGTATGTCAATCCATTGTATGGTAAATCTTTATCCTCACTTCTTCGGTCTGTAAAATCCTCTAACGAATCATCTACACAATGTGAAAGAGTTGACAAGTGTGTCGGAACGGGGTGATTCTAAGATTTTATGTGTTAGACAGTTTAAATTTATTTTTATGGAAGCATTTTTAAATTATTTCATTTCACTGATTTAATAATTGGCTAGATTTTCTGAATTTGATAATTTTAATCTTTTCGTCTAAGCATGAATTGCATCTGCTTCTAAGGCTATTGAGGGTTTTAGATTTCCCTATAACTTCCATTCAATCTGAGGGGAAAGATTTCTGTCTTTTAATTCCCAGAAATGTTTAGAGAGAGCGGTTTGATATTTTAGGTGGGGTTTAGAAAATGATTCAGTGTGATTATATAGGCTTTGTTTCCATGGTCCGGCGGAAATGCCTATATATTTTTTCTCTCTATTGTCTTAGCTACGATAGCTAGTTTCTTATATATATCTATAAGCAACTGTCTATCACATCTATATATATATATAAGCAACTATCTATCCCTCTCTCTCTCTCTTTATATATATATATGTACATGGATCCACTTTTATACACAAAACGGGGTGGTCTAATTCAACTAACATACACCATAAAAACAGTTACATACATATATACCGGGATATCTCATATGGATTCCGATATCAACATATACATGTATGAGCATAATGATCAATAAAGGAATGTAAAATCATTTACATTCTTAATAGAATATTAGCACCAACATACTTATAACCAGGTGCAATTGTATACACGACAACTGTTCATATATTATGGGGCTCCCATATATATGTAACACACATATTACTATGTGCACGCATATGCACGAAATTTACATAATTATACATAGAATTAAAATTATAAATAAGTGCACATATATACCCGGAATATACATATAACTAGGTGCACTTATATACACGTAATATGTTTATATTAGGATACATCCATAATTAAATCATGAAAAGTAGGATACACTCAAATTCATTGTTGCATATATATATATATATATATATATATATATATATATATATATATATATAAAGAGAGAGAGAGAGACAGAAAGGTAGGTATATACTGGTAGGTATACTCATTACAAGGCAGATTACCATTTCATTTCTTCAATCCGTAAAATTCTCCCTCAACTGATCAACTCAATTTAAGAATTAATCACCAAATAGGGTACTTATAAGGTTCTGTGAACTAATTTAAATTTGTTTTATATGATAGCATTTACAAAGGATATAATTTCAGTGGTTTAATTGTTATCCAATTTTTACAAATTTGATAATACTAATTTTTTCGTCTAAGCATAAATTGCATCAGTTCTGTAGACGTTGGGGTTTGGAGATTTACCTATAATCTTCCATTAAATCTGTGGGGAGAGATTTCTGTCTAAATCTTCTAAACATTTTAGAAGGAGCGTTTTGATGTTATAGGTGGGGTTTAGAAAAGGATTGCCTAAGATTACGTAGATTTTGTTTCCATATTTACCGAATGGAACGAATATAGTGTGGTCTGCAAAAACATTAACAAATATTTCATAGAAATAAATTATAATTTATAACCACATTAAATGACGTGTTAAGTTTTCCATTTTAGATACCATATTGCTCTCGATGATATCCATTCAGCTCTAATACTTAATGTTATATTACTGAAAACTTTTTGGATGATCCTCGACATTCACGGATCTCTATCGACATCTAAACTTATTTATGAATGGAACTTTGTGTCTGTGTGTGTGTGTGTATCCGTTACCTATAGACTCCGAAACGGCTGAACTGATTTTCTTGAAAATTTACACAGTTGTGCTATAAGCGTCTGTGAGTGTTCTTAGCTAGATTTTGTGTCGAGGTACTCCCAATAAATATCGAAAATGGATAATCGAAAAAATCGGGTTATAGAATGAGTGGTCCGATTTTAATCAAATTTGATCCAGTCATAGACAAAGACATAAGAAACGATATTTAGAAGTTTCAATGTTGCAGTTCTTACAATAGCGCAGAACATCGATAATATATATATATATATATATATATATATATATATATATATATATATATATATATATGAATCGATACCAGGAAATCAAAATTTGACTAACATCCATTCATTTTGCTTTCAGTCTACGGCTTCGCTTTAACTGGAAACAACTATTGCATTTTAATATTTCGTGCCAACGTCCAAAGAGTCTGAGCTCCAGGACCATGGATTAGTTTTAAAGCTTTCATTACACCCGAGCAACGCCGGGCTATACTGCTAGTATATATATATATATATATATATATATATGTCATCCACATACACGCTCGTTTTGCAGTATCAAAGGTTTGGCTAGATATCCACATTTCCAGTCGAGATCGAAACTTGAGAGATTTTGTGTCAGCGGAGTGCCCACACCCTATGCTATGGGATTGAAGGAAAATTTATCGTGTTTCATATATGTGATGTAAATATACGACAACCACCTGGAGAAGTCAATTCAGTAATACACGTCCGGAGTGCACCCACCCGACTTCCCTATTAGAACTGAGGCCAAACTGCATGACGTATATATTACCCCGACAATAGCATCCAGAGTAATTTCAAAACTCGACCCCCATAAGGCGTGTGGAGACGATGGAATCCCGGTGATAGTCCTTAAGAGGTGTGCCCCTGAACTTTCCCCTGTCCTCTCTAAACTGTTTAACTACTGCCTTTCTGCTTCCTGCTTTCCTGCATGCTGGAAATTCTCCTCAGTCTTTCCTGTCTTTAAGAACTGTGGTGAACCCTCGGACCCATCCAACTATCGCCCTATCAGTCTTCTACCAATATTCGGGAAAGTGTTCGAGGTTATAATAAATGCTGAAATAGTTCATCATCTCACCGCCCACAAACTGTTCTCCGACAGGCAATATGGATTCCGATTTGACAGGTCCACAGCCGACCTGCGAACTACTGTAACGGAGTACATGCTACAGGCCCTTGATGAGTCTGACGAGGCTCGCGCGGTTGCTCTGGATATCTCCAAGGCTTTCGACAGGGTTTGGCACCCTGGCCTCCTATGCAAACTACGCGCTTATGGTATTACCGGTCGCCTGCTTGACCTTATCCAATCTTTCTTAAATAACCGCAAAATGAAGGTCGTTCTGAATGGGCGTGCCTCTTCGTCCTACAGCACGAATGCTGGTGTCCCACAAGGCTCTATCCTGGGCCCAACGCTCTTCCTTATTTTCATCAACGACCTCCCAGATGAGATCAAGTCCCAAGTAGGCATCTACGCAGATGACACTACAATATACTCCCGCTCCAGTAAGAAACCTGTCGTGGCGGACAGACATAATCTCGCTGCTGACCTTGAGCGTGATCTACACTCAGTGGTGAACTGGGGCAAGAAGTGGCTTGTCAACTTCAATTCATCTAAGACCAAGCTGTTGTCTGTCAAACATTACAGGCAACCTCTTCTGCCTCCCATAAGCATGGACCAGATGATTCTCCCGGAGAGTAATACACTACGCCTCCTCGGACTTACCCTGTCCTCAGACCTCAAATGGAAGCACTATATTGAATCCATAGCAAAATCTACTGCTAAGAAGATTGGGTCGCTATGTCGATCCAGGATGTTTTTTCCACCTGAATCCATCCTGCATATATACAAGTCAACCATCCGTCCGTGCATGGAGTACTGCTGCCATTTATGGTCAGGTGCCCCTGCCGTTCTCCTCTGTGTTCTTGACAAGCTCCAAAGGAGAGTCTGTAATGTGATAGGTACCGATCTGGCGACTCGTCTGCAGCCACTTTCCCATCGTCGAAATGTGGCCTCCCTCTGTCTCTTCTATAAATACTTTCATGGCTTCTGCTCGGATGAGCTTAAGTCACTGATGCTTCCTCAACAGGTGTTTACCCGTTCAACCAGACTGGCAACTGGGTCCCACCCATTCACAGTCAGGTTAGCCAAACGCAGACGACAATTCTACTCCTGCAGCTTCCTCTCTCGCACTTCCCGCCTGTGGAACTCACTCCCGTATTCTTGCTTTCCTGACGGCTACGACCTCCAGAAATTTAAAAGCAAAGTTAATACTCACCTACTAACCACTGGCCTCTAGCTCTCTCCCCTCCCCTGTATAACCTTCCCTTTCTCTCCGCCCATGTACCTGTCATTGCACCTGCTTTCTCAGCTTTCTATTGTTCCTTTCTAACTAGCTTGTACTCCTCACTCTTTTCTAATTAATCTTTTTACATTTATGTAACCCCCTGCACATCAGTGGCGTTTCTGCCTTGCTCGGGTGAAATGATTAAAAAAAAAAAAAAATATATATATATATATATATATTAAAAAGTGTAAACTCGTTTCGAAAAACCCTCCGAGAATATAGACGGAAGGAAAAAAATGGATGTAAAAAATAAAGAACTAATCACGTGAACATCAGTCAAAGTACGTAGCCCAAAGAATAAAAAACCCGAGATGTATAATCTATAACAAAAAAGCGCTCAATACGTATACAGAGCAGACAAAATTGATAACCTGAAGAGTCAACAAGCCCTGGGTTAGTTGACTCTTTAGGTTGTCTATTATACGACCGTATATACCGTCCGTAATTATTAGGCCATTCCAGTTTTTATGATGTATTTCATACCACTTTTAGTATTTATTGACAAGTGGATAATTCTAAATGAAGTCAGAATGGTTCATTTTTAATACTGCATAATAACATGTCCATCAAATGAACTGTTCTGTTATCCTGTTTTTTGCAATCTCCCCATGCTATTCTGTTCTCCTTATTGGCTGAACCAAACAAAGTCTTCCTGGCTACTTTGAAATATTTTGCAAAGTAATAATGATAAAACAACCATGTCACGCTCAGGGTTCTTTTTCTTTTTCATATTTCTTATTATCAAATACTTAATAGTAGGTACATAAATATTTATGTTGCCGTTATTTTACACGGCTTACCAATATAAATAATTTGCACTCATTTTTGACGACATGGGGCAACACGTAAGAAATTATGAATGGACAGAATGTGTGACACTGATGGGGCATCGGGATCATGAAAGAGGTTTCTCTGCAACGATTAAGGAGTGTGTGCGCCTGTGTGCATTTGCCTTTCCCCCCTCTCTCTCTAACTATATATATATATATATATATATATATATATATATATATATATAAAATACTTTTTATGCATAAGATCACGACCTTTCAAGATTTTGAAATTTGCAGTATACAGATACATATTCCTATAACAAATCTTTAAACAGTTCATACAAGTTGCCCAATATAAATAGTATTTTAACTTTAGAAAAAAATTCAAACGAATGCAGAGCGAGTTTAGACTTGTAATGTTCATCTCACTCCCGATGTAGGATCTTAAATTTCTAGAGCAAAAGTACAAAAAAGTCAACTAGAGATGTTAAACATATTTGCTGTGAGAATAAAAAAAGTTACTTCCTTCAGCTAACATGAACTAAT
Organism: Ascarosepion bandense; assembly: GCA_037127315.1. NCBI lineage: Eukaryota > Metazoa > Mollusca > Cephalopoda > Sepiida > Sepiidae > Ascarosepion > Ascarosepion bandense. The sequence goes on along the minus strand of JBBBDQ010000677.1, from coordinate 112,775 downwards.
TTTGTAACTGAGCAACAAAAAATACGCAATGCAGTTTTAGAAAGCAGCCTTCAGATATTTGAATTTAAAAAGAAATTCTGTATTTTTCACATCACGTTTTATGACGTCAACATTTTGATCTTCTCAAATGTTTGAACATACCATATATTTCTGTCACCGTATTAAATATTGTTTGTTCATAATTTGAAATTTATACTTGTTCCATATAAATCTAGGCTGTTAAAAAAGAACTTACACGTCTTATGAGAAATATTTCTTATTTACTTCTGTCTGAA